>BROG01000098.1:600000-930000 GCA_030159075.1 Atrina japonica
AGTTATATGGACTTTACCATATATCCTCACTACCAACTGTCTTAGTAAATACCACGTTTTACCCTACTACAGCATGTCTGATCTAGTCAATTGTAATATTACAGTCAAAAGACACATCAGGAGTAATCACATTTCTCTTTATTATAAAATGTAATATGAGCCCCAGTATTTAACAGATTTTTAAAATAATCATGTCATTTCTTTTGTACGTCGACTGAGGGAATTCCAAGGTGATAAATGAAAGCATGACGTGATATCACTATTCGAATAAGTGATATAACTTATTCGACTAAGTGATATCACCTATTCGTTTTGTAAATTGATATCACCTATTCGAATAAGTGATATCACCTATTCGAATGAAATATATCACCTATTCAAATATCACTTATTCGACTAGGTGATATCACTTATTCGTTTTGTAAATTGATATCACCTATTCGAAGAAGTGATATCACCTATTCGAATAAGTGATATCACCTATTCGAATGAAAGATATCACCTTTTCAAATGAATGAGTGATATCACCTATTCGAATAAGTGATATCACTTATTCGACTAAGTGATATCACCTATTCGTTTTGTAAATTGGTATCACGTATTCGATTAGCTGATATCACATATGAATCAATGCAAATGAATGCTCCCTGCACAAAAATAAAATATATTCCTGGGTCTTACAAAAATATGACTTGTGTCATCTTGAGCATTATAAATTATTATTATAATTTTTTTCCTTACATTTGTTTCAAAGAATTATATAGAGTATTTTAAGTTCAATCACTTTTAAAACAATTTTGTGTGTAAATCGGACCCTAGTTCAAATTGGCGGGAGTCGGCGGTATGGATTCGGCGGCTCTGTCTGCTGAATTCCTTCCAAATCCCACAACAGACACGGGAGATGATACCGAATCTACAGCGCTGCGCCTTTTTCACAATACCGTAATATCGTCTTTTGCGCTTTGTTCTTCCATAGATATAGGCCCAGTGATATTCACTGCAGATCTACATTCATGGAAGAAATGGGGAGCATAAAGTTTTTACTGTTTCCAAATTTGAATATTCGTTTTATAAAGTGATATCATCTATTCGAATAGGTGATATCACTCATTCGAATAAGTGATATCACCTATAAAAACGAATAAAGTGATATCTCTTATTTGAAAGAATAACATCACCTATTCGAAAGAGTGATATCACTTATACGAATAGGTGATATCACTTAATCATTTTTATAAGTGATATCATTTATTCGTATAAGTGATATCACTCTTTCGAATGGGTTATATCACCCATTGGAATAGGTGATATCACTTACTGAATAAGTGATATCACCTATTCGAAAGAGTGATATCACTAACTGGTATTAAAAAGTAAAACGGCGCCCATATGAAGAACGGCATCACAATTTGTACAAATACGAAATCGTAACAATACAGTTCATTTACACCCTAACGAGAGATTACCACTTGAAAGAACTTCACTGTTTGACGAATTGACGAAGTTCCCACGAGGGACCTCTGACTTTAAATTTTGAAAGAAAGCCCCGATTTATATTTAAAATGTCTAGAGACAGTGTCTAAAACAAAAAAAAATAAAGTTTTAAGAAAAAAAATTCGTCACTCGTCAAGCTAACTTCACAACTTTTCGTCACTCGTCAATTCGTCACTCATCAAACTTAAGGGGACGACCATTTGATTCTGAGGGGGGCTGGCAGATTTTGGAAATAAATATTCTGGCCTTGAAAATACTGAAAAAAAATCTGTCCTCAACTCGCAAGAAAACAAATAATCTGACCTTAACTGGTGCCAAAGTTGTGGTGAAAATTAATTAATGTTTAAAAATGTTTGGCTCGCTTCGCTCGCCATATTTCTTTCTTCAATTTTTTCCACTCGCTACGCTTGCTTTTTTTTTGTAGAGGGTAGTCAAATTTTGATTTGCGTTTTCTAAATATATGTATATACATGAACAAAATTTCCATTATATCAAAATGTATATGATTTTCCCTACATTGTGTTATTATCACCTAGATATATAAAAATTTAATCATCGATGATATCCAATTCTTTACACTGAATGAATGTTAAGCATCTGGTCATCCCCCCCACCAGTCCAAGAAAAAACAAAAACAAAAAACTTTACACCCTTCATTGAAAATTCCTGGATCCATCCCTGTAATCGAGAACAACAAAGTTTGGTTGAAGACATAGTAAAATGACTGTCTCCATCCATTTTTGTGTGTCTGTACACTTACCAAATGCTAGAAATTGAATTTTGAATAGTGTTTTACGTCACACTCAACAATTTTTCAGTTATATGGTGGTGGCCAATTTTTATTAGTGGAGGAGAGAACTCGTTAACAATGTACCGGGAAGAGACCACCAGACTTCCGCAAGTAAACTGGCAAACTTTCTCACAAATATCAGTTTAGTTTCCAGCGGGGCTCGCACCTGCGCTGATCAGAAGTGAGAGACTTCATGGTTCAAAGCCCAATGCTCTAACCACTCGTCCACAGAGACCCCACAAATACCAGTTAAGGCTTCCAAATTATTGAAATGGGATAGCGTGTAAACTGTTATCTTTCTACGGGTTCCTTGTCACAATCTTGTCTTGCCTCACAATAATCCAGTGTGCAGTGAGGTTTGAATTTTTTAACACTTTTGAATAGTATGTACTTATGTTAACCTCTCAACCTCAATTCCCCCTTTGAAAAAAATCTAGATCCGCCACTGCAATATATTATATTTTTTTACCACATTACAATAGCGAAAAAAAGAAGGGAATAAATAATCTGTCCCTGGTCTGCTTGAAAATAAATAGCCTGTCCTGCGACGGTATGAAAATAAATAATCTGACTCGACAAAATTTGCCAGCGACCCCCCCCCCCCCCCCCCCCCCCCCCCCCCCCCCCCCGAATTAAATGGTCGTCCCTAAACTTCACAATTTTGTACTCGTTAATTCGTCACTCGTCAAACTAACTTCACGCACCTATTGAAATGACTGCTACGACTATATTATCTGAGAAACACGCTCTCTCTCTCTCTCTTACGTGATTTAGTTCATAAAACTAGTTATCAATAAAATAATGACTTGATATGTACTATTTTACCTCTACGAATGTTTAAATGGCTGTTATGAATATCTTAAGTTTGATTCCTTGAATACGTGATGTAAGACGTCGAGCTATTATTTACGGAAACGTATTGCTGTCATACGTAAAAATATATCTCGAAATTTTTAATAAATTATCTTGAACTTCAGAGTTATTATCTCGAGATTTCAAGATAACAATTCGATATTTCGATGTACTATCTGTACATTTCAAGACAATAACTCGATTTTTCGAGATATAATGTTTTACACGTGGCACCCATATGTTTCCGTAATTATTCACACCATAATCAATTCGCAATGACAGAGTCACACCCCATTGCACCACTTTTTGCTTAAGTGAAAACTTGACATTTTATTTTTAGGTCACCTGAGACAAAGTCTCAAGTGACATATTCTAATCGCCTTTTGTCCGTCGTCGTCCGTAAACAATTTACATTTTCCACTAAAGGGATTTTGACGAAACTTTACAGGGAGCAAGCACTCAAGGTCCTTTAACAGTTTTATAGTTTTCAGCCCGATCGACATAGGGATGGATCCAGGGTGGGGCAAAATATTTTTGTGGGTATTTTCAGACTTTGTCATTTTCATTCATTTTTTAACGATTTCCCCAATTATCTCCCCTTGTATTCACTTTGCAGCATTCATTTAACTCATTGTAATTAGGTGGAGAAATGTTGTTGTGCAAGAATTTTGCCAAAATTTAATTTTCAGAATTCCTCATGAATTTCTTAAGACTGAAAAATGGGGAGGGGTCATTTTTCACATGGTCAGCCCTTCCACTGAAGGGATTTTGACCAAACTTTACAAGAAACAAGTAAAAAAAACTTACTGCCAAAAGAGGGTGGTGCAGTTTTCATATTCAGCTTTTGTTTCAAAAATTCTAAAGGGATTTTGACGAAACTTTTAACGAAGCAAGTTCTCCTTGTCAGCTGAGACAAATTATCAAGTGACGTATTCTAATCGCCTTTTGTCCGTCGTCGTCCGTCCGTAAACAATTTACATTTTCGACTTCTCTGAGACCACTGAAGTGGTTTTGACGAAACTTTACAGAGAACAAGTACTCAGGGGCTTTTACTAAGTTTGTAGTTTTCAGTCAGGGCAAAATAAGTCCCAGACGGTACCCCTCTTTAAAAATCTTCTTCTCCAGATCCGCTGCATGAATTGAGAAATGAATTGTTTCTGAATTATCTACGTGGATGTATGATTCAAATTTGTATTTTTCATAGAAATCGGAATATGATTTTTGACGCGTCTTGGGGTCTTTTCGGACTTTGTCATTTTCATTCATTTTTGTATGATTTCCTCGTTTATTTCCCCTTGTTTATTTTCCCTTTGATGTATTCATTTAATGTGTTTTACTTGTTATTAGGTCAAGAAATGTTTTGTTGCAAGAATTTTGCCAAAATTTAATTTCTAGAATTTCTTATGAATTTCTTAAGACTGAAAAGGGAGGGTAATTTTTTTCCATGGTCAGCTTGTTCTTGGAACCCACTGAAGGAATTTTGACCAAACTTTACAGGAAACAAGTAATCATTTTATTTTTTTTTTTTTTGCCAGATTAGCCGACATGTTCTTCTTGTTCATGTTTTGGGCTGGTTTTCTAACATTGTATTGAATGCATGATAGATAGAGAGAAAGTGAGAGAATGAAAAATGCTCAGCATGCAAAGATCTACAAAAAAGTTAGCAGGGCCGAAATTGTCAGGTCGACTCTTATGGGAGTTATTTCCCCTTTTAAGTGGATTTCTCATGTTGGGCAGTTTTGTCCTATTATCTTAAACAGTATAGTAGATAGAAAGAAAGCAAAAATGTTCAACACGCAAAGATCTACAAAAAGTCAACATGATATTATCAGGTTGATCCTTATTGGAGTTATTTCCCCTTTTAAGTGGATTTCTTATGTTTTGGACTTTTTTTACATAACCATGAAAAGTATGATAGATAGAGAGAAAGTACAAGAAGCAAAAATATCTGCATGCAAAGATCTACAAAAAAAGTCAGCAGGGCGGAATTGTCAGGTAAACGTTTTGGGGGAGTTATCTCCCCTTTAAGTGGATTTTTCATGTTTTTGCCAATTATCTAAAAATTATAATAGAGAGAAATGAAAGAAGCAAAAATGCTCGGCGTGCAAAGACCTACGAAGATGCAAATAGCCTAAGGGCACAAATTGTCAGTTCAGTGCTTATGGGAGTGAATTTTAATTTGCTCAGATGAGCGTTAAGGTCCACTGGGCCTCGTATTTTGTCATATTGTTGTTTTACAACCTTTCAAGAATTTTTCACTTTACACCGGTATGTGGGGACACTGCGATCTAACTTGGAAGTGCCACAAATTTTATTCTGTGTTATGGACTGACGCCAATACAGTAAGCGTTCTAAATCAAGTTCTTTGCAGACTTGATATAACGGACCGCTCAATTATTTGCACATTTACGCCCGGTTAGGGTTCGATTTTGTTTTAAATAAACATGTACTGTACATGATGCTTATATGAAAAAAATATATAAAATGTTCCCAAAAATTACAAGCCTGCTGTATTGTACATTATTAGTTTTAACCAATTTTGACGCCCTAACTGAGCGCAAATTAAAAGACTGCATTCTCTCGTGAAAAAAAATCCCCAATGAAAACTTGCAAAAAATTATATAAAAAGTTTTGATATCAAACATACAGCATTGTCGTTTTTCTAACATAGCTGCTAAAAGGTAAACAATTGAATCCAACTACAAAGATCTGAATTTGATGCTATTGTAATTATTTCTATTTAGTCTCTCTAGCTGTAATCTTACTATTTACTCTTGTTCACTAGGTAGTATTTGTCTTGACACCATGTATTGACATTGACAGCTTGTGTGAATAAAGAATTGAATATGCTTTGAGACGTATTGCGTAATACAAATTAAGTGAATGTCGGAATCTCAAATTATAGTATTAAATAGATTATTCCCCTTAGTCGGGGATAAAAAGAGAGGGAATTCAAAAGCTCTTAATTTCTGACATCCAACTGTGAAAAGATTTCGGGGTTTTTTTTTAAATCTTGTACAAATAAATAACAACAAGTACTCTCTGATTTTCTAATTGTTAGTTTTAAGACAGGTTTTAATTGACATACGGCTTGGAATCAATCTGCCACCTCCGTTTGTTTCTATACCCGTTATATTATTTACATCTGCTTTGGCGATATATGTGGGGAACACAAATATATACGTGTATATAACTTTGTATAACGAAATAGTTCGTGTTCGCTATAACAGATATCACAATTTGTCAAAAACGGATCAGATTTGTTGGATCTGGCGATAATTATATGGTATCTTTCTGCGAGTTGATGGAACATCAACGCAGTAATGTTATGCTAAGTTGTTTAATGGGAACAAGTCAAAGCACATTTTGCAGTATGGGGTTAATAACACATTATATTGACGCAAAACTACACATGTATGTGCATTTCAGCAACAGAAACTCAACTTCAAGATTGAAATTTCCAGATCACACTTTTATTCGTATGTTTTGCTTTTTAAAATTAAGAAAATGTAGTAAGGTCAGTTGGGCGTCCTTTATGAATTTTAAGATATTATAAATTTGCTGTAGAATGTTACTTTTGTATTATTTTTTACCATTATACTCTTTTGATAGAATTGACATTAAAAGCGATAGACTGGACTGTTAACAAATCTTGCGCACGATTAATATGCTAATGAGTTTTGGTCAAGTTTCCTTTTTCTGTGAAATTGCCAGATCTGTCTGTGAAGTTGGATATAGAAGTTGCGTCATTCCTGATTCACGTGATCTTAACTGATGAGAAACTCGCGACAGTCTTTGGAGTTGAGAAATGTTTTACATATACATGTATTGACCTAGAGATTTAAGGCTACTGATAGGAAGTATAGCGTAAGGGTATAATACTGCCCTGCCGCATAGAAATTTAATATCGATGAAACGATGTTTACAAGCACAAGATTTTATAATCATATCGCTGATCTATGTAGTTTGTTGCATAATAAATAAGTCATCAGTACTCACCTTAGGTCAAATGTCTGACCCGATTTTAGTTACTTTTTGTAAAACCTAATTTTATCGAATTAAAAAGTATTCAGTATAACGAATGTATTATACCTCATTAAAACTTACGATTGCCATCAACTCGTATCAGTACTTTCAGTACTTTGATTAGTATTTATGGTCATTTTAAACACATCACATACACTTTATTTTACGGTATTTATAAATCTTGCTTTATTTCCTAGGCACCCATTCAAATCTTTTCAGATCGGTTGCATTTAGACCTGCCTTCCCACATGTCGTCTAGTTAATTTTTGTGTAAATCAATTGTTCTAAATCAATAACCAAATCAATTCAATTCAGTTCATTTATTCTCACATTGTACAAAACTGAGAAAATAAAAACAAATTATATTGAAGATATAGCGCAAATAGTGTACAAATTCAACCAGGAGAGATAACTCTTATTAATAATTTTAATACTACACAAATTGTTGATAACGGACTTTTTCAGAAGAAAAAATATCATAAACTTTACAGTATTTGAACGCAATGTGTATGCTGAGGGTATATATATAATTTTCTAGGTTTTTAAGAGATTTTCATGTCATAATATATCTATATTTGCTATACAATGTAGGGATAAGCAATGCAGAAGTATATTCAGGACGTTTAAGTAGGGAAATAATTCAATATACTGTTACTCAGATCTTTAATGCATGCAATGTTGATGTCAAACAATCACTGAGATATATTATTGCAATGAACATGACAAGTTGCTCAGATCAGACTTATCGGACTGTATAGAATCCAATATATCAGGACGCAACGGCATATCTGCGTGCAACCTGCTTTTTGTAAATTGTAATATCATGTTGCCACTTTTTTATTTATCAGGGGTTTTATCAAAAAGTAGGAACATGTTCCCATTTTTTGGTAAAACCCCTGGTAAATCAAAAAGTGGGAACATGATAGTAATGTAAGTTTGATATTTTTCTCTTCCTGTATGTTATAATAATTTTACTACCAGTCAACCAAAATAGGAATTAAAAAAAAGAATAGTGATCACAGTAGTAATAAACATTCAAACACAGCATCAAAGTGAAATGCAAATAACAATTTGAATTAAAAATACTCAAAAAAAAATCTGGAAGTTTTTAAAGTTTACTGAATTAATTTCCGCCAACGGTTACCTACACATAACTCAATCATTTGTGCACGCTGATTTCGTCGTCATACCTTGGTGATTTTATTAATCATGCGAAGGCCTTGTGTTTACCGTCGTTTCTTTTCGGATTTTCTTCCTGCTTCGCTGGTTTTGAAAGAGCCGTTCTACGCCTTAACTGGATACGTAAGAACTGGTTCAGCAGAGCTGTACCTCTGCACGATTTTCTCATTCTTACCAGTTTTTGGATGGTGAAATTCACAATAGGAAAAAACTTACTGTTGAACTTGTGTGTTTTGTTTCAAGAGCGTTCTACAGATCTGGAACGCGAAAAAAAAAAGACTTTTCAGTGTTATTCTAGAGAATTTTATAATTAGGGCGTCACCCGGCTAACATTAAACATCAAGGGACTAGCCTAATAAGGTCAACATGGCATCGAATAATGTATATGAACTTGAATCACAGCACAATATTAAGGTAAGTTACAACGTAAATTAAATTTATTTACAGTAAAGGTAAATTCAGGTGAATGACAAATAGTTTCCATTTCATATATTTACGGCATGTCGAAAAGAAAAGTAATTTTATTAGATCTACCTGGTTATTATACAGGTGTTTAAATCTAAATATTAAATATGTCCATCCTAGTTTTCATTTAGACATAAAATCATTTTGGTGTAATTGTTTACTCGCTTTAAAGCGATATAAGCTGGCACAATGATTATTTTTGTCCCCTGACATATAGTCGAGAATATGATCAAATGTGTGTTCAAATACATTATCAAACACGTAAAACGTTGTAAAAGATCTTCTTTTCGAAGTTATTTATTTTATTAGAATTAAGTTTTCCCGTACCTTAAAAAATCCAGCTGTATTTCCGTATGCAATGACCTTTCAGATAAACTCTTTCGCCATATTAAATGTACTTCGTAATTCGGTCAGAGGATCTCGGTCCTTTACGCACTCAGACTATGTTAAAGTCGGCCGATTTTTATGTGTTCTATACATATTTTTAAAATACAGGACGTGATTGTTATTGAAAAGTGCATGTATTATGTAAAATATATGCTTTTCAATGTTATTTTAAAAACCTGAAGAAAATTGGATGAATATATGAATGAATATATCAGGTCACTAAAAGAAATCTTTCCGATCTTTAATGTTACCCTGAATGCTGACGTTGACAAAATCAAAACAATATAACTGTGAAAAGTATGCGTGCCTCATGTTTTACAATCGTGCCGCCGTGTCCGGTGGAGTTGGGCAGTTCATGAACATATGTGTCAAGAATGATAAAGCCGAGAATGCGATTGGACGAGTAAAAAATGGGTCGAGATCACCCAATATACCCGGCACGTTGACAATTTCAGAAAAGAATGTTTTGAAACGACGAAAAATACCAACTTTGCCTGATTGAGGATGATGTACGAAAATAAATGCAAAGGGTAATGAGAATATAGTGTATATTTACTGCAAATAGCACGTGTTTATTAGCCACTCGGTAATATTCGTAAAAAATTACCGAAAGATAACTTGCAATGCTGAAATCATGGCGGACAAAAAACTGATATTACGGGTTACGTTTGGCAAGATTGTTGCAATTTTACACATGCATTTGTTATTCTAACCACCAGATGGTCTCTTTGGAATATATATGAGATAGAATATCACATAAAATGGGCATGTAAAAATTTTCACACACGACAGCTCATATCGCTTTAAGCCTTACGGTGTCTCATAATAATCGGTCCTGCCTCAAAATGTGTCCGGCCTCATTTTCGGTCCGGGTGTCTACACCCCCCCCCCCCCGTATAAAAATCGATCCGACCAGATAATGTGTCCGATCGGACCGAAATTGTTACCATCTCGAAAGAAAACGGGTGAAATGTTATTCATCATAGACTATATTTAACAGCTGTATTCCACTGAAAGTATTGAGGGTTTTTAAAAAGCTATACCACTACCAGGCGCTATCAATTTCACAAAATACATGTAATGTATGTAATGAAGTCTGTTTTTGTATATTTTTGTCATTATTTAATAAAACTGATAGTTTATGGTACGTAGTATACCTGAGACACGAGAAGGACAATAGACACGAAACAGATCCAGGTTGAGGACGTCTGTAACCGTATCTAATGCTTTGTTTTCGAAATGTATACAAGTAGTATTTGTGCGTTTTCTGTCACTATCATTTCTGCGGCAGGTGTGTGCCGTTTGCTGTCTTTTAAATTAAAATATAATTTGATTAAAAATTCAGTTTAAACGACATGTGAAAGCAAGAATGAATCTTAATTATGAATATGCATCATCAAGATAGAAATAAGGCATTTATTTACCAAAAATAGATATTCCTTATTTACCTGTTTTATTCGATATAATTTTGTATGATGGTGATTGATATGAGACAAAACTTACTTTGACTCCTAATTTATTGAATACTTTATGTATACAGTCGTTTCTATTGGCTCAACCGCTTACACGTGACTAGTTTACAACAGATTGTGGGTTCCTGGCCCAATCTTCGTCGATAAGTAGCCTGGGTTCCTGGCTCAACCTTACTTCGTCGATAGGTAGCCTGGGATCCTGGCCCAAACTTACTTCGTCGATAGGTAGCCTGGGATCCTGGCTCACTGAAAAATATAAGGAAAGCAACAGAACAAAATGTTATAATTCGAATCTAAAGTATGTCACTACAGTATGTGATTTTTTGTGGTGGTACATATGATGTGATATGAGCCCAAAATACTCATATTGACCTCGGCTAACGCCTCGGTCAATATCATTTTTTAGATTCAAATCACATCATATATACCAGCGATATATAAAGCTAATATATCGCTGATATATACACCCCGCAAAAATCCTTAATTGTAAATTATATATCGCTATGATAATGATACTCTGCTGCCCGGATCGAAAATTATAGACGGAGGCCTGACCGAAAATGTTAACATTAATATTGGTCCGACCGGACACATTTTAAGGCCGTAACAATTACTTACGACACCGGCTCATTGGCATAATACATAATAAATTACATGATTGAATGGTATGATGTTATATACAAAGGTACTGATACGAGTTGATGGTAATCGTAAGTTTAAATCAAGTATAACACACTCAGTATACCGAATACTAATATTAATTCGGTAAAATTAGGTTTTACAAAAATAGTAACTAAAAATCAGGTCAAACATTTCGCCTAACGCGAGTACTGAAGGTTTAAACTACATAGATCAGCGATATGATTATAAAATCTTGTGCTTCTTAACATCGTTTCATCGATATTAAATTTCTATGCGACAGAACAGTATTATACCCTCACGCTATCCATTCTATCAGTAGCCTTTAAATCTTGTACATGTAAAACATTTCCGCGAGTTTCTCATCAGTTAAGATCACGTAAATGAGGAATGACGCAACTTCTATATCCAACTTCACAGACAGATCTTGTCAATACTCAGTACAAAGGGAAACTTGACCAAAACTCATTTGCATATTAATCGAGCGCAAGAATTGGTTAACAGTCCAGTCTATCGCTTTAAATGTCAATTCAATATTACACATAATACCAAAGTTATAATGCTCAAGACGATATCGTTTCTGTCAATTAGACTTCATCAATTGAGCTCCAATTTGAAAAGTATGTATTTTTTCTAAAGATAAAGGGGTATCATACAAGGCCAAATAATGTATCTAAAAGTATAGCCGAAATCCGTCTAAGAGTAACCACTGTAAAAAAAATTACTATCTTAGCTTTAGAAAATTTTCGAATTTAAATGGTGTTAACAGTGCCAAATATTACTATAGTATAAGACGAACAGCTGGTACCGAAATACCAGGAACTAGGTTTATGTATAGTAAAAAATGGTTGAAAAGTAACATTCTAAAGTAAATTTATAATATCTCGAAATTCATAAAGGACGCCAAACTGACCTTTGATAGCATATATATTTCAACAAGTCTTGTAGACCCTTTTCAGCGAAATGTTACTATATTTTCGTCATTTTAAAAAGCAAAAATATACGAATAAAAGTGTGATTTGGAAATTTCAATCTTGAGTTTGTTTATGGTGCTGAAATGCACATACATGTGTAATTTTGCGTCAATACTACAAAATGTGCTTTGACTTGTTCCCAATAAACAACTTAGCATAACATAACTGCGTTGATGTTCCATCAGCTCGTAAAATGGATTGAATTAGAGGACGGACATACATGAACATTATTATTCAAGTCTACAAAAATACATATTAGACATTTTGCCTAAATCGTAACTGTAAAGCACTACATTTATTTAAAAAAAATTACAAAGGTTAAACAACTGTTTTCTGTTTTGAAGTGACATCAGTTGTACTAGTTTAAACATAGAAGCATGAATCCAATAATACAAGCACATTGAATATCTTTAGACAATGGACAAATTAAAATGAAATGATATTCGTCCTCTATCTCGTTCTTATTACAGAATTCACATGGTCAATATGTCTAGCTGTTCCATTGTATCTACCTTGTTCTCGCCCTGGTCTAGCTGTTTCATTGTATCTACCTTGTTCTCGCCCTGGTCTAGCTGTTCCATTGTATCTACCTTGTTCTCGCCCTGGTTTAGCTGTTCCATTATATCTACCTTGTTCTCGCTCTGGTCTAGCTGTTCCATTATATCTACCTTGTTCTCGCCCTGGTCTAGCTGTTCCATTGTATCTACCTTGTTCTCGCCCTGGTCTAGCTGTTCCATTATATTACCTTGTTCTCGCTCTGGTCTAGCTGTTCCATTGTATCTACCTTCTTCTCGCTCTGGTCTAGCTGTTCCATTGTATCTACCTTGTTCTCGCTCTGGTCTAGCTGTTCCATTGTATCTACCTTGTTCTCGCCCTGGTCTGGCTGTTCCATTGTATCTACCTTGTTCTCGCTCTGGTCTAGCTGTTCCATTGTATCTACCTTGTTCTCGCTCTGGCCTAGCTGTTCCATTGTATCTACCTTGTTCTCGCCCTGGTCTAGCTGTTCCATTATATTACCTTGTTCTCCCTCTGGTCTAGCTGTTCCATTGTATCTACCTTGTTCTCGCTCTGGTCTAGCTGTTCCATTGTATCTACCTTGTTCTCGCCCTGGTCTGGCTGTTCCATTGTATCTACCTTGTTCTCGCTCTGGTCTAGCTGTTCCATTATATCTACCTTGTTCTCGCCCTGGTCTAGCTGTTCCATTGTATCTACCTTGTTCTCGCCCTGGTCTAGCTGTTCCATTATATTACCTTGTTCTCGCTCTGGTCTAGCTGTTCCATTGTATCTACCTTGTTCTCGCTCTGGCCTAGCTGTTCCATTGTATCTACCTTGTTTTCGCCCTGGTCTAGCTGTTCCATTATATTACCTTGTTCTCCCTCTGGTCTAGCTGTTCCATTGTATCTACCTTGTTCTCGCTCTGGTCTAGCTGTTCCATTGTATCTACCTTGTTCTCGCTCTGGCCTAGCTGTTCCATTGTATCTACCTTGTTCTCCCTCTGGTCTAGCTGTTCCATTGTATCTACCTTGTTCTCGCTCTGGTCTAGCTGTTCCATTGTATCTACCTTGTTCTATTCCCAGTTGATGAGCAGACAATCTGAATTTTGTTAAAACGAATATTTTGTCAAATAAAACTGAATACCAACATTATCAAGCAGATGGCTATACAAAATACATTTAGAAGAATTATCAAAAAGTCATCTCTTGTCTGTATAAAGTTGTCAATTAAACTTTGTTTAAGACATTCTAAAAATAATACTTCATGTACAACATAGTGGTTAAAGCACACATTACCAAATCCTGTCGACAATGATTGCTTGACCTGGCATCGCCAGTTACAGGTCTTATGATTGCAAATTAACATGTCATCATAAAGAGATTGTAACACACAATTATCAGTAATCATAATTTTTAACCATTATTTAACAATTTTCATCACACGTAAATTATACAAAGGTACACACCTTAATCCCCGTAGACCATATAACTTGGTGTACATTTCTTTATATGTAAAATTCTCTTACAAATATCTAAAGGCACTTTTTCAATATCATTGTCTAGGTGACAGCCCCATATTTCACAACCATGATTTAAACACTTGTAATATAAGTGTCAAACACTTGAAGTTTTGTTTCCATATTAAGTGACAAATTGTAACAAGTTTATAGAATATGAAGCATACATTTTCTGCCTTGTTCAGCAACAGTACACTGAGATTTTGAAATTTAAGGTTAAACCAAGGTAATTAATATTTCCAACAATTTCTAGTTCGCTACCATTATAAAAGCATTTGTTTGTAACGTTTAATTTCCCCCTTTACGAAAGACAATAAAGTGTCTAACACATTTTGTAAACCAGTAGCTGATTCAGAAAAAGTACTGTATCATCGGCATACATAAATTTATATTAAACAGTCTTTACAGTAAATTTCATCCCGTAAACTGTTCATGAAGGCATTATCAAAATCATTTGCATAAAGAGGGAACAAAAAGGGAGACAATCCTCCGTTTATACAATAGAACAGGTCAGGCAACTCGGATTGAAATCTTAGTACACATAATGTACAAAATGATTTTATGATTGTATGTATTTTACCAGTTATGCCGTTAATTTAAAAAAAATAGTTTGTTTCGGTTCGCATGATCGACGGCCTTTTGGTAATCTACAAAACAGCAAAATAACTTCTTATTACGCGATAGCGTTCTATTAATGACACTTTGTAAAGCAAAAATAGCATCCTTAGTACCAAAACCTGGCTTAAAACCAAATTGTGCATTTGTCAGAACATTGTTCTCGTCAGACCACTTCAGCAGTCTATTACTTAAAATACTAGTAAATATTTTTGACAGACAACTAACCAGGGTTAAATGGTTATTGGTATTGTTAGCATTTCCTTTCTTGAATGAGGGGAATATAATTCCTTCTGACCAACATGTTGGGAATGCAACTAGATCTAAAATAAAAAAATATTGAATGAACGTGAGAATAATGAAGGAAAAATAAATATTCGTTTAACAAATTATTAATACCTGGTGATTTACCAGATTTCGATTTCTTTAAAACTTTACAAACTTCATCACATGAAATCGGGGCATCTAGCTCCTCAAAAATTCAAGTTTGAGCTCGGTCCCCACCGGCGTCTGTGTTATTTACATCATCATTACAAACAGACTTGAAATGTTTAATAATCTTCATACATGATGTATATAACTTTATAAAAAAAACTGGATGGGGTGCTGTTAAGTGCTTAAATAAATACATCTCCCAATAGATAAAACGAAGTAGACATTCAAATGTTGAAATGTTTTATCAAAAGGCCCGTTTGTCAGTGTAGGCTTCGATAATGTATTATGATATTGTTAAACCAATAGATAGATTCAGACAAAACAAAATAGATGTTCTAATATAACATTACACCGGTCTCTCGACAGTTAAACAACGCTTTTAAATCGTTCGAAAATAAAATTTAAAAGTACCTGACATTACCTGTGGTGTTTCATATAAGATAATTAGGGTTATTTCATCAGCTGATTCATTTTAAACCACTCCTTTGAAACCGTTGAAGTGCGAATACCTAGCAAAAATTACGAATGTGAACTGTGTATCACAATTTATGGATATCGTGATTGTTACGCCTTCAGTTTCTGCATAAAATGAAACAATATTACAAATTCTATCGTAGTTCTGCACTCATTCTTTTTCTGAAATATTTAGAAATTTCTTTATAATTCAACCGTAAATATGCATTTATTAAGTTAGTCATAACCCATTGGTAAGTGCGTTTACAACATTTTTAAAATATGGTATGCAAGTTTGTGACGGTATTTGGTGTTTCTTTAAGGTATCCTGACTTCCATAACGCCTGACTGGTCTTTTAGGTCTCATTCTACCATTCGTCTGAATACACAAGACTATTGCTTCTAATCATGGAAAGTTTGGCAAAGTGGCAATCTTTCGTCTGAGTGGTCGATATGGTTGGGTCGATCGCCCACTACTCCGAAGGGTCATCAGTTCGAAGACCCACTAGTCCGAAAGCTAGAGAATTGACATCATGTATTTAACGGGGATAAGTACAATTCACAGAAGTGAAACTTCTTGCCCAGAGATTTTAAACTTCTCACTCCAACATTTTGCCATAAAAAAATCATTATCCGATTTCAACGAATTAAACAGACTTGACAAGCACATCCTTCTTAATCACTCGGATGTCATTAGTTTTTCTATCTATGCACTGGCTCTGGAGAAGATTTTCAATGATGGCCACTGTCTGGGACATATTTTACCACGCCCTGGATCCACACATGAAGGGCCAATATGAGTACCCTTGGTAGAGGACCTGCAATATTGTATTTACAAGTACACCAAGTTTCACCAAAATCCGAGCGATTTTGGAGAAGTTCAAAATGTCAAAAGCATACAGGTTCGTAATGTATCTTATTTTGGTGCCAATGTCTGTCAACAAATAGTTTATCTGGATTCTCCTATATGTGTTTCATTTGTATCCCAAATGTTGGATGCTGAAATGTTATTTAGCGTGATTTTTTTCTACGGAAGTTATCGCATAGTCTGTTGACCCAATTCAATTTTTAAAGCCTCGATCTGATTGGTTGGCGAATGCTAGCACCGTTTACTCGCATTGACTGATGGTTCGTAAATTATGAAAATATAAACGAGAGGTTTCGGTCGCATGAGACCACGGATAGGAAAAAGCATAGCGATTTTAGGTTTACGACGATGCGATTAGCCTGGGTTTCTGGCCCAATCTTACTTCGTCGATATCCTGACAGCGTTAGCATCAGTGAGTCAGGATCCCAACCTACATGCGATAGGCATGGGACGAAAAGAACCGACACTGCTTTGGCATTAGTTCCTGATAACATATGTCAAAGTTCGTGGCAAAAACAAAGGCAGTATTTATTTAAAGTCGGTGCAGGTATTACAACAAAGCAACACTAGCTCTAGAGAGCTTTTAACCGACATTTCACGATTCACATCTCCATATAAGTGATACATTCTTGACGGGATGCAACACAAAAAGAAAAATCAACAGACTTTGCGTTCAAAAATTAATTAGCCTTCAGGCTATCGGTTTTCAACAGCACCAAGTGTTTCACGACATTCTGTTTCTATATTCAACGTTGAAAACTAACCCCGTATCATTTTCCACGATTAGTAATTTTTCAACGTTATGCCTGCGTTGTTAGGAATTTCAATTACAAAAAGACGTTTTTTCGTAGTGTATTGGTGTACCTTGAAATACCTCAGGGTATTGACAACCCGTGACGACTTCTGAAACAAAGTCCAAGTAGAGTACTATAAAACTGATGAAAAAAACGAGGTAAAATATAATGCATACACTTGTTATGTTGCTTACTATATTATTTCTAATAGTGGTACAGAATTTTAAAGTAGATCATTGAATCAATACAACAAAGCTTTTCATGTTTCCTCAACCATGGTGTGTAATAATAACAACTGGCATTTGTGAAACAACGGAACAAAGATATTTAACAGACGGCGCACGGTAATCTGTATTTAATCCGCAAGATAAATTAGATATGAATACTCATCTCAACTGTGTTTTCTGTCATTTATCTCGGGTAGATTTAACAAAAGATAGGCCATGAAATCGCGTCAATGGCGGCCATCTTGCGTGTAGTTGAGAATATCAAACACAAACTCCATATTCTAAGACCGCAAAGGGGGGTTTGAATGCCTAAAACTGCCACTGTATTTTGACAGCTTTCAGATAGTCCCTTTCTAGCTCAATAATTTGATAATTTTTATTTTGCGGCGCACAATCTTTTGGATATGTTTAGGGCTACGACAGAAATTTCTGGAGAACAGTCTACCCACAATTCGAAGTTTCGTGTTCTGGACAATTCAACTGCCGGCAATTTTATATCAGTTGATTTGTGTGAGCCAGATTCCATTTTCAGTGATTTGTTGTGCACCAATTCCGCATGTCAACAAGCGGTTTTTTCCGAATAGAACCAGGTTGGACACGGAATAGCTGACAAACCCGTTTGAAACATATTAAAAACGGCTAGCTTTTTCTCCAAATCGAGCTACTTTTTATTCAGTGTGCGTTGCGTGTTGATAATACCATCAATTTCCAGCATAAGTATTTGTACATATTGAAATCATGACTACATCTGTATATCTGATTACAACGCAAACGAATGAAATGTATTTTTTGTTTAAGAGGTAAATACACCGTTGTGTAAGAAATCAATATGCAAACTTAAAACACGGGGCGCGGAAACGCATGGTGCATTGAATGTACCAGTTTGACACTTTTTTCACGTGCAACTGATTAACTTAGGAAGTGGTGAACGTAAATTAAATGTTTTACACACTAGACCACGTCACGGTTGTAGTACTTTAAACGGTGATTTGTTTAGAGTCAATATCACTGCAAACAGTGCTTGGTCCTGTAGTTTCCTCGACGAAAGAACTGAACAAGTTACTTTTACAATCAGTAAATATGACCAAAATCCGTCAAGAGCTATTCTGTAAAATAGGTCGGAGCTGTCCCAAATATAGGTACGGTATTATATGGTTGTCCCGCGCCAACAAAATACTACAAGTTGTACATAGATATATTCACAAAAGCAAAAAATTCTTGTAGCGACAATCACACCCCCTCCCCTGACTAATTTATTTATTTCATATAGATATTACATCATTTTCATAGACATAGTCGGCACCACACAATGTATTTTATTTCTTTTTTTACACTCATTGGATTATTACTTAAGTACATATGTATGTGCCTATATGTAGGCTATGTATGTATGTGCCTATATGTAGGCTATGTATGTATGTGCCTATATGTAGGCTATGTATGTGCCTATATGTAGGCTATGTATGTGCCTATATGTAGGCTATGTATGTATGTGCCTATATGTAGGCTATGTATGTGCCTATATGTAGGCTATGTATGTGCCTATATGTAGGCTATGTATGTGCCTATATGTAGGCTATGTATGTATATCTATATATGTATGTACCAATATGTAGGCTATGTATGTATGTGCCTGTGTGTAAGCTATGTATGTATGTGCCTATATGTAGGCTATGTATGTATGTGCCTATATGTAGGCTATGTATGTATGTGCCTATATGTAGGCTATGTATGTATGTGCCTGTGTGTAGGCTATGTATGTATGTGCCTGTGTGTAGGCTATGTATGTATGTGCCTATACGTAGGCTATGTATGTATGTGCTTATATGTAGGCTATGTATGTATGTGCCTATACGTAGGCTATGTATGTATGTGCCTATATGTAGGCTATGTATGTATATCTATATATATCTATATATCCACAAAGGAATCGCCATCTTAGAGTCCGAGCTGAATTTTGGGTCTACCTTTTTAATTTTTTTAATAAATACCAAATGCTTCCCATTCTATTTTACACTATATTATGCTTTTTGAACCTTTTTCGTTTGAACAAACATTCAACGATAGGCCTAAGGTCATTTGCTAACTTTAAGAATTTCAATGTAAAATATTTACATACTGACTGTTATTTCCTTCATTGTAAGTATACAAACCGATTGCATTTATATTCAATACTTGACACATAGCTGTTCAGCTGTTACGTCATATGAAAACCTCCCCCCACGAAAAGTCAATTATATAGAATGAATCTCGTATCCAGCTGACTACAGATTCACAGAAAATGGTAATACATGTATATATAAATATAAGGATTGTTTTTCTTTTTTTTTTTTTTTAAAAAAACATGGAATATACATGCAATGACTTATGGAAAATACAGCACTTGCAGAGAATTTTTTCCATGAGCCATTGCATGTGTATTCCATGTTTTACAAAAAATGAAAAACAATCCTTAAATGAATTATGAAAATAAGGTCAGATGTGGTGTGGCATTCATATACAAATAGTAAGATTGGGTAAACCAATTACAATTTAAAAGGTGCCAAATCTGGGTGTCTCTTTAGGAATTTAAGAATTTATATGCCTGTGTATATCTCTTTTTGTTAATTTTTATCAATCTAAGTAGTAAAAAGAAAAACAAAATCGAAAAATACTCAGCTAATGCCCATTTTAAAAAAGTTATATTCGGCAATCAACTTTACTTGTCAATAATAATAAGTTGTTTTTAAATTGAACTTTGCTGTTTACGAAAGTGATTCAAACGCCATGTCAATTTCTAGTTTTACGATATATGAATGCTTGCCTAAGGTTATCTGATATTTTTCAGACGCGCATCACTGAACCTAATTTCATTGAACATTGCGATTGGTTAATGTAGTAATTAGTTTACGTTCCATCAAGTCCTCAGCCGGTTTGGGATGGGTGGCAGTTAATGGTTAGGATGATATTTATCCTAAATTTTAAACAATTAACATCTAGTACTTAATGTTTAAATAACAGCTTCAGGTATATACTGTAAGGTCGTAACACAAAATTATACTAGTCTAGGGTAATTCACCATCCTCTTACAGAGTTGTCGGTCCTTGTTCTCTCCCACTGAGAGAGAGCAAGGACCGAGTATCACAGTTGACCTAATAAAATTTTAATTCAAACCGCTCGGAAAATGGGAAACCGATGAGATGGGTTTTATACACCCGTCGTCTTCAAATGACGGACGCTTTATGGTATACCGTTGTCCGCTCTTCCGTATATCCATGACTTCTTTCTACAGAATGTTTGGTAATTGAAAACCGATTGGCCTGGCGGTTTCTTGTTCAGAAATTCTAAATACAAGATTTGCGTGGGAAAGGTGGCTTTGTCTTTGAACAATAGAGATACAATTAGTTACAATTACTTTGCGGCAATTAGAGTGCTCATAACGAATACTACCGAAGAAAAAAATCAAGTGTCGGAATGTCTGGACAACCCCATGAAATGGTCATTTCAGCGACTCCTATCGTTTTCCGCCGACAGTTATACATGCATATACTTATTAAATATGTAAACCTGCAGTTGTGATGTCTAGATTTGTAGTTTGGGTTTTCTAATCTTTGAGGAATTTTCTTTGTTTTCTAATGTTTGTATTCACCTCTGTAAGATAGAATAATAAAGTACTCGACATAAACTGGTCGTTGACGTCTCGGAGGACCCAAGGGTGTTTTGATTTGAGATATCTCTCAGCGGTGAAAAGAATACACGTTACGTTTAAATATAATAGTTCTGAACTTAAAGAGTTTCTTTTAACATGCGAGTATATTCCTTTTTATTTCTATACAAACACATCTCGCTCTGATTCAATAGACCCGATAGTTGGTCACAGTTAGTCTATGCGTGCACATTTGTATAGCTTGTCGGTGGATTAAGTTACTTGAAAATGTAATGAAAAGATGTGTTGAATAGTATATGACCTATCATGTTTAATCTAGACTCCATTTCCTATTCAAAAAAGGAAATAATAATATCATATTAATGTAAATTCTCTGAGAATATTCATTCAAGTGAAAAAAAGGTGACAGAATAACCTTCCTCTGGATCCATTCCAGAATAATTGTCTTGCGTCCCCGGCTGTGTGTAGTCTCAACTTATCAGATTTCATGGTGACTGTTTTACTCTAACATTGTGCGTTTTGTATCCCCAACATTTCACTGTTTACTGTGACATATAAACTTTTGAACATCCAGATTGTCATTGACAGGTGTAATTTTTGTTTCCTTTCCGGGTGGTTCCTTCAGCATGCTCTTCAACTTCTTAATTATATTGGTACATGACATAAACTCGGCTTTTGTAGGTACAGTGCAGTACATAAATATTATACACATACACTAAAGTTATAGTTTTAAAAAGAAGACATAAAACAACGCTCAAACGATCGATTGTGTCAATAACATTTCATAAGTTGTACTCGAATTTAAAATAGATGTAGAAACAAAAAGTGGTATCATACAGGGCAAGATATTTTCAAGACGATCACGTCTGTCAACAAGGCCAAAATAACCCAAATGTATTACAAAATCCGTCTAAGTGTAACCACTGTTTTTTGGCTTTTGAGGGGTTTAGAAAATCCATTCGAGATATTACTTTATCATTAAATAATCAACTGGTACCGAAATACCAGGTACTGGGTTTATGTATACCCTCGGAGACTCAAACGGTCCACCACCAGTGGGAACGACCTAGTGATTGTAAATATTATAAACATAACACTAAAGTTATAATGCTCAAGACGATCGTTTTCGTCAAAAGACTTTATCAGTTGAGCTCCAATTTAAAATAAATTTTCTAAAAGGAAAGTATTATCACACAAGGCCAAATAAAAATACATGTATCTAAATGCATAGCCAAATCCGTCTCAAGAGTAACCACTGTAAAAAGATGACATCTTAGCTTTTGAGGAATTTAGAATTTAAATGGTGTAATTAGTGCGAAATGTGACTTTAATATATGATTGCTAGCTGGTACCGATGTACCAGGTACATGTACTAGGTTTATGCATACCCTCGGGGTCTCAAACGGTCCACCAGCAGTGACAACGACCTAGTGGTTACAAATATCATAAATATAATACCAAAGTTATAGTTGTGCACAAAAAGACCAAAAGAAATGTTCAAGACGATCATTTGTGTCAATAAGAGCTCTTATTTGTAGAGTTCCGAACCAAAGAGTGGCATCATACAAGGCCAAAAAATAACCCAAATGTTACAGTATTCCAATGTCACCAGTGTGACAGATGATTAAGCATGTGAAGAGTTTAGAATTTAAATGGTGCTGTTAATTTGGAATATTACTTTAGTAGAAGCTAATCGACTGGTACCGAAATATCCGATACCACGTTTCATTTCATCTCGACAGCAGTGACGGTCGTGTTCGGGCTTACCGTCGTACCGGAGAACGTTACATTGACGCGTGCGTTATTCAGCACCGCCAATTCGGCGGAGGGAGCGTTATGGTCTTGGGTGGAATTACAACTTCGGCTTCTCAGTCCTGGTTATCTCAAAATTTAAGCCAAAATTTGAAATGATTTTTGTATTATATATAGTTTAACAATATATTAGTAATGCCGCGTCTTTGTTTTTCAACTCGGGGAGTCGCATTTATACAAATAAAAATAAGTGCTAGCTAACTCATGCTATGGTTTCAAAAGATCGAGCTATTTAGATAGAAGAGGTTTATTAAATGCTTATATCTTTAGGTAACGGTAGCCATTGCACTTATATCATGAGCCATATGTGTCCATTGTTTCTTGTGCAAATAATATTGAAATAAAAAATGAAAATGGTTGAAATCCTATCCCTTCACCTTGATTTTTTTCTAGTAATATGTTACAACTTTGATTTGAAACTTTTGTATTTTCTGTCATGCAGTAAATTCAAAATTTAGGACCTCATACGGAGAAAATGGTCATAATACAGACATCTAAAAAAATCAACCAATAAGATAGGTATGGATAGATTTGTTGTGTGTGAATATTCGTATGGTATTAATTTTAAATAGTGTTTTATGCCACACTCAAACAGTTTTTTAGTGTATAGTATCACCCATTTCAGACATCAAACCTTGGATCCTTAACTTGCGAGCTGCTTGTTCTTCCACTCGATCACTGGGATTAAAAAAATGTTGATTTTATAACAAGGGGCCTCCGTGATCCAGTAGTTAGAGCATCGTGCTTTGAACCTTGAAGTCTCTCACTTCTGGTCATCAAAGGTTCGAGCCCCGCTGGAACCTAAGCCAATTTTAATGAGAAAGTTACCAAGTTTACTTGCGGAAGGCCCGTTTCTTCCCGGGTACATTGTAACCGGGTTTTTTCCTCCACCATTAAAAACAGGCAGTCTCCATAAAACTGAAAAACATGTTGAGTGTGGCATTAAACACTATTCCAAAATTCCAGATTTATTTATTTATAACAATTAACAAACAAGCTTTACCAGTTATAATTATATCAAGGTCTATGGGGGGGCTTTTATTGGAGAAAACCGTAGCGACATGTTGTAAATTTTGAATTTACTGCCCACCCAGTACAGTGGTACCAGGAGAAATTCTACGTGTCCGTCTTTACGACCACCAGGCTATCAACCATACATTCCAGATCAATCCGAGGGTCGAACTCGGGTCGCATTGTTGAAGTGCGTGTGTTAACCATTAGGCTACCGGGATATCGCTGTGAGATAGTGATACTTTTAACTCGTCAACACTGAAAAACAATAGACACTTCTGTAAATCACTGACATAGGCCAGTCCAAACGTATGAATTAAACAACTTTTTTTTAGATTAATGATCACATTTTCATTTTCTTTCTTTTATGTGTTAAAGCTTTATGTTGTTGTGGCATATCAAAATAAATATCAAATATTGTAAATTCCATAACATTTTATTTAAAACAGTTTTTATGATAAAAACTGAATTTTAATGTACCGTGTCCTTTGTATTTGGTTGACTGATCAAGAATAATAAATTAAAAAAAACCAGTTTATAACATTCTCGGCATGCCAGATATACTCGGCGTTCATACCTTTCGTGTGATGATACAGCTGAAATAAAGAACACTTGAGCCTGTAGACTGATACAGAATGAGTTACATGTATGAATATGTAAATGATGGCTAACCTGGTGGGTCTGTATTATGGAAAGTTTATTTCAAACGTTGTAGATTTTATGAGGACTGAATTATGGATTTCATTACGCCAGAAGTTGAGAGGCAAAATTTTATCTAGTATAATATAGTTTATCTATTATACAGTGCGAATAGTATGGTGGCCTTTATTTGCCACCATGTGAGTTTTAAGTCTGGCAATAATATTGATAAATGACATTTGTGCTGACTTATTCATATTGTTGATTTGTCAATATTATTGTCACCTGATTGACTTGTCAATATATCATGTCAACTTGTCACTTCATTGACTTGTCAATATATAATGTCAATCTGTCAATTGACATTTTAGCTCGCCATGACGAAAGTCCGGATAGCTAATGTAATACCCCCGACGACATCGTCGTCGCCATCCGTAGACAAAACTTTAACCTGGCCTATAACTTTTTTTTTAACCGCAAGGGACAGGGCTCTGATTTTTCACATATAGATTTTTTATGACCAGAGCTTTCATTTGGTACCTTGACTTTTGAGCTAGTGACCTTGACCTTGAACTTTGAACTACTTTTAAAAAACTGACATTGGCTATATCTTTTAAACCATGAGGGATAGGACCTTGGTATTTCACATATATATTTCCTATGACCAAAGTCTTTATTTGGTACCTTGACTTTTGACCTAGTGAACTTGACCTTGGACTTTGACCTACTTTTCAAAAATTTTAACCTGACCTGAAGGAATATTTTACCAGTCCTTTGATCTTAAAACCTGAGAGTTGTGGGTCAAATATATATTTTGAAAATTTACACCCATTCCGGTGAGCTTTGTGTTGTCTTCTGACAACTCGTTATTATATCATGTCACTTAATATACTTGTCAATCAATATATCATGTCAACCTGTCAATTGACTTCAATATAGGCTATCATGTCAACTTGTCACTTAATTTTCTTCATGTTAACTTGTCACTCGATTGACTTGTCATTATATTATGTCTACTACCAATTGTCTTGTCAATATATCATCAAATTGACATGTGGAATTGTTGTCAAGATAAAGATAGTGTTTTGTATTGTCCGATTCATATAAGATGGCGGGGCGGAGTAACCTTTTGATTATCTACTCACTTTTCGGTTATGACAAGCTGCATGGGAAAAACGTTTTATTTCTCACTGGATACTCTCTTATGTATGGTGACAAGTAGGCTAGGAACGATTATTCTAGTCCGTGTAACTTTAATGTTATGCTTTTTTACCTAAAATTCAAACTCGTCCAGGTCAAGAAAGGGTCCACAAAGCTCCATCCCGCAAGGTTATATTGATTTTACCTTAACATTGTTGCATCAAATGGTAAATTAATGCCATGATTGTGATGTCACTGGACAAATTCATGTCAACGTCAACAAACTGTCAGCAGAGGGTGTCAACAAACTGACATCAGAGGGGGTCAACAAACTGACAGTCAGTTTCGTCATCAAATGACAATGAACTCGATGGATTCACCTGAAAAGTAAACAAAATATCATGACAAATTGTAGCGCCTAAATATGCCACCACACTACAGACTTGCAGATGGGCGTATTGTAACATGTACATTGATGACAATATCAACAGATCAACTATAGATATTTAAGACGTGTTATACATGTCACTGGGTATACCTGAAGTGTAGCAAAATAATTTAGACTGGCCTATTGAAATTGAACTAGGAAGTAGACCTAACATTAGAAATAAAATGTCAGTTGAAGCATGAAGCAATACTACCATAGTTACGTGTATATTTGTGTTCTAGATAATTTTGTTGTCTAGGATTAATGCAATGGGTTCTCCTCTGATTTATTGTCATTTAAAAGTTAAATCTATCAATATGGCTGACTATATGAGAGAGGAGGAGAGAGTTCTTGTTCTTTTTATATTTATTATTAAAGTTTAATCTATCAGTATGATTGACAAAATATGAGAGAATTATTAGCTCGCTGGGACGAAAGGACCTTGAACTTTGACCTACTTTTTAAAAACTTCAACCTTGGTTATATCTTTTAAACCATGAGGGATAGGGCTTTTATATTTCACATATAAATTTCTTATGGCCAGAGCTTTTATTTGGTATCTTGAAGTTTGACCTTGTGAACTTGACCTTGGACTTTGAACTCCTTTTCAAAATTTGTAACCTGAGCTGAAGGAAAATTTTAACAGTCTTTGGGTCGTGAGGTCGTGAGTTCGAGTCCCGGCGGCGACAGGTTGGTTTCCTGTCTTTCGGATGAGACAGTAAAAACTGGAGATCCCGTGTCACAGTAGGTGTTGGCACGTTAAAGAACCCTCACTGCTCAATGACCGTAAGTGCCAAGCATAGGGGAAAAATAATAATTTGGTGACGTCTCCATATGAGTGAAATATTCTTGAGTAGGACGTTAAACCAGTTTTTTAAACTTTAAAATCTAGAAGTTGTGGGTCAAATATCTGTTTTGAAAATTAACACTCATTTCGGCTATCTTTGTTGTCTTCTGACAACTCTTGTTAAGATTGGAGGAGAGAGTTCTTATTTTTTTTTTATCAATTTTAAAGTTGAATCTGTCAATATTGCTAACATTATATAAGAAAGTGAATTTTTATTGGAGGAGAGAGAGGAGGGTTCTTGTTATTTAATCAATTTCAAAGTTAAATCTATCCATATGGCCGAAAATATACATGTCTAAGTGAATTTTTAGTAGAGTTCTTGTTATTTTTTATATTATTTTAAAAGTTAAATATATTAATATGACTGACAATATATAAGAAAGTGAATTTTGAGGGGAGAGTATTCTTGGCGTCGTATTATCTGTGTGATATGCTGTTAAAGTATTATTGTAAATGCATTGTTACACATGAAATGTCTCCTTTATAAGAAAGTGAATTTTGAGGGGAGAGTATTCTTGGTGTTGTATTATCTGTGTGTAATGCTGATAAAGCATTATTGTAAATGCATTGTTACACATGAAATGTCTCCTTTATAAGAAAGTGAATTTTGAGGGGAGAGTGTTCTTGGTGTTGTATTATCTGTGTGTAATGCTGATAAAGCATTATTGTAAATGCATTGTTACACATGAAATGTCTCCTTTGTATTATTAGTCTGACTTTGTGTTTGTCCTTTGGATACGTCTTGAAGGACACGGCAAATATCGGTTTTGCATGACCTGAAATTCAGTAGGCCTAGTGTACATGTATATTTCGCGGGCAGAACAATTTTTATGTTTTCATACTTTTTATCTCCTTAATTCGCGTTAGGTGCCTTTGACTTAATTTGAACGCTCTAACTTTTACACATTGCAAATGACATTGACTTGGTATTTGGATACATGCAAACACTGCAATAATTATTGCCATCATAAATCTTTTTTACCTGAGGGTTAGTGACATTTGATTATCCGTGTACACAATTTGACAGGAATACAGTTACACAGAAACACTACAGTCTGTTTTGAGATATCGCCCAAATTAACATGAAAATGTCTTTAAAACAGTCCGTCTCTTAAAAGATGGACGTACAATTGCGTGTTAGTGTAGATTTCAAAATGTGTTAATTCTTTCAAAGCAGACAATGGAACAGCGGTCTCTAAATACCGGTTGCATTATACTAAGTTTGACACAAATGAATGCTGCACATCTTTGGAATCTCGAATAACTTAAGAATTTTAGTATCTTTATTCATTCATTTACTTACAAATGATGTTTCTGAAAGACTGTATAATTTGCATTAAAGGCCAACCGTGTATAAAGGGCTTCTCATCAAGGCCATTCAAAAATAGCCTTTAACTTTTTAAAAGTGAATAAAAGCCACCTGTCTATAATGGCTACTTTTGCCTGTTACCTTAAGTGGCATGTATAGACAAATAAGTCTGTAGATCAGGCTAAACTCATCTAACCAAATACTGTGATTTTTACCAAAGGCTGGGTATAATGAGTGTTATAGTCATGGCTTCTCGGTTATGACCAGTATATGTTAATGAACACATTTTTGTCTGGTATATGTACAGCACTGGGTTGTAAAAACCTCCATATTGTGATGGAAAATGAATTGTGGGTTATAAGTTTCATGTATTTGTTGCCTTCAGGATTATTATCTTGTACTAGTACGATTATAAAAGATTTCTTATTTTCTGTTAATTGATAATTGGCCTAAAATCTTTCAGGCTATTTACATAATAGCCTATGAATAGTAAATAATTAATATGAAAAAGTAAAAGATGTTTACAAATCAGTAAATAATTTGAATAATTCAGATTAACAAAGTTAAGTGACCTCTAGTCCGATTATATATTGGTTTCGGATGAGTAGTTCGGTTACACAAAATTCCCTTTGGTACAGGTAATATAAATACAACCTTGGATCTAAGCCAGACCTTGAAATAAAATTTTCTATTTGTATTTGTTCTTAAATACACAATTGTATAAATGCTAAATACCAGTTTTAACATTTAGAGCTGTCGTTGTCAACCATGTCAAATTGAAATCGGCAAATCAATCACTTTGCAAATTCAGTTCATTTGAATGAAATATAACATGGAAAAGTTTATATATAAGAGAAAGTGTAAAGGTCACATTAGAATTTAAATTTTATTCATATATGCATGTTAACATGCAATTATGCATTAGACTACTTCAACATGTGTCATATTTGCTTTACCCTGATATTGACATAAACAGGAGGTTTATATTTTTAGGATCATAAGATGTTTACTTGAGCCATAAAAGCTGAGTCACAGCAGATGTTTAGGATGTATGTGTGGATAGGTATTGATGTAAATAACTTTGTTTCATGTTACGACTGCAAATCTCCCATGTTAATGGTGTCGAGTTTATAGGAAATATATTAGATAGCTGATCTGAGTGATAACTACACATATCTATTAGTACAAATCGGGCAGAACAATCGATAATGAATTTCAATGGTATTTACCTCGCACATTAAACAGTTTCAGTTATAATGATTGGAAACCTAACTTGAGGTGGAGAAAACCAGTTAAGAACTGCACTGCAGTATGTGTGCTAAAGTGTGATGATCTAACCACTCGGTAACACTAATAACCTATCAGTGATAAACACACATTGATGTAATCCTGCATGTTTTATTTGTTATCCCCTCGCAAACGAAGTTTGAAGGGGATATAGGATTGGGCTCGTACGTACGTACGTATGTTAACTTTCCTGGTCAGCGGTCTAATAATTTTATTTCTCAACAGAATTTCATGAAACTTGATATAAGGGTTTACTAAGGTAATATATCGGACGAGTTCGTATTTCGTATTGCCTTTTGATTATTTCATTGAAATGTTTTTGTCAGCGCTCTAACAAGTTTATTTCTCAACGGAATTTCATGAAACTTCATACGATTTTAGGTGCAAATGTGCACAATGTATATTGTGACTTCATAAAAAGATGGCGTGTCTATGGCAAACTAAGGCTTCTGATTGGCCGAAATTTCAACAATATCTGATTTTGTTGAAATTTGGAATTTATTGGTATTAAGGAATTGCGATTTAAATGATATGGGTTTCGTTGCTGTTTATAGGAAACCGAGGCTTCTGATTGGTTGCAATTTAAACGTCCGATAAATTTACAATTTATAGGTATCAAGGGATTGTGAATTCAATGATATGGTTCCGTTGCAGTCTATGGCAAACTGAGGCTTCTGATTGGTCGAAATTTCAGCATTTTCAGATTTTGATAAAATTTGGAATTAATGTGTGTCAAGGGATTGCGATTTCAATGATATAGGTTTCATTGCCATCTGACTGGTAAAATTTTTTAACATTGTCCTATTTTGATCAAATTTGGAATTTATGGGTATTTAGGAATAGTGGTTTCAATTATTTGGGTTTCGTTGCTGTCTATGGCAAACCAAGGCTTCTTATTGGTAGAAATTTCAACATTGTCCTATTTTGATCAAATTGGAATTTATGGGTATTTAGGGATTGCAGTTTCAGTGATATGGGTTTCGTTGCTGTCTATGGCAAACCAAGGCTTCTGATTGGTCGAAATTTCAACATTGTAAGATTTTTATGAAATTTGGAATTATTTCTCGACAGAGTTTCACGAAACTTATATCATTCCAATATAGAGGTATTTTACATTATTTCCAGTGCAAGGGGATTAGTATCACTTGTGAATACTTAGAAAGCCATAGACTCTGGATAGGCATAGACTCTGGATAGCCATGGACTCTGGATAGCCATGGAATCTAGAGAGCCATGGAGTCTAGACAGTCCTGGAGTCTAGAAAGCCATAGCCCAGATAGCCATGGAGTTTAGTTAGCCATAGAGTCTAGATAGCCATGGAGTCTAGATAGCCATGGAGTCTAGATAGCCATGGTATCTAGATAGTCATGGCATCTAGATAGCCATGGCGTCTAGTTAGCCATAGAGTCTAGAAAGCCATAGTCTAGATAGCCATAGACTTTGGATAGCAATAGCCATATACTCTGGATAGCAATAAACTCTGGATAGCCATAAACTCTGGATAGCCATGGAGTCTAGAGAGCCATGGAGTCTAGATAGTCATGGAGTCTAGATAGTCATGGAGTCTAGAAAGCCATGGAGTCTAGAAAGCCATGGAGTCTAGATAGTCATGGAGTCTAGAAAGCCATGGAGTCTAGGTAGGCATGGAATCTACATAGGCATGGAGTGTAGATGACCACTGAGTCTAGATGACCACTGAGTCTAGAGAGCTATGGAGTCTAGAGAGCCATGGAGTCTAGAGAGCTATGGAGTCTATAGAGCTATGGAGTCTAGAGAGCCATGGAGTCTAGAGAGCTATGGAGTCTAGAGAGCTATGGAGTCTAGAGAGCTATGGGGTCTGGATAGTCATGTACCATTGTTAATCATATCACCATGTTAGTAAAAAGTGTTTATCATGCTGCTGATATAGATAATCTTATATTATCTGTCATACTTATATCACAGTTATATGTTGACAGGACACATTATCGAACATCATTCTGACAAAACAAAGCAATACAGCAAATGATATTATCTGGAACAATTGAAATTTGAAAAAGAGAGGGGAAATAGATTCTTACATATATTTTAATAAGTCTTAAATAAAATCAGCAAAAAGCAAAATGAAAAAAATCGAAAGGCTATCTAATGATTATCCTTAAGCTTTTGTAGCACATAACCTCATTTCCCCTTCAAGTTACCTGTATATAACAATATGTTTCGTGCTAAAAGTTAATTTCATCATACTGCTACCGGTACACAGAGTAACACAGTACTTTTTGTTTGGTTCGAAGGTTTAAAATCTTTATAAACTTTGTGTCTGTCAGATACTTTATAAAGACTTAGTAACAGATATACCTGTGACCTATAGATAGAGGTCATCAACAGTCTACAAGTTCAAGGTCATAAATCACTTAGTTCATAAAGGTGAACAATTTGTGACCATGTGGCTCTACTGAGTTTATCAAATTTGAATTAATTGTATTTTTAGAAATTGATTTGAAATTCTTTGTTTTGCTCCTGACACACATTATAAAGCACAAAAACACACACACACAACAAAACACAAACACACACAGTCACACATACACATACCCACATACACATACACACACACATACACACATATACACACACACACACTAAATAGCACAATTGTATGAATTTAAAGTTGCATTAGCCGTGTTTACCAAAAATAATTATTTTGATTTTTTTTAAATTTTATTATTTGTACTTGATGTACAATAACAAATAAGAGCTATACACAGGCATAAACAAATTCTTAAATATGGTTGTATTAGAATTAAAGTGTTTTGTGTTAAGTTTAGAATATTGCATTTAATCAGAGAAACATTATTTAGATTCCTGAAAATGCACATAAATGGTTAAATACTTAAAAAACATTGAAACCTATTTGTACATCTGAATTTTCAGAATTATGTATATGTATACTGGTATGTGACTAGTTTATCTGAACATATATTTTACTTTATTATTATTTTGATTTTTGTATGTGTTAAATCATTTTAAATATTTTTTGTATGCAAGTAGAAAAAGATAAATACATTTTGTGTAATGCATCTTTTCAACCTTTCACTTTTAATGGATAAAAAATGATGAATTTGAAATGACTTCTGAAAAATCAAACTTGTCACTGTCAAGTGCTATTCAAAGTTCTTGGTTACAAAAGTCTTGATTTTCAGTAAAAGTAAAATAGCTGAATGGAATGTATGTTAATTGTAGTAGGAAAATAAAAATTAATAAGAGTCATGGCCTACTTCTGATTGATACAAAGAATGATATTGACAGTTTTTAAATTCTTCTGACTTGATTTACTAGATCAGAAACTTGACATCTAGATTAATAAGGCCTTAAAGAAAACTTATCAAGATTAATTAGGCCTTAAAAAAACTTGACATCTAGATTAATTAGGCCTTAAAGAAACTTGACATCTAGATTAATAAGGCCTTAAAGAAACTTGACATCTAGATAAATAAGGCCTTAAAGAAAACTTATCTAGATTAATTACAACATTACCAACCCAATCACAGCATGCCACCCAGTCTCAGCATTACCAACCCAGTCACAACATTACCAACCCAGTCACGACATTGCCACCCAGTCACAACATTGCCAACCCAGTCACAGCATGCCACCCAGTCACAGCATTACCAACCCAGTCATGACATTACCAACCCAGTAACAACATTACCAACTCAGTCACAGCATGCCACCCAGTCACAGCATTACCAACCCAGTCACGACATTACCAACCCAGTCACAGCATGCCACCCAGTCACAGCATTACCAACCCAGTCACGACATTACCAACCCAGTAACAACATTACCAACCCAGTCACAGCATGCCACCCAGTAACAGCATTACCAACCCAGTCACAGCATGCCACCCAGTCACAACATTACCTACCCAGTCACGACATTACCAACCCAGTCACGACATTATCAACCCAGTAACAACATTACCAATCCAGTCACAGCATGCCACCCAGTCACAACATTACCAACCCAGTCACAACATTACCAACTCAGTCACAGCATTACCAACCCAGTCACAGCATGCCATCCAGTCACAGCATTACCATCCCAGTCACAACATTACCAACCCAGTCACAGCATGCCACCCAGTCACAGCATTACCAACCCAGTCACAGCATTACCAACCCAGTCACAGCATGCCACCCAGTCACAACATTACCAACCTAGTGTCAGCATTACCAACCCAGTCACGACATTACCAACCCAGTAACAACATTAACAACCCAGTCACAGCATGCCACCCAGTAACAGCATTACCAACCCAGTCACAGCATGCCACCCAGTCACAGCATTACCAACCCAGTCACAACATTACCAACCCAGTCACAGCATTATCAACCCAGTCACAACATTACCAACCCAGTCACAACATTACCTACCCAGTCACGACATTACCAACCCAGTCACGACATTACCAACCCAGTAACAACATTACCAACCCAGTCACAGCATGCCACCCAGTCACAGCATTACCAACCCAGTCACAGCATGCCACCCAGTCACAGTATTACCAACCCAGTCACAACATTACCAACCCAGTCACAGCATTACCAACCCAGTCACAGCATGCCATCCAGTCACAGCATTACCAACCCAGTCACAACATTACCAACCCAGTCACAGCATGCCACCCAGTCACAGCATTACCAACCCAGTCACAGCATTACCAACCCAGTCACAGCATGCCACCCACGCACAACATTACCAACCCAGTCACGACATTGCCACCCAGTCACAACATTACCAACCCAGTCACAGCATGCCACCAAGTCACAGCATTACCAACCCAGTCACAACATTACCAACCCAGTCACAGCATGCCACCCAGTCACAACATTACCAACCCAGTCACGACATTGCCACCCAGTCACAACATTACCAACCCAGTCACAGCATGCCACCAAGTCACAGCATTACCAACCCAGTCACAACATTACCAACCCAGTCACAGCATGCCACCCAGTCACAGCATTACCAACCCAGTCACAGCATTACTACAAAATCTCAGCATTACCATTCCAGTCACAGCATTGCAACCCAGTCTCTATATTGTCATCACAATTATGACATTACATTATATTAACTTTTGTTCTTTTTTCATCGTAGAAAAAGGAAAGTGGAGATGAGAACGAAGAGAGAGGAAACTGGTCAGGAAAAATTGACTTCCTGTTGTCTTGCCTCGGCTATGCTGTTGGACTCGGAAATGTTTGGAGATTTCCCTACCTCTGCTACAGAAATGGAGGAGGTAGGTTGTGCTAAATATAGATGAGGGGTAGGGTGTGCTAGATATATGTTGGCTCATGACTACCATATAACAAGCAAGGTTCATTTGTTTTTCATGGTGTTTATGCCATATGCATGCACTCAACAATCTTTCAGTTTTATGATGGTTGCCTGTTTTTACAGAGAACCACAGTTATAATTTAAGTGGGAAGAGATCACTGTCCTTCTGCAAGTAAACTGGCAAACTTTCTCACAAAATCAGCTTGGGTTCCAACAGGACTCAAATCTATGCTGACTAGAGGTTAGAGACTTCATGGTTAAAAGTATGATGCTCTAACCACTCGGCCATGGGGCACCAGATACATGTATTTATTAGTTTAACTCCTAAAACCCTGAAAAACAATGGACTCTTCTGTAAATCAATGACTTGGACCAGTCCAAATGTGTCTTTAGGGGTGAATGAGTTAATATTGATCAGCATGATGATACCGCCTTTTGTTTATAATCTTATACTAATGATTCAACACTCTGTATTTATGTAAGATTTAATGGTTCTATCAGATTCTAAAATACTTTCCATATTAAAGGTATTTTACATCAGCCACTTAGTACATCAAGTCAAAGATTCTTTATTTTCATATTTAGTCATAAAGGATGGATACCAGGGCTGTTTCTACTGTCCTAAAATAATTGAAATGTTTTTTGTCATATAAATATAGTAGATACACTTTTCTTTGAGTCCAAAGTAATTTGTCTTAAAAATTGTTTGAGATCAATTTTCTACTTATTATCTAACCATTCAAATCATAAGTTCAATTTCAATTTCTTTTACTGGTAAATCATTTGTCAATTTCATATATAATTGTTTTCTGTTACAGGTGCTTTTTTCATCCCATATTGTATAATGTTGGCAATTGTGGGTATTCCAATCTTCTTATTAGAATTATCACTGGGTCAGTTCAGTAGTTCTGGACCATTTACATGCTGGAAATATGCTCCAATCTTCACAGGTATGGACTTGCTTAATTATGTCTTCACAGAGATTTATCTCATTTTTAGCACTAGTGTGCATGTAAACTGTGTCCCAGGAAATTTGGAAAGTGGTATTTTGTAAATATTTTGTAACAAAATGTCACATGAGAACAATATCCATATATCATCAAATATAGCCAATCATAATAACAAACTTTTATTCCTATGAATTATGTTCCAACCTATTGTAAATCTCACTGATAACCACAAATGACTAAATCTTGGGTTTGATGAGACACACAACAGTAAAATTTTAATGTAATAGTAAGTATATAAATAGGAGAAATGTAATAGTAAGTATATAAATAGGAGAAATGTAATAGTAAGTATATAAATAGGAGAAATGTAATAGTAAGTATATAAATAGGAGAAATGTAATAGTAAGTATATAAATAGGAGAAATGTAACAGTAAGTATATAAATAGGAGAAATGTAATAGTAAGTATATAAATAGGAGAAATGTAACAGTAAGTATATAAATAGGAGAAATGTAACAGTAAGTATATAAATAGGAGAAATGTAATAGTAAGTATATAAATAGGAGAAATGTAATAGTAAGTGTATAAATAGGAGAAATGTAATAGTAAGTATATAAATAGGAGAAATGTAATAGTAAGTGTATAAATAGGAGAAATGTAACAGTAAGTGTATAAATAGGAGAAATGTAATAGTAAGTGTATAAATAGGAGAAATGTAATAGTAAGTATATAAATAGGAGAAATGTAATAGTAAGTATATAAATAGGAGAAATGTAATAGTAAGTATATAAATAGGAGAAATGTAATAGTAAGTATATAAATAGGAGAAATGTAATAGTAAGTATATAGATAGGAGAAATGTAATAGTAAGTATATAGATAGGAGAAATGTAATAGTAAGTATATAAATAGGAGAAATGTAATAGTAAGTATATAAATAGGAGAAATGTAATAGTAAGTATATAAATAGGAGAAATGTAATAGTAAGTATATAAATAGGAGAAATGTAATAGTAAGTATATAAATAGGAGAAATGTAATAGTAAGTATATAAATAGGAGAAATGTATCATTTGTGTGGACTACCTTGATGGACCATCTTATTGTATAGGTCATCTCACTAGGAGCTAGCACTATCTATCTTCTGTATTACTTGATGGACTACCTCACTTGATGGACCATCTTATTGTGTAGGTCATCTTACTTGGAGGACTATCTTCTGTTTTATTTGATGGACTACCTCACTTGATGGACCATCTTATTGTATAGGTCATCTCACGATAGAGGACTATCCTCTGTTTTATTTGATGGACTACCTCACTTGATGGACCATCTTATTGTATAGGTCATCTCACTTGGAGGACTATCCTCTATTATTTGGACTACCTCACTTGATAGAGGACTATTCTTTGTATTTTTGAGGGGTTTATAATTTTAAAACATTTTTAGGTGTTGGCTATGGTATGTTTATAGTATTGACTCTGGTAGCCATCTATTACAACATGATCATTGGATGAGGTTTATGATTGATAAGTCGTGTGTTCTATTTTTAGGTGTTGGCTATGGAATGTTTATAGTATCGGCTCTCGTAGGCATCTATTACAACATGATCATTGGATGGGGTTTCTTCTACCTTTTCGCTTCATTCACTGATGAGTTGCCATGGGAGAAATGCGGAGACTGGAGTACAAATTGTGAGTATCTAACACTTGATAATAAGTCAGAAAATTTTCAGTGATATCGATTTCTTTTTTAATCCAATTAGATGTGTTTAATTGAGCAGTATTCCACACTATATAAAACTTGGAGGCCTGTTTTATCAATAATTCTGTAAGTCCAAGTTTTGAGTTTGACTTGAGAAAACCACTTGGTACCACTAAATATAATTTACATCAAGTCGTTTTCATTTAATTGAATTTTCAAATATTATTTTCAACAGATGTGTATATGTTGGTCCTTAGTGAGGGGTTGCCCAATTCCCTGAAATATACATTTTTAATTTTAACTTGAAAACCATTCTTGGATTTTGTGAAAGAGACATGTACATTGTAGCTGAGGTGTGATTGGGTCCTTGAATGTCCTTCCCCTACCCCTAAAGTTAATGTTTTTTAAATTTATAACTTGAATACTATTCATACCCCCAGCCCTCCCTTAAACCACACAATCATATTCTTGTTCCTTTCTTTCTCATAACTTGAAAACCATCCACACCCCCTACCCTAAATCATACATATTCCTATTCCCTATGGAAAGACTTACTCAGTTGTATTTGGGGGTTACACCCATCCCTCTTAAATTTCACAAACATTTTATTTTCAATTTCTCTCCATGCTTTGCATTCTGGCCATACCTGCCATAGTTTACAAATGTCACAAGTTTATATAAAACAATCACAAGTAATTAGGTGTAATGTTAAGACCAAGTCTAAGACTTGTGACTTTTTACAAATTGGTCCCCTAGTTATCATCAAAAGTGAAACACTTACCATAATGCAGTCAAACTATTGTTAAGTCTATAAAAGACCACTCAAGGGAACAAGCAAAAGTAGCTGTTAGACAGGTGGACTCTATAAAGAGGTTTATCGATGATAAAAAAAGTTAACAAAGGTTATGTTTTAATGGCCTTTATAGGCAAGTGCCCATTATACAGAGGTTGCCATTAATGCAAGTTTGACTGTGTATATATAATCACGTACCTGTATTTCAATTTCATCAATGATCTCTTGTTTTTCAGTGTGTTATGACAATGTGAAGATCCTAAACACTTCCTGGGAATCCTGTATTGATAATCGCTGGGGTCAACGCTGGTATCCAGATCCTGCTAAAGGCGTCTGCTATGCTAGTAATCTTACACAAAACAAAGAAGGAGTTCGAGCATTCTTGGATGAATCCAAGGCAAAAGCTGCCGGCTTTGCCAGAGTTTTACCATCACAGGAATATTTTGAGTATGTGTTATTATCGATGTTCTATAATCAAACATACAGTGGAATCTCAATAACTCGATATTTTTTGGGACCGCTCCGTTCACCTACACATGGTTGTGCTCAATTCAAATTGGTTTTAAGCGATTACTAATTACACTTTTACTTTGGCTCGTTAATGAGAGTTGATTGTCCCATGTTTTGCTGGTAAACAATAAATTTTGTACAATGATTTTTGCATACAAAATATAAACCTTTACTTGCAGATGGTAATTTCGAAATAACAAGTAGAAATTCTATAGTATTTTGATACTTCCGACCAGAAAAATAATTTAAACTTTAAGATAAGCAAATTTCGAGATAAAAACTTTGAGATATGTGGTATAAAAGTAGTATAGATATATAGTGATATAATCGGGACAAGCCGTTCGACTTTGACATAACCGGAACTTTGACTCATCCGATTTTGACATAACAAGATTCCACTGATTCAAATTCATGAAGGATGATTTATCACAGAATGTTCCTTTATATATTACAACTACAATGTTATCCAATGACTAATTTTGATAACTTACAATTATAACTCCTCAGTTTACCCCTGGGGTCATATTTAAACTCAACAGGATCCAAGTAACTGCAAAAATCTATTGTCAAAATTCAGGAGTGAACAAGTTGATATTGAATGTAAAATAATTTTAGAATTTGAATTCTAAATTATACACTACTGAATTATGAGGGTAAACATGTGGCTACAGGGGTCAGTGAGTTAACATAATTCAAAACAAGATGAAACTACTATTTTTCAGTTACTACGCTACTGGAGCTGGTCTAAGTGAGGGTCTACAAGATTTAGGACCAATGAGATGGCAGCTTGTTTTGTGTTACCTGTTGGCATTTGTCTTTGTTTGTCTGGCTCTCAGCAAAAGTATCAAGTCCTCTGGCAAGGTAAGTTATAGCTGTTTGACAGTTGTCTGAACGTCACACCTCAGAACTGGTGTCGTGTAGCTATAGTGTATCAAATATGTAATATATGGAACACTGACAACAAAAGTATGATAATGGGGAACTTTCGAGTTAGTCCGGATTACCGTTATAATCCTTCCTTTTTTATCTCCAGTTACGTAATTCTAGAAAGATGTTCCTCAACGTTATTTCCGGTTTTGGTAATATTTAGATAGCCCCTATAGCGCAATTGGTAAAAGTGCCCTTCTAGTGTTTGGAAGGTTCTGGGTTCGATTCCTGGTCTGTCTGCACATTTTTCCTCGACTGCTACATTTCAGTACTTTGGTGTTCAACTAAATAACCCTCTACTGACATGTGTCAGTTGTAATGCAAGTCATATCCAACATACATGTGTCGCTTGTAATGCAAGTCATATCCAACATGCACATGTTGGGTGTGTTTTTTGTTTTGAATGGTGTTATATGGCACACTCAACAGTTTAAGTCATATGGTGGCAGCCAGGAGAAAACCTCTGGTTACAATGTATGTGGGAAGAGACTTAATTGCTGCCTTCAAGAAGTATACTGGCAAACTCTCACAAAATCGGCTTGATCACTGTACTGACTAGAGTTAAGATATTCCATGGTTTAATTATGATACTGAGCCAGCCTGCCTCAGTCGGTAGTGTGCTCGACTCTTGAACGTGAGGTCTTGAGTTCGAGTCCAGCTGGCGGCAGGTTGGTTTCCTGTCCTTCAGAATGAGACAGTAAAAACCAAGTTCCTGTGTCACAGTAGGTGTTGGCACATTAAAGAACCCTCACTGTTCAATGGTTGTAAGTGCCGAGCATAGGTCCAATATTTGAAGCCATTCACTGGCATTTGGTGACGTCTCCATATGAATGAAAGATTCTTGAATGTGATGTTAAACAACAATAAACAAACAAAATTATGATGCTTTAACCACTAGGCCACAGAAAATCCCCTCAACCCCATCTTGTGTCCATCATGCACATGTCAGGAAAATTTCACATCTAGCAGCAGTACAGTAAAACCTCTAATGCCCCTCATTTTATTTGCCATCTCACTTCATTTGCCATCTCGCTTCATTTGCCATCTCACTTTATTTGCCATCTCACTTCATTTGCCATCTTGCCTCAATTGCCATCTCACTTCATTTGCCATCTCATTTCATTTGCCATCTCATTTCATTTGCCATCTTGCTTTATGCCACATTTTTGAAAGTCCAAGCATTTTTCCAATTTTCCCTATAATTTCATCTAAAGGGACATTAGCTGTGTTTTATTTTTAAATTCCTTTTTTAAAACTTAGATTGATATATATACAATAACAAAAAAAGAGATAAACACAGGCATATAAATTTTGAAAATAGCTTGAGTTTGGCACTTTTTCACTTGCAGTTGATGAATTCAACCTTACTATTTTTATATGAATACCACACTGGGCCTGGCCTTATTTTCACAATATATGTAGGAATATAAGAATTTTTATACCTGTTGTTGTACATCAAGTACAAGTAGTAAAAATATAAGTAATTGAAATAATTTGTTATGGTAAACACTGCTAATGCCCCTTTAAGGTTTCCATCAACCTATCATCAAACCCCTTTATAATGCCAAATTTGGGCCGAACAAATGGTGGCAGTATAACAAAGTTTTTCTGTATATCAAATACAAAATAACAACCTTATATTGTAAGTAGAGAGTTAGCAATGAGCAGTGAGATGTACAAGTCATTCATGAATTGTTAAAATGTATATTTCAGGTTGTCTATTTCACTGCTACATTTCCATATGTTGTGCTGATAATTCTGTTCATCAGAGGTTTGATGTTGGAGGGATACCAGGAAGGAATCAAGTTTTACATTACACCAGACACAAGTAAACTCGGTAATGCACAGGTAAGAATTTATATTAATAGAGTCACCCTGACACTTAATCTGAAACTGACATTATCCCAATACTGCTTGACCATTCAGTGTTATTATCCATGTATACCTAATGACCATCACGTACATTAGTCTTATCACAACCCATCTTCACCATGCAGTATCCTTATCGCAATGCCACTTGACCTTGGAGTATCCTTATCTCAATACCACTTGACCTTGGAGTATCCTTATCTCAATACCACTTGACCTTGGAGTATCCTTATCTTAATACCACTTGACCTTGGAGTATCCTTATCTTAATACCACTTGACCTTGGAGTATCCTTATCTCAATGCCACTTGACCTTGGAGTATCCTTATCTCAATACCACTTGACCTTGGAGTATCCTTATCTCAATACCACTTGACCTTGGAGTATCCTTATCTTAATACCACTTGACCTTGGAGTATCTTTATCTTAATACCACTTGACCTTGGAGTATCCTTATCTCAATATCACTTGACCATGCAGTATCCTTATCTTAATACCACTTGACAATGAAGTATCCTAATATCAATATCACTTGACCACATAGCACCCTTATCTCAGTATCACTTGACCACATAGCACCCTTATCTCAGTATCACTTAACCACATAGCACCCTTATCTTAGTATCACTTGACTTGGTACATTGAATACCCTTTATCTCAGTATCACTTGACCACATAGCACTCTTATCTCCGTACTCACTTGACCACATAGCACCCTTATCTCCGTATCACTTGACTAACACCCACATCACTTGAGCACCCTTATCTTGGTATCACTTGACCACATAGCACCCTTATCTCCGTATCACTTGACCACATAGCACCCTTATCTCCGTATCACTTGACCACATAGCACTCTTATCTCCGTATCACTTGACCACATAGCACTCTTATCTCCATATCACTTGACCACATAGCACTCTTATCTCCGTATCACTTGACCACATAGCACCCTTATCTTGGTATCACTTGACCACATAGCACCCTTATCTCAGTATCACTTGACCACATAGCACCCTTATCTCAGTATCACTTGACCACATAGCACCCTTATCTTGGTATCACTTGACCACATAGCACCCTTATCTCAGTATCACTTGACCACATAGCACCCTTATCTTGGTATCACTTGACCACATAGCACCCTTATCTCAGTATCACTTGACCACATAGCACCCTTATCTTGGTATCACTTGACCACATAGCACCCTTATCTCAGTACCACTTGACCATGAAGTATCCTAATATCCATACCACTTGACCATGCAGCATTTTATCCCAGCATTTGTAAATGTTCTTAATTAACGGACTAGTACAATTTTCATTATCTTAATAAACTATGGCAACAGATTTTTACCTTCAAGTGTACATGTGTTGATAAAATTAGGAATGCGTTCTTCTGTATTAAGTATTGTTCTGATTATTACTCGGAGATAAGACATATGATAATTTATCAATGTTACGTTTGTTTTAGGTATGGAAGGATGCCGCAGTACAAATTTTTTTCTCTCTGTCGGCATCATGGGGTGGATTGATTGCACTTGCAAGCTACAATAAGTTTAAGACTGATGTTGTACGGTAAGAGATACTTTTAAAGTACTTACATATCAAATGATTTCATTTTATCCACCATATATGGATGCACCAAATACTGTATAAACCTGGAAATTTTCGCTCCCATTTATTTTCGACATTTTTGCCCTTAGGCAAGAAGGTGAATCTAAAATGAAAGTGAAAATTTCAAGTTAAATAATTGAAGCCCAGACATACTTGTAATCCATCAGATTTGTGATACAGGATGAATTTAAGATGGTCAGGGATATGTCTTCTTTAAAAAGAGCAAAAATAACCTGTGGCCAAAATTTCCAGTTTTACAGTAAATGTCATCAAACTAGAGGTACTAGCTTTTCAAATGATTGACTAAAGTTGCAGTTTGTCAATTTGGTTATTGATGCCTATATTCACTTGGACTGAAAATTATTTAAGGAAACCAGTGCAGACCAAAAATATTAAACTTATCAGTCATGTAGGACACTGTTAATTTTACCCACTTTTCCAATTGTATGCAATTCTTGTATTTGATGGTGCATTAATATAATTCTATACATATGTTTTAAATTCATCACAACAGTCAGCTTTAAAGGAAATCAAAGATAAAATGTTTATTTGTTTATTTTTCCAGGGACACATTAATTGTGGCATTTGGTAACTGTTTGACAAGTGTGTTTGCTGGATTTGTGATCTTCTCCTACCTCGGTTATCTGTCCACAGTCTTGAATGTACCTGTAGATGAAGTAGCCAAGAGTGGTCCCTCACTGACCTTCGTGGTATATCCTTTTGCCGTCACTAAGATGCCTGTCTCCCCGCTGTGGGCTATCCTTTTCTTTATCATGTTGATCACACTTGGAGTGGACAGTGAGGTAAACATGTAATTTTAACTTATTGTAAACAATACATATGGTAAAATCTATATAACCTGGTGGGCTGGAGTCTGTTGAACACTTTCTTGACCTGAAATGGCTTAGTGGATAGTGCATCATGCCTTGAACCATAGTCTCTCACTTCTGGTCAGTACAGGTTTGAGCCCTACTGGAACACAAATCTGTTTTTGTGAGAAATCTCTTCAGTTTACAGAAGGCTGGTAGTCTCGTCCTGGGTACATCTCCTCCACCACCAACAATAGCAGCCATCATATACAGTGAAACTTGTATATAAAGACCCCCTTAGCAACACCACAAAACCGTTCTTTATAGGGATAGGTGGTCTTTATATAGAGGTTGATTAGTACACAAAAAGGTACTGTTGGGGACAGCAAAAAACAGTCTTTATGACCAGGTGATCTTTATACACAGCTTGTCACTAAACCTGGTTTTACTGTAACTGAAAAAATTGTTTTGTGGCTTGAAGCTTCAAATAAAAATTAAATAAGACCTTTTGAGAGACCACCTGTATCGTTAGATCATACTTCAGTGGTAGATGGGATGGTCTCTCAAGACAGGTTTAAGAAGTTCAGTACTTGACATATAGGAACCACTATACAACAGTCTAATTTTGTGGCTGCTGATCATAAGTTTGAAATGTTTATTGATTTTATTATGTTTTTGTATTTCTGTTGTTTTTATGTAATTTGTTTTTGTTTGTTTTACAGTTCGTCCTTGTTGAGACAGTTATTACCTCCCTTTTGGATAGATACCCAAAACTCCGAAAATACAAATTGTTCACTGTTATGGCAATTTGTGCCATCTTCTTCCTGCTCGGTCTGACCTTAACAACGAATGTAAGTGATTTAGAAGTGTTATTGTTTTGTACAATTTTGTCCACACTGAGCTTTGAGTTTTAGTTATATACATTGTGGACTAATAATTTCAGGGTGGTATTAACATTATGGCATTATTTCAGGGTGGTATTTACATTGTGGCATTATTATTTCTGGGTGGTATTTACATTGTGGCATTATTATTTCAGGGTGATATTTAGATTATGGCATTGTTATTTCAGGGTGGTATTTACATTGTGGCATTATTATTTCTGGGTGGTATTTACATTGTGGCATTATTATTTCAGGGTGATATTTAGATTATGGCATTATTATTTCAGGGTGGTATTTACATTGTGGCATTACAATTCCAGGGTGGTATTCACATTGTGACATTTCAGTGTGGTGCATTTACATTGTGGCATTATTATTTTGGGTGGTATTTACATTATGGCATTATTATTTCAAGGTGGTATTTACATTGTGGCATTATTATTTCTGGGTGGTATTTACATTGTGGCATTATTATTTCAGGGTGATATTTAGATTATGGCATTATTATTTCAGGGTGGTATTTACATTGTGGCATTACAATTCCAGGGTGGTATTCACATTGTGACATTTCAGTGTGGTGCATTTACATTGTGGCATCATTATTTTGGGTGGTATTTACATTATGGCATTATTATTTCAAGGTGGTATTTACATTGTGGCATTTTTATTTCAGGGTGGTATTTACATTGTGGCATTTTTATTTCAAGGTGGTATTTACATTGTGGCATTTTTATTTCAGGGTGGTATTTACATGTTAGAGGTAATGGACACTTACTCTGGAGGATGGAACATTTTGGTCATTGCTATTTGTGAGTGTGTATCACTGGGCTACATTTATGGTAAGTGTAAATTTCTAGTACTCAAACCAACCATATATATGATCATGCTAGAGCTCAATGTACCGGTAGCTACTGTTAGAGGTCTAGGCTCAGTAGAATGTTTTGGCTTTGACTTCTGACCTCTGAGTCTGTCCCTAGATGATATCAAACACTGAGGTCATGAGCTAGCTATACTTACTTTGCCAATAGAGAATTTTCGAGTTAGCATTACTAGTATGACCCTGCATTCATTCATGCCTTTCCAATTTTGTTCCTGATATGTACTTCCGGTTTTCATATTTACCTTTACAATGTATGTGCAGTGTACATGGATTATCCTGTGTTTTAGCGCATTATAATGTTTTGTAAAGAAATGCCAGAGACTCTTAAAACATACCACAGTGGGTTATTTAGTGAAACACCAAATGACTGAACTGTAGCAGGTGGGAAAAATGTGCAGACAGACCAGGAATCAAACCCAGAACCTTCGGAACACTAGCAGGGCACTCTTACCAACTGCTATTGGGGCTTAATCTGTATATAATCAAAACGAAAAAATAATGTTAGGACATTTTTCACAATTTATGTGACTTGTGCAACTAATTGCAGGATTTTGATGGTATTCCAGGCTTACTCGAAAGTTCCCTTTTACAGTCCAAACTAAAGAATTGTTTTTGTGGATATTTTAGAATCTAAAAAAAAAACCCTGAAATTAAAGAATTTAATTAAATGTTGTAACACAAACCAAAGTACATGTACTAATAGTGCCAAGAAATATTTAGTCTAACATGAAATCACCTGACTGAATAAACTGAATATAGTGACATGCACTAGTGTGTATAAAGGCCTCTCAGGAGAGCACGCAAAAGTAGCTGTTATAGTCACAGCCATCATTCATGCAGGGGTTTATTCGTTATAAAAAAAAATTAACAAAGGTTATAGTTTGAAGGACCTTTATAGGCAGGTGCCCTTTATACAGAGGTAGCCTTTAATGTAAGTTTGGTGGTAACACTACCATGATTACTATATGATATTTCTTTTGGAAAAAGCAGGAGACTGAAGAATGATAGATCAAGCTGTAAAATTATCTTTAAACAGTTGTCCGTCATTAATTGGAGAACTGATAGACACTGAAAAAAAATTACACTTATATTGACCAAATTTTATACCTTTTTCAAGGTGTGTTCCGTTTCCTTGATGACATTCAGTTGATGGTTGGAAAGAAATTCTGTGGATTCATTCCTTATGTGTTCTTCAAGTATTGGTGGGTTTTATGTTGGTGTTTTTTGACACCGTTTGGATGTGCAGTAAGTATATACCAAATCTTATCTGTGTTATATAATGTGTAACACTATTGTGCCAATAACTAATGTGTATCCTGATAAACCAATGACACATGTTGTATAAGATGTATCCAGATATATCAATAACCCGTGCCATGTTGTATAAGATGTATCCAGATATATCAACAACCTGGGCCATGTTGTATAAGATGTATCCAATACCCAGTTGTATAAGATGTATCCAGATATATCAATAACAGTTGTATAAGATGTATCAATATATCAATAACCCATGTTGTATAAGATGTATCCAGATATATCAATACCCCAGGCCATGTTGTATAAGATGTATCCAGATATATCAATAACCTGGGCCATGTTGTATAAGATGTATCCAGATATATCAATAACCCAGGCCATGTTGTATAAGATGTATCCAGATATATCAATACCCCAGGCCATGTTGTATAAGATGTATCCAGATATATCAATAACCTGGGCCATGTTGTATAAGATGTATCCAGATATATCAATAACCTGGGCCATGTTGTATAAGATGTATCCAGATATATCAATAACCCGTGCCATGTTGTATAAGATGTATCCAGATGGGCCATGTTGTATAAGATGTATCCAGATATATCAATAACCCGGGCCATGCCAGATATATCAATACCCCAGGCCATGTTGTATGTATCCAGATATATCAATAACCTGGGCCATGTTGTATAAGATGTATCCAGATATATCAATAACCCAGGCCATGTTGTATAAGATGTATCCAGATATATCAATACCCCAGGCCATGTTGTATAAGATGTATCCAGATATATCAATAACCTGGGCCATGTTGTATAAGATGTATCCAGATATATCAATAACCTGGGCCATGTTGTATAAGATGTATCCAGATATATCAATAACCTGGGCCATGTTGTATAAGATGTATCCAGATATATCAATACCCCAGGCCATGTTGTATAAGATGTATCCAGATATATCAATAACCTGGGCCATGTTGTATAAGATGTATCCAGACCATGTTGTATAAGATGTATCCAGATATATCAATAACCTGGGCCATAAAATGTATCCAGATATATCAATACCCCAGACCATGTTGTATAAGATGTATCCAGATATATCAATACCCCAGGCCATGTTGTATAAGATGTATCCAGATATATCAATAACCCAGGTCATGTTTTGTAAGATGTATCCAGATACATCAATAACCTGGGCCTTGTTGTATAAGAAGTATCCAGATATATCAATACCCCAGGCCATGTTGTATAAGATGTATCCAGATATATCAATAACCTGGGCCATGTTGTATAAGATGTATCCAGATATATCAATACCCCAGGCCATGTTGTATAAGATGTATCCAGATATTTATCAATAACCCAGGCCATGTTTTATAAGATGTATCCAGATATATCCAGATATATCAATAATCCGGGCCTTCTTTTGTTGGATGTATCCATATACATCAATAACCTGGGCCATTTTGTATCCAGATATATCAATCAAGGCCATGTTGTATAAGATGTATCCAGATATATCCAGATATATCAATAACCCAGGCCATGTTGTATAAGATGTATCCAGATATATCCAGATATATCAATAACCCAGGCCATGTTGTATAAGATGTATCCAGATATATCAAAAACCTGGGTCATGTTGTATAAGATATCCAGATATATCAATAACCCAGGCCATGTTGTATAAGATGTATCCAGATATATCAATAACCCAGGCCATGTTGTATAAGATGTATCCAGATATATCAATAACCCAGGCCATGTTGTATAAGATGTATCCAGATATATCCAGATATATCAATAACCCAGGCCATGTTGTATAAGATGTATCCAGATATATCAATAACCCAGGCAGAAGATGTATCCAGATATATCAATAACCCAGGCCATGTTGTATAAGATGTATCCAGATATATCCAGATATATCAATAACCCAGGTCATGTTTTGTAAGATGTTTCCAGATACATCAATAACCTGGGCCATGTTGTATAAGATGTATCCAGATATAACAATACCCCAGGCCATGTTGTATAAGATGTATCCAGATATATCAATAACCTGGGCCATGTTGTATAAGATGTATCCAGATATATCAATAACCTGGGCCATATAAGATGTATCCAGATATATCAATACCCCAGGCCATGTTGTATAAGATGTATCCAGATATATCAATAACCCAGGCCATGTTTTATAAGATGTATCCATCAATAACCCAGGCATGTTGTATAAGATGTATCCAGATATATCAATAACCCAGGCCATGTTTTATAAGATGTATCCAGATATATCAATAACCCAGGCCATGTTGTATAAGATGTATCCAGATATATCCAGATATATCAATAACCCAGGCCATGTTTTGTAAGATGTATCCAGATATACATGATAAATTTATGAATCATGTTATAAAATTTTGACCTCCACCACTTCAGTGTTCTGTATTTCATAAATTACATGTCCACTAATACACCTATGAACCAATATGTTTTACAATGTTGCTTCACTTATTAGGACATCAACTGGTAATTTTTCTGACAAATTTCTGCAAATAAGAATTTTGTCATATTCATTGGATGTTAATTTACAATAAAAACATCAAGTTTTGTTACATCATTCAATAAATATACATATGCATGTATTTGTAATTTCCACTGACATTATTTGTGAAAACAGATGAAATTCAATAGCCATTTTTGTTCGTTTCAGTTTATTATGGTCTTTTCCTGGGTTGACTACACTGATATGCAGGGAGAGAAGTACCCCGAATGGGCTGATGTTTTGGGCTGGATGATGACATTGCTTGTTATTATTAGCATATTCGGAACAATGATCTATCTGATAATCGTTACACCTGGAAGTTTCTCAGAGGTAATATTTTTCTGTATATATTATCGTGAATAAAACTCAAAGCCTTAATCATGATCAATATTTATTCCATTTGTGCAATATAAAAAAATATTACTCCTGATGCTTTACTGTGTAACTCTCATATTTTTGTGTCAAAATCTCTGTCATAGGGACTTTTCCTTAAGATGTAATTTAGACTTATTGTGTTTGTAAACATGTGACAATTTATCTGAGTAAAACTATATCTATATATGATATATACAGTCAAATACACTTAAACTGAACCCTAGCTAGCACTGTTTTACATTGAAATCTCACTTTATTTGAAATCGTTTTGATTCCCAGACCAAATTTTGTTATAACATTTATAACCCAGTTGTTTTGAAATCATGTTTATTTGAAAGAAAATTTCATTCTCCTTTGAATTTAATATATCTGGGTTCAACTGATATATATGATATATATATATAAATATAATATATATATATATATATATATATATATATATATAATATATATATATATATATATATATACATTGTATATATATAAAATATATATATATATATATATATATATGCCATTAAATATATCTGATGATTGTTATCATCATAGCTGCCATTTAATTCTTTCAGAGAATAAAAACTTTATGTACTCCAACTGTTGAATGGGGACCTGCTCTGGTGAAGCACAGACGTGAAGCTGCCAAGCACACGATGAGATATACCAAAAATTTTGAAATTGATCCATGGGGCAAGGAGGCAGCTTTATCACCTGATGACATCAAACTACAGGTAAAAATATGTTAATCACAGAGGTTACTAGATCACCTGTCATACCTGTATTTAGATTAGCTAACACCTTAATGCACGAGGACTTATATGATAGTTATATCTATTGTATTAATAAGTGGACCTACATGACAACTGTCACCTACATGACATTATGTTATTGTATGTCATGACAAGACATACTATGATCTCTCATCTGTCATTGTTTCATTGTCTTCTGTATGACATGTGACATTGTAATTCATTGTCATTTATCACTGTATCATGACATTTTATGTCACTTGAATGACAGATGACATTGTAATTTGTTATCATCTTTCATTTTTGTCATGACATGAAATATTGTGATTTGTCATGCCATTGTGTTATTAGATAATTTGTCTTCTGAATGACACATGATATTGCAATTTGTCATCATGTCATTGTTTGTCATGAAATGTATATTTCCCGAGTGATACAGATGACATTGATATTCATAGACACCTTCCATTGTTTCATAACATTTGGGCATACCCTGAGAGACAAAGATAACACATTCTGGTTTGCTTCCATGTCATTGTGATTTGTCATCGAAAGTTCACATGCAATTGTGACTTGTTGTAATCTGTCATTTTGTCTTGGCATTTGTATGTCATCTGACTGACACAAATAACATTGTGATATGATGACAAGACATTATATATTACTTTTATCAATCATCATCTTATCATGACTTGGCATTTGAGATTTGTTGTTACCTGTCAGTGTATCATGGCATTTGTATGTCACCTAAATGACACAAATGACATTGTGATATCATGACATGGAATTTTTATGATTTGTTGTCATCTATCACTGTCATGACATGACATATGATATTGATTTGCTGTCATCTGTCAGTATGTATCATGTGCAACATGTCAACTCTCAAAAGTCAATGGTCCAGGTTTTTCAGCATCTCAGGAGACTCGGGTGGCATATTCTGTTATGTACACAAACTGTTCGCCACAATACTAACTTATGCTGCAATAACAATCACATTAGATAAATGAAATGATAATATAAATGATTTTTGGTATATTAGTAAAATTTAAATATATGACTTTAATCAGTGCAACTAAATATACCTACAGATTTCCTAATCCACCCAAAGTAATCTGTATAATGACAATTAAGCCAACATGCTGTATATATTTATATTATACCTATATATATACACTGTCATCATTTACTTTATCTAAATGACCATAATAGATATAAATGTATACATGTATCATATACTCTAAAGGGAGGTAATAACAAGTTCACAGAACAGTTTATATTTAGATACCATGGCAACAGATCATGCATAGATGATCATTTTTAGTTCACCTCAATGAAGTTTAATTATGTTATCGGCTTGGCATCATGGTCCAATGAAAAAAATTGTACCGGCTTTTACTGCTCATACACCCTCAAATCATGCATGGCCTTATAATTCTAAGTACATCACCCCCTCATACATCCTCAAATCATGCATGGCCTTATAATTATGTACATCGGCCCCCTCATACATCCTCAAAATCATGCATGGCCTTATAATTCTAAGAAAACCCCCTCATAACATCCTCAAATATGCATGGTCTTATTAATTCTAAGTACATCACCCCCTCATACATCCTCAAATCATGCATGGTCCTTATAATTCTAAAGTACATCACCCCTCATACATCCTCAAATCATGCATGGTCTTATAATTCTAAGTACATCACCCCCTCATACATCCTCAAATCATGCATGGTCTTATAATTCTAAGTACATCACCCCCTCATACATCCTCAAATCATGCATGGTCTTATAATTCTAAGTACATCACCCCCTCATACATCCTCAAATCATGCATTCTTATAAGCAAGTACATCACCCCCTCATACATCCTCAAATCATGCATGGCCTATAATTCTAAGTACATCACCCCCTTCATATAATTCATGCATGGCAGCCTTATAATTCAAGTACACCCCCTCATACATCCTCAAATCATGCATGGCCTTATAATTCTAAGTACATCACCCCCTCATACATCCTCAAATCATGCATGGTCTTATAATTCTAAGTACATCACCCCTCATACATCCTCAAATCATGCATGGTATATGTTTTATAATTATAAGCACATCACCCCCTCATACATCCTCAAATCATGTATGGTATATGTTTTATAATTATAAGCACATCACCCCCTCATACATCCTAAATCATGCATGGTATATGTTTTTATAGGATTATAAGCACAATCACACCCCTCATACATCTCAAATCATGTATGGTATATGTTTTATAATTATAAGCACATCACCCCCTCATACATCCTCAAATCGTGTATGGTATATGTTTTATAATTATAAGCACATCACCCCCTCATACATCCTCAAATCATGCATGGTATATGTTTTATAATTATAAGCACATCACCCCCCTCATACACCTCAAATCATGTATGGTATATGTTTTTATAATTTATAAGCACATCACCCCCTCATACATCCTCAAATCATGCATGGTATATGTTTTATAATTATAAGCACATCACCCCCTAATACATCCTCAAATCATGCATGGTATATGTTTTATAATTATAAGCACATCACCCCCTCATACATCCTCAAATCATGTATGGTCTTATAATTCTAAGTACATCACCCCCTTATACATCCTCAAATCATGTATGGTATATGTTTTATAATTATAAGCACATCACCCCCTCATACATCCTCAAATCATGTATGGTATATGTTTTATAATTATAAGCACATCACCCCCTCATACATCCTCAAATCATGCATGGTATATGTTTTTATAATTATAAGCACATCACCCCCTCATACATCCTCAAATCATGCATGGCCTTATAATTATAAGCACATCACCCCCTCATACATCCTCAAATCATGCATGTATATGTTTTATAATTATAAGCACATCACCCCCTCATACATCCTCAAATCATGCATGGTATATGTTTTATAATTATAAGCACATCACCCCCTCATACATCCTCAAATCATGTATGGTATATGTTTTATAATTATAAGCACATCACCCCCTCATACATCCTCAAATCATGCATGGTATATGTTTTATAATTATAAGCACATCACCCCCTCATACATCCTCAAAAATCATCATGGTCTTATAATTCTAAAGTACATCACCCCCTTATTCCTCAAATCATGTATGGTATATGTTTTTATAATTATAAGCACATCACCCCCTCATACATCCTCAAATCATGTATGGTATATGTTTTATAATTATAAGCACATCACCCCCTCATACATCCTCAAATCATGCATGGTATATGTTTTATAATTATAAGCACATCACCCCCTCATACATCCTCAAATCATGCATGGTATATGTTTTATAATTATAAGCACATCACCCCCTCATACATCCTCAAATCATGTATGGTATATGTTTTATAATTATAAGCACATCACCCCCTCATACATCCTCAAATCATGCATGGTATATGTTTTATAATTATAAGCACATCACCCCCCCCCATACATCCTCAAATCATGTATGGTATATGTTTTATAATTATAAGCACATCACCCCCTCATACATCCTCAAATCATGCATGGTATATGTTTTATAATTATAAGCACATCACCCCCTCATACATCCTCAAATCATGTATGGTATATGTTTTATAATTATAAGCACATCACCCTCTCATACATCCTCAAATCATGCATGGTATATGTTTTATAATTATAAGCACATCACCCCCTCATACATCCTCAAATCATGCATGGTATATGTTTTATAATTATAAGCACATCACCCCCCTCATACATCCTCAAATCATGTATGGTATATGTTTTATAATTATAAGCACATCACCCCCTCATACATCCTCAAATCATGCATGGTATATGTTTTTATAATTATAAGCACATCACCCCCTCATACATCCTCAAATCATGTATGGGTATATGTTTTATAATTATAAGCACATCACCCCCTCATACATCCTCAAATCATGTATGGTATATGTTTTAATAATTATAAGCACATCACCCCCTCATACATCCTCAAATCATGTATGGTATATGTTTTATAATTATAAGCACATCACCCCCTCATAACATCCTCAAATCATGTATGGTATATGTTTTATAATTATAAGCACATCACCCCCTCATACATCCTCAAATCATGCATGGTATATGTTTTATAATTATAAGCACATCACCCACTCATACATCCTCAAATCATGCATGGTATATGTTTTATAATTATAAGCACATCACCCCCTCATACATCCTCAAATCATGTATGGTATATGTTTTATAATTATAAGCACATCACCCCCTCATACATCCTCAAATCATGCATGGTATATGTTTTATAATTATAAGCACATCACCCCCTCATACATCCTCAAATCATGCATGGTATATGTTTTATAATTATAAGCACATCACCCCCTCATACATCCTCAAATCATGTATGGTATATGTTTTATAATTCTAAGTACATCACCCCCTCATACATCCTCAAATCATGCATGGTATATGTTTTATAATTTATAAGCACATCACCCCCCTCATACATCCTCAAATCATGTATGGTATATGTTTTATAATTATAAGCACATCACCCCCTCATACATCCTCAAATCATGTATGGTATATGTTTTAATTATAAGCACATCACCCCCTCATACATCCTCAAATCATACATGGCCTTGTTTTATAATTCTAAGTACATCACCCCCTCATACATCCTCAAAATCATGTATGGTATATGTTTTTATAATTATAAGCACATCACCCCTCTCATACATCCTCAAATCATGTATGGTATATATGTTTTATAATTATAAGCACATCACCCCCTCATACATCCTCAAATCATGCATGGTATATGTTTTTATAATTATAAGTACATCACCCCCTCATACATCCTCAAATCATGCATGGTATATGTTTTATAATTATAAGCACATCACCCCTCTCATACATCCTCAAATCATGCATGGTATATGTTTTATAATTATAAGCACATCACCCCCTCATACATCCTCAAATCATACATGGTATATGTTTTATAATTATAAGCACATCACCCCCTCATACATCCTCAAATCATGCATGGTATATGTTTTATAATTATAAGCACATCACCCCCTCATACATCCTCAAATCATGTATGGTATATGTTTTATAATTATAAGCACATCACCCCCCCTCATACATCCTCAAATCATACATGGTATATGTTTTATAATTATAAGCACATCACCCCTCATACATCCTCAAATCATGTATGGTATATGTTTTATAATTTTAAAAGCACATCACCCCCTCATACAATCCTCAAATCATGTATGGTATATGTTTTATAATTATAAGCACATCACCCCCTCATACATCCTCAAATCATACATGGTATATGTTTTATAATTATAAGCACATCACCCCCTCATACATCCTCAAATCATGTATGGTATATGTTTTATAATTATAAGCACATCACCCCCTCATACATCCTCAAATCATACATGGTATATGTTTTATAATTATAAGCACATCACCCCCTCATACATCCTCAAATCATACATGGTATATGTTTATAATTTATAAGCACATCACCCCCCTCATACATCCTCAAATCATACATGGTATATGTTTTATAATTATAAGCACATCACCCCCTCATACATCCTCAAATCATGCATGGTATAATGTTTTATAATTATAAGCACATCACCCCCTCATACATCCTCAAAACTCATACATGGTATATGTTTTATAATTATAAGCACATCACCCCCTCATACATCCTCAAATCATACATGGTATATGTTTTATAATTATAAGCACATCACCCCCTCATACATCCTCAAATCATACATGGTATATGTTTTATAATTATAAGCACATCACCCCCTCATACATCCTCAAATCATGTATGGTATATGTTTTATAATTATAAGCACATCACCCCCTCATACATCCTCAAATCATGTATGGTATATGTTTTATAATTATAAGCACATCACCCCTCATTACATCCTCAAATCATGTATGGTATATGTTTTATAATTATAAGCACATCACCCCCTCATACATCCTCAAATCATTTATGGTAATATGTTTTATAATTATAAGCACATCACCCCCCCCTCATACATCCTCAAATCATGTATGGTATATGTTTTATAATTATAAGCACATCACCCCCTCATACATCCTCAAATCATGTATGGTATATGTTTTATAATTATAAGCACATCACCCCCTCATACATCCTCAAATCATGTATGGTATATGTTTTATAATTATAAGCACATCACCCCCTCATACATCCTCAAATCATGTATGGTAATATGTTTTATAATTATAAGCACATCACACCCCCTCATACATCCTCAAATCATGTATGGTATATGTTTTATAATTATAAGCACATCACCCCCTCATACATCCTCAAATCATGTATGGTATATGTTTTATAATTATAAGCACATCACCCCCTCATACATCCTCAAATCATGTATGGTATGGTTTATAATTATAAGCACATCACCCCCTCATACATCCTCAAATCATGCAAGCACAATTATAAAGCACATCACCCCCTCATACATCCTCAAATCATGTATGGTATATGTTTTATAATTATAAGCACATCACCCCCTCACTAGACATCCTCAAATCATGCATGGTATATGTTTTTATAATTATAAGCACATCACCCCCTCATACATCCTCAAATCATGTATGGTATATGTTTTATAATTATAAGCACATCACCCCCTCATACATCCTCAAATCATGCATGGTATATGTTTTATAATTATAAGCACATCCCTGCTTCAGATCCAGGATTGTTATTGTAATTATGGGAAAAAAATGCCCCTGTTTTGGTCTTTCCATGCTGTGGCTAAGAGGATAGTTGTTGTCCGGTTAACAGGGTGGTGGTTGCTTTGAAGTGAGCTATGTAATCTTTGATTACTCTTTGTTTCTATTTGGTCTCCATTTGTCCGATTTCATCAAACAAACTCCACCTCTTGAGTGTTTATAACTTTGAAATAGAGGTTTGGCTGACCATACCTCTGTGGTAGCCTCAATGTCATCATCAGGAACTCGTTTCCATGCAAAATGGACTTCAAATTTCCTAGTGATATTACTGGAGGCTAGTAGAGTACAAAATGTACATACATGGAAGTGATTGTTTTTTAATATCCCTTAAACTTCCCAAATCGTGTTACTACACAGCAGTTTGTGTTGTCTAAATGTAAAGAAATTTGGTGTTTATACCCCTGTTCTATAAACGTTTTGACTCGCCTTCATATATGCATGTAAAGTATATCAGCTTTTGTTACTTGTATTTAATTCCAGGTTGAAAAAAAAAACTCTGGTGTACCAAACATGGGCTATGTAGAATATGCTGAGGATTCATCTAAATTTTAGTCACAAATAGCTTTGATTGGATGTTCATTATCATAGCGGTAAATCTGAAAAATATTATTGGCAGTTTGTCTTTTGAAATTTTGATCCATTATGTAGTGTACCTGTGTTTAGATTTTACTTTAGTTTCTCATACTACATGTAACTACACACATAGCTTTCATTTACTAATCACAATTAATTTTACTAATGAAATATTTCACAAAGGCAAGTTATTCATGCAAAAATCATTAAGCCTATCTGCCAATTAATGAATTTAAGCTGATTGACAAGAGTTGATTTCATGTGCATAAAATATAGGACGTGAGAAACTACAGGACAACAGGTAAACTGAAAAGAACTGAAAAGTAAGGTTATAGACATAATGAACTGAAAAGTAAGGTTATAGACATAATGAACTGAAAAGTAAGGTTATAGACATAATGAACTGAAAAGTAACGTTATAGACATAATGAACTAAAAAGTAAGGTTATAGACATAATGAACTGAAAAGTAAGGTTATAGACATAATGAACTGAAAAGTAAGGTTATAGACATAATGAACTGAAAAGTAAGGTTATAGACATAATGAACTGAAAAGTAAGGTTATAGACATAATGAACATTTCTGATATTCTTGGGCTTTATGAATTATTTTGTCTCCAGCTGACATTGAGATAAACAATAAAATACTGTAAACATGGCTATTTCCACATGTTTTTAATCACGTGACTTTCTTGAGCAAACCATACATGTGGAGGTTTTGACACAGTGTCATAACATACTGTGAGAAGTCCTGTACTAAATGATTATTCTTCACAAAACTGCAGATCTGGTACATGGCGGTAATTTACATGAAAACTTTTCATCAAATAATTGGTGTAAATTATTGCCCAACCAGTGAGTAAAGTTCCACCTTTACAATACAGTAGAATCTCCTAATGTTGAAATCAGATTAGTAGAAATCCAGTTAAAACAAAAATGGCCTCATCCGAATTTTTATGGATAGAAAACAAATGTTCAAAAAATTTTGGTTGTCTAGAATTCCAGATATCTTGAAGTACAGCCACTTGTCAAAAATTTATAGACATATTTATTTATAGACATATACCGGTATATTTCATATAACATCATATTTTTTCAAAAAAATATTGTGAAGCCATTTATTGTAATTCTATTGTACATGTTTTAGTGTGATTTCTAATCTTTATATTTTGAACCTGGTCAAAATATGAAACTAATACTTCTGTAGAGCCTGTTTGTAAATACAAAAAATATGATGGTTTGAGGTCGTTCAACAAAACCAGATTGTTTTCTCCTATATCCTAAGCACCACTTTGATGTCACCGAGTACCACTGCACATAAATACGGTTAAAACCTATATCTTTTATTTTACACATAAGTAATAAAACATATCTTATATACATTTATACTTTAAGATTGGGCTAAATATAAACCAGATTTCAACCAACTTTTATCATAAAAATGAAAAAGGGGAGATAACTCCACAAAATATTTATCATTTTTTAGGTTGAGCAGCAATTTTACAGTGTTCATTTTAATTTTCAAATCATTTAATTACCTTGGCTAACCTTCACTTTGTAATACAATTTTAGAATTACTGGATTGAGGTAAGATTACATTCATTGTAGCCTTTGCCTGCCTCATGATTATAAATACCATGCTTGGCAATTGAACATGTTCACAGAACTTATTTCTGAAATGGAGAATTTCATGATTGATTGTTTTATTGTTGCTTTATCGCTGGAGAAGTTACCCAGTTAGAGCATCCACCCTGTAAATGGGAGGATTTGAAGTTCAGCCATATCTAAGACCACTTAAAAATTGTGGTGACCGCCCTTCACCTTACGATTGACATCAGAAAGTCACAATTCCTTTGGCAGAGACTTGCAGGGGCATTAGCTGTGTTTTACAAAAACAAAATTATTTTGTTTCTTACTACTTATATTGGTGTGAAATAACAACAAGAGGACCAAGAAGAATATTTAGGTTAATCTGGCAAAAAAAACAAATATGGTAGAGGACTGTGAGTACTTGCTTTCTGTCCAGTTTTGTCATATTCCCTTTTTTGTTTTCCAAGAACAAGCTGACCATTTGAAAAAAAATTACCCTTGGGCTAATCTGGCTGAAAACTTTAAACTTGGTAGAGGATTTTGAGTACTTGCTTCCTATAAAGTTTCAAATTCCCTTCAGAGGTTTTGAAATAAAAGCTGAGTGTGAAAAATGCATGCATGCACACACACACACACACACACACACACACACACACACACACACACACACACACACACACACACACACACACCTGCATTTGCAGTCTTAAAAACTTCATAAAAATTTCTATATTTCTTTACCTAATTACAAGTAAAATACATTAAATGAATATATCAAAGTGAATACAAGGGGAGATAATCAAGGAAATCATGCAAAAATAAATGAAAATGAAAACACCTAAAAAATGTCAAAAAGTGATATTCCGATTTCTATGAAAAACACAAACATGATTCATACATCCATGTAGATCACTCAGAAACAATCCATTTTTTTAATTCATGCAGCAGTTCTGGAGAAGATTTTTAAAGAGGGGATCCTTCTGGGACCTATTTTGCCCCAAACTTGGTAAAGGACAACAGAGAGTGATCATAATAGCTCACTCAGGTGGGCTAAAAAAGAGAGATACATGTACACAAGCATAAGAATTGTTATTTTCCAAAATGTTTTATGAAAATAAGGTCGGGTCCAGTGTTGTATGTGTTATATACAAATTATTATCAGTAGCAAATAAATTACTGCAAAACTGGGTTTCTCTTTTTCTCAAGCAATTATCACAAAATATACAAGATTTTAAGAATTTTTATGCCTATGTTTATCTCTTTTTGTTATTGACCATGTTAAGTAGTGAAAAAAGAAAATTGTTTTGAAAAAAAAAAAAACCAGTTAATGGCCCTTTAACCAAGTCCTGTGTTACAGCAGCTGTGATATATCACAGAAACCTCAATGTATTTAATATAAGTCAAAATTTCAGGAGTTATAACTGGTGTCATCTCTGTGTATACTGTTTTTGATAAGACTAAAATAAAAACAAAACTCTGCCAAATTGTGCAGAAAATGAATAAAACCACAGTAAAACAAATATCAAGATAAGAGTGGTTGAGGTAATGCAAGCTTTTACAGATTACAATTATTTGTTGTTTGGAATTTATTTATTTTAAAGACTTTTTATCAATTAAATTCACTTTTCTTATTGAAATCAAATATGGTGCATTTTCAGCAAGTGGACCTAGATTGCGATTGGTATTTCTTTCTCTCTTTTACTTATTTATGGTAGGGGTTCATCTGTATCACTGGTTTAGCTCATGAATTTTGATTTTTTATAACTGATTACAGTTGGGTTAATATCACTACCACTGATTTGACATGTGCAAGTTTGCATTATCTTGTGTCTAGTAGGTATCGGTCCCACTTGAGTCGAAGCAAGTGAATAAACAGGTGGCTGATGGTCTTTTTCCTCGATGGATCGTGGCCATCAAAAACATTGTGTGGTGTTAAACATATCAAAACAAACTTAACATAAGAACACAAATACTTTACTGTCACCACTTTGTTATGAGAACTTGGCTATGTTTTATAATTATCTCCCCTTGCTTTTTTTTACTAACATAATAAGAATTTACAAATTTGAATTTAACAGAAATCTGCTGTTTGCTTAACTTAATTTTCACTAATCATTGATTTGAACAATAAATGACAATGAAAAAAAAATTCAGTTATGGTATCTGAAAATGTCCATGAATTGAAGGAAAAAATTGACAACTAATGGTACATGTACATAAAAGGACATTTTAACTACAAGTACAATATTTTCCCTCTAGTAAAAAAAATGTCCTGAACTCAATATTTAAAAAAGCAACATTAATCATAATAGAAATTGTTTTTTTGTTAAACTTAAGTCCCATGACCACCCATTAATGTTAAGTGTTGATTTTGTTTTTTACTGAAAATGTTCTATACATCTTGCTAAAATGAAAATAAAATGTCCCCATACATAACACCTCCATACCTTGCTTCGTTTGAGTGTTAAAATTTCTGTGGGTCCCCACTGAAAGCTGTTCACCAAATTTATAAAATTTATATCTATTACTTTTTCTATCATAAAATGTTTATTTTAACAAAAAAATATGAATTATATTATTTTAAAAACTTAATTCCCTTTCAAGATGCTTTGAGGGATCCTCTTGTAAACCCAGAAAATTGGTGAATTGTAGGCTTTTAGCTATCAATATTGTTCTGTGTCTGTATAATTAGTAATTACCATAAGGATAGGTTTTAAGAGAATATAAGATTTAGGTCATTCACATGACAATCTGTAACTTTAAAAGTAAATTATAACTGATAAAAATAGTGTCATCCCTAAATCACTGCAGGGGAGCTTCAGAATTTCTCACAGAGCATTACCATCTTGGTTGTGTGGTGCTTTGTCTAAATCAGCTGGTTGTCAGCATGTTATTGTGTGTTCGATTTATTTTAAAATGTCAAATCTGCAATTTTGATCATAGAACAACTAGTTGATCTGTGTCGAACAGTTGTAATGGATAAACTTGTGTTAAATTTTCGTACTATCAGATTGTGTCTGCCCTATAGTAATCATTTTGTCTTAAACAAACAACTGTTTATAACAACTAATTGTTCACCTGCAAGATTTCACTTTTCTACTCTTATTGAACAAATTATCTTCATTAAACATTTTCCTTCGATCTCTTTTGAAACTACTGATAGATTTTCATGGAATTTCACACAAACAATATAAAAATAAATTGCACACCTGCAAATTTTAATGACTTCCTTCCCCCAATGGACGAGTTATTTCCCTTTAAACTTTTTTCAAATTTTTACAATTTCCAACATTTACCCCTCTTTTCACTTTTTAATTTAACTTTTAGCAAGTGATTGTGCACCTCGAAGATGTCACTTTTCTATGAATATTTTTTGGAAATATTTTTGGAGATCACTTTTGAAACTAATTATAGTTTGGGACGTGGGGGAGGGTTATTTCCCCTTAACTTTACACATTCAACTACTGGTAGACTAGATGAGTTATCTCCCTTAAATATTTTCCTGAGATCACTTTCCAAACTACTGGAAGATTTTCATGAAATTTCACACAAATGATTTATATAAAAAGAAATTTCACACCTGCAAATTTGGAAAAGTTATCTCCCTTTTAACTTTTTCCATTTTATTTTTTTAATTTACAATTTACCTCCCCTTTTTGCTTTTCAATTTAAAAAATACTTGTTTCAACATTTCTGCTGAAAGTATTGGCCTTAGTTTTATGAATTGTTTGTGAATGATAGGCCTCCACTTATAGAGATGTTGTGCACCTACCATTATACATTTTAGGCCTCCTATTGATGAGTTACCTCCCTTTCAGCTTTCTCCAGGCTTTTGGACTGCACATCTCTGAAAAGTACCCATCAGCATTTATTGAAATTGTTATACATGGTCTACATAAAGTAAAGTTCTGCATTAGTGAAAAATTAGTTTGGGACGTAGGGAAGAGTTATTTCCCCTTAACTTCAAACCTTCAGAATCCTTTTCTAGACATGTGCAATTCTGAATTTTCATGATTTTTGCTTTCTGGCTTTATACTAAGAGGATTTGAGGTTATGAAAGAATGATACTTGAGTCAGTAGTTTTTATAAAGTGCTACTTTGTACCTAGGTAATATTAATATGGCAGATATGATCTGGAATTTTGCTACTTTGATCTTGAATTCTTGGCCCAGGGTCTGAAAAGTTTGGACTAAACAGAAAATATAACCATAAATCAATGACTCGGTCAAGTCATAGTATGTCTTCAGGGGTGAATGAATTAACATTTCCTTTTTCTCTTTTCAGGAAAAACATGGTATTGAAAATGATGCATATAGGACAGAAAAACTTTAGAAAAACCAGCTGTTCCACCAAACAAATTTGAGTTCTTTACTGAAAGAGACGAAGACGTCAGAAATTTACATCAAACAGTGAAATCCTATTGATAATATATAGACTTAACACAGAAAAAGATGATGTCGTTCTGCCTGGGAAATTGATAACTTTTTTTTATATATATATATTTAGAATATCTAGTACAAAGAAAACAAAAATATTTGGGATAACAAGATCTGGTTATCTAGTATGACATATGTCTACATACACCAGTACCCTCAATTTTTTTTATCAACACATTTACCCCTAAAGACAAATTTGGACTAGCTTCAGTCATTCATCTGAAGAAGAGTCCATTATTTGGCAGGGGTAGATGAGATGAGATATTGAGATTTAGCATGAAAATTTCTATAAAATTCAAAAATACCTAAATCATATATAAATTAGTTGGTATTCTATATCTATGGAATTTTTTTTTTTTTTTTTTGGTTATATTCTGTAGTTTTGTCAATTACCAGCAATTTTTACAAAACTGCACAATTAATTTGGAGTCAAATTTTAGTGTAACCGAAAATGTGTAGTTAATATGCACAATTAAGAATTACATGTAGTGTACTATCAAATGTTTAAGAGTTTTTACGATTGTACAACTAGATGACCACCAAGATAAAAATAGAAGTCTGGGTATTTTACAGTTTCAATCCTATTTAACTAGTATGATGCATATTACAAAATGATACCCTGTCTCAACAAGAAGAGACCTACAAAGTTTGACTTCTAAAAGTCGAAAACAAACATTTGCAAAACAATCTCAGATGTGTATTTACAAGAGAAATGGAGACATAGATATCAAACTAACAATATCTCAACTTTGCACATATACCGCACTTGCGTTTTTTATATTTAAACATATATATCAATAGATCACCATTTTATACATATTGCACAAGGATAAATCATCAAGCAAAAGCTGATCATCAAGTGATTGGATAAGCTATCCACCAAACATATCAGTGATCCAGATCATAACATGCATAATTAATTATTGTATATCAAGTCAATTATGTACTGGTAGATCCAACAGATTCAAGCACTTCTAATCCTGTTCATGTTGATACATCTATTGCTGATTCAGAACATTTTTTGTTTGAAGCAAATTAGTTGGAAAACAATTTTCACGAAAACCAACTAAAGGATTTATATGTAGCCGAGGTATCGCCCTGTGTGAACAAGATATTTTAAAGACAAAATTAGAGAAATATTTTTAAAAATTTTTAAATTGGTGTTATGAATACAATAATGGCTCAAACTTATCAAAATTTAAAACATTTTATATTTTTTATTACGATCGTAACAATATGATGTCACCTGATGTGTTGGACATCGACCATAATTGGTTTTTAGAGTGTTTTTATATGCCTCAGTGTAAATAATCACCCATTCTTCAATTTTAAAATTAAGCTGTGATTTGATCTTAGAAATCCAAATATAAACTTGTGTATAAAATTTCATAGATTATCTTTCATCTGTATTATCATTTCCATGTTGAAAGAAGACTGATGCTGTTCTTTTCTTCTGACATTCTATCATTTGTCAATTTCTTTATCAGATAAAAAATGTGACCATTTACATGATTTAAAACAGAAATATACAAATTCCTTTTTTTCCATAAAGGTTCTAATTCATTTCAGCAGGATATCAAATTTCCTGTTTTACAATTTATACAATGGATTATACCCTCACATAAAGTACTTTGTGTTACATTGAATGGCTTGAGAAAATATGCATTTTTATGAAAATTTTTATCTAAAAATCTTTTTATATACACAACGTGCTTATGTCTGTATTTTGACGTAGATATTGTATGAAAATTATAAAGGTGACTTCTCATTACGTTTAAAGGTGACTTTTCCTAAATTATAAAAACTGAGTAAAATTCACAATTATTGTGTGTTTTCTAGGTTTTTGTAATCTTTTAGATCTGTAAACAATATCCTTAACATGTACTTCTACACTAGAAAAATTATATTTTTATGATAAAAGACATTATATACATTGTCATTGTATCAACAAATATATATATAATCTTTATGTAAATTTTATATCGCAGATTTTTGCAATAAACAATTTTAATTATGAAGGCTTTTGTTTTATAGTTTCCTTAAGACTCCATGAAGAGCTCATATAGTTTCTGATGAGTGATTTTTGTTCATAAAAAAATGCATCTACCATTAGTTCAGTGTTGTACATGTAGGTTAACATATCATAAGATATGTATAACTAAAGAATTTGAAAAAGTGTATTTAAAACTGAATTGCATGAATTATGCAAATGCTGCTACAGGGACATCAAAAACGAGTTATCTCCTGTCTTGATTAGAACCTGACAAAGATTCGAACATGGAACTTTCTGATTATGAGGCAAATTCTCAATAACTGACCTGCTGTAAAAGGTGTTTTAAAAAGAGAATGAAACTAGAAGAATGGCCAAAGGCCAACCTGTGTGATGTGATTTTAACGATATACCATTTACTTTCCTTGATAGCTGTAAAAGTCGTTACTCAAACAAGAAGCCCAATGGGCCTGAACAGTCACCTGGGTGAAATAATTACCAGATTTGGTCTCTTTTGAGCCCCTATGGGTATTACTCCATTCTTATTTGCAAACATTATATGGCTTCCCATGCAAAAGTTTGATCTAACCATTGATTATTCTAAAGTAAACCAGAAGCTCCACGGAACATGTATCGCCCACCTTTAGCAAAAATTCTACTTAAAAAGAAAATTTCTTAAAATTTTTGCTTCATACACCTCTTTATCTATTATGCTTTTCAATATAATGTCCATAAACTATATCTCTAATGTGTTGATCTGACAATTTTGTATTTTGTAGATCTTTGTGTGTCAAAGTTGTCTTTTTCTCTACTATACATGTACAACTGTACTTTTCAAGATAAAAGCCAAAAAGGAGTGTCAACCACACAATTTCTTTCTATTAACTTCCTTGTTGATTTTTCTGTACCGTACAATTTTTTTACTTTCTCTTTATCCATCATGAGCTGGCCTGGCTCAGTCAGTAGCGCGCTCGACTCTTGATCGTGAGGTTGTGAGTTCCACTCCAGCCTGTGGCAGGTTGGTTTCCTGTCCTTCAGATGAGACTAAAAATCGAGGTCCCATGTCACAGTAGGTGTCGGCACGTTAAAGAACCCTCACTGCTCAATGGCCGTAAGTGTCGAGCATAGGCCAAAATTTGAAGCACTTCACTCTCCTTTGGTGATGTCTCCATATGAGTGAAAGATTCTTGAGTGGGACGTTAAACAACAATAAACAAAAAACAAAAAAAACTTTATCCATCATAGTTTTCAGTATAATGGCCAAAAACATGAAAAATCCACTTAAAAGGGGAAATAACATGCATGTTGATATGACAATTTCAACCATTATGACTTATTTGTGGGTCATTGTTTGCCAAGCATTTTTGAAACATAATAAAACCAAACTTGTCTGTTTAAATAGGGAAATATTTCCTTGAAAGCATGTACATTACATGATAAATTTATCATATATGTAATCTTAAGATTGATCTAAAAACTATAAATCTAGTATTAATCTGTATGAAATCATTTCATGTAAGAATTCCATTATTTAGAAAGATAAACTTTTGTTTATATTTCCCGCAGCACTCAGTGGAGCAGTCTCCCATTGTGTTAATCAAGACAGTGCTTACCAGCTTAATTTTCTCATATGAACATCACAAAAGGATAAATCAAATACTACACTCTTGATCTACCTTGAACTTCATTGTTCCATCAACATGACATTGATCATGTTTATGGCAGGATATTCAAATCTCATAAATTTGTTTTTCAATATGAAAACTATGATATCATATGTCAATATTACAACTGAACACTTGTCGGAGTGCAATATGGATGCTACTGACAAGTGTTCACTCAGTGAGGTATCCATTGTAGAAATGAGTATGTTGAATCAAAATCTTGGGGAAATTCTGACAAAAAAATGGATTTTATCGAAATATTCTAAAATGAGTTTTCTTTAGATTAAAGACTTAATATCATTGATATCAATATCATATTTGTGAATGAATATTGTATAGAAGCAATCAAACAATTACAACAAATATATTTATCTGTCATCGAGATTAACTCAGAGACTAGCATTTTGATAAGTACCGTAATTTTCGGCATTTAATGCACATCTGCATATATTGCGCACCTAATTTTTGTAATTGTGACAACTTTGATATACAAGAGTTATTCACCCTTTGATATTTGGTCTCCCAAACACCTGTACATGAGACAAACATACATTTTTGTATCTGTCATAAAATATCAATTAAATAATTACCTTACCGGGCATCAAATTTTGACCATTTATACAGTGCATACCTAGAAGGGGCATAAGCTGTGTTTTCCAACATAAATTATTTCGTTATTTACTACCAAAATTGATGACAATTGTTTTTGTACATCAAAGTAGTAAAATATGAAATAATTTTTAAGGGGAAAAATACAGCTAATGCTTTTTTTTAGATAATGAATAATTCAAACACAGCAAGTTGTCAAATACCATTTATGACTTGACTAATTCAGGAAACAACACAAGATCTATTGGTTTATCATTTATATCAACTGGAATTGAATCATAAATCTGTTCTTGAAATGCCAGTGCCACAGTAAACGGACGACACCCTTTACTTTCGCACTTTGCTAGATAAGAATCATAATATCCTTTTCCACGCCCAAGACGAGCGCCTTTTGTAGAAAATCCGAGACCAGGCATCACTATGACATCTAAACCACCTGTTAAAACAAACAAAATAGGAAAATGAAAACCTGCTCTGTGTCCCAGCAAATATGGAAACTGATTTTCCACAAATATTTTAGAAAAGAAGTCTTTGAAGGGAAAAGAAATCCAATGCAAATACGTAGGGGAAAAATTTGGAATATACATTTAGCCCTAAAATGAACAGTAAAACATGAACATTTATTTTCATCATTGTGAAAACTATCATTTCTGGTTATTTTTAGTATGTGCCAAAGATATGATTTTTATAAGTTCAAATTGCATTTGTTCTCATAAAAATGTATCGTGTGCTTTTCTGTGGTGAATGCTAAGCATACAACAAGAGGCCCAGTGGGCCTTAACTGTCACTTGAGCAAAATATAATTAACTCCCATACGGGTTGTTCTTACAATATCCGCCCTATTGACATCTTTGTAGATCTTTGCATGCCAGACATTTTGCTTAATTCACATTCTCTCTATCTCTTATACTTTTCAAGACAATGAGCAAAAACATGAAAAATCCACTTAAAAGGGGAAATGACTCCCATAAGTGTTGACCTGACAATTTCCACCCTGTAAATTTTTAAGTAGATCTTTGCATGCGATCATTTTTGCTTCTTTCCCTTTCTCTATCTATCATATGTTTCATCATAATGCCAAAAAACAGCCTAAAACATGAGAACACTTTTTTAAAAAGGGGAAATAACTCCCATAAGGGTCGAGCTGATAAAATCAGCCCTGTTGACTTTTTTTATTTTTGTGTGCGGAACATTTTTGCTTCTTTCACTGTCTCTTTCTCATACTTTTCAAGATAATAGTACAAAACTGCCCAAAACATGAGAAATCCACTTAAAAGGGGAAATAACTCCCATAAGGGTAGACCTGTCAATTCTGACCCTGCTAACTTCTTTTTGTAGATCTCTGTGTGCTGAACATTTTTGCTACTTTCACTTTCTCTTTATCTATCACACTTTTCAATATACCGGTAATGGCCAAAAACATGAAAAATCCACTTGAAAAGGGAAATAATTCACACAAAGATCGACCAAAATAAAAAACTGGTAGATTTTTGCAAGTTGCTCATTTTTGTTTTTTTTAGCTTTAACAATTTTGAAGATGCGTGTATTAAATCAAAAATATCTGCTGACACATTTGGTCTATATTTAGCCATGTATGGTCCTAGTACCTTTTTATCAACAAACTTTATGCAGCTTTAAATGGGTATACTTTCAGTCATGTTTGGTTTAAATTGGCCAAATGGTTCTTGAGAAGTAGTAAAAAATGTCTAAAATTTTACAAAAAAAACCTTATCTTTTCCATTTACTTAGGTGCCTGCGACTTTATTTGACTTTGACCTTTGACCCCATGACCTTCAAATTTTGTCAAAATGATCCTTTGATAATTCCTAACAACTTTCTCATATATCTTTGTATACAAAAAGTCTATCAGTTTTGAGTTATTAAACAATTTGTAATATAATTGTATCATGTGTTTACTAAAGCAACACCTAGTGGCTTGTTTATGAATAGATTTTTGTTTGCAAACATTGCAGATATTAACTTAACAATCATGCATAAACAATTTTAAAGTCATCTGATTATTGGTTCATGAGAAGTAGATTTTCAAAGATGTACCAAGTTTTGGTTCCAGTTGGCCCCTTTTGAGACTCCTATGGGTCCCAGTCCCTTGTCATTTGCAAACTACTGTATGTGCAGCTTCACATGGGGATACTTCCTACCAAGTTTAATTAAAATTGGCCCATTGGTTCTTAAGAAGTTGAAAATGTCTAAAAGTTAAGGACATAAGACACACAACAACAGACAAAATATGACCCCAATAGTTGACCCTGAACCTTTGGCTCAGGTGACCTAAAAATGAAACAAACAAAACAATCTACCCCAAAAGATTATATAAACAAATTACCTGTATCTAAAGCATCCTCTCTGGCATCGTCATCTTTTGGCTGTTTTATTTTCCATTTTGTCTCTGGCAAAGATACATAATCATCCCACGAGTACAGTGGAACCATCTTCATATTTGGTCCACTGTAGTGAGGAATGAAACACTTCTTGTTGGACTCAAGCAAAGATTTTAAAATAGACGTGGTCTCAACTTCATCTTTCATGCTCAGATACAAGCTTATACGATGACAAGATTGGACTTCCTCTAAACTCAGAAGCTGCAAAAAATAGCGACTAGTTATATTTCATTTAAACGTCATGATATATAGGTTACCTGATCCCAGAGACAAAAATTCACAATTGTTTTACCATAACTAAGGAGTATATATATTAACTCTCTGCAAATTTGTCCTGGCCAGTTAAAAAGTGCTGGGAAATGTTTTCCACTAACTCACCAAACCCTTTTGAGCATTCCCAGACGAAGAAATACAACCACTGAATTACAAACAAGTAACATCATTTGACAGAACAAAAAAATTCCAAGTAGTAGCCTACAAAAGTGATAATAACGACATTCATGTAAAGAGAGACTAACAAAAGAATTGAACCAAGTTGTATAAGACACAGTGAACAAACCTGAAATATCGTAATATATACAGTCAAATAAATGTCTTTGCCTGAAATAGAACCTGAGTTCGAGTCCAGCCAGCAGCTGGTTGGTTTCCTATCCTTCGGATGAGACAGTAAAAATCGAGGTCTCGTGTCACAGTAGGTGTCGGCACATTAAAGAACCCTCACTGCTCAATGGCCGTAAAGTGCCGAGCATAGGCCAAGATTTGAAGCCCTTCACCGGCATATGGTGACGTCTCAATATGATTGAAAAATTCTTGAGTGGGACGTTAAACAACAGTAAAACAAACAAACAAATCAAACAATATTCATGAATTTATTTCAAGCCACAATCTGGGGTGTAGCTGGGTCCATGTGAAGAGCATGCCTGTAAGGAGGGAGGTTTTGGGAGATGCCAACCAAGATTTTTTATTTTTACTAGATACAAAATGGTACATTCTGAAGGCCTAAATTTGGTTTGAAAATCAAATTAGTAAGACTGTACATGTATTTTGCTCACTTTTTATTCAGAAACATCAGAAATTTTCAAAAACCTGCTCAGCTTTTTTTTTTTTAATTTTCCAGCATCATTAATTTTTTAACTCTGTGATGTGCATGCCATAGTGTGACAGCGTATATGGAGCTACGCCACAGACAATCAAGTTGATCAAGACTGTTGGTAACACTGATCAATGTCAAGGTTAGTTAAGTGGGTCAAATACTTTGTTACTAATGGGAATATCTTATTAAAAATATGTGCAATACCAATGCTCTACCAAATATTACCAAGGTTAAAGTTCACCATTCAATATCAATATACAATAAGGTCAAATATCTTGCTACCAGTGAGTAGGTCACAAGGAATACAACTACTGTATAAAAGTTTAATTTTATGTCTTGTAATTTTCACATATTGCCCTCACATGACAATATAGTGTTTCCCATGGGGGAGGGGAAGGGCTAGTTCAATATCGGGCACAATGAGAAAAATACAAAATTCATGAACCACAGGGCATATTGACAGGTTATTGTGGTGCAATTGTTGCACGTGTGGCATTACTCGTTCCACCAATGTGGTCATCACTGTTGTGAACCATGAGATCATGATCCTCACAGTGGTATAACCTCTTAAAAATGATGATAACCGTTCAAGTATTTCATATTTATAATTTATGTACTTGTACATACATCACACTATACATTGCGCTTCATGTCACTCCGAGGCCAAGCCCCCTCACGACAACACACACATCACCTCTCGTACTCTATTGCTGACTCTCATAAAACTGATTTTCTACTTTTATTTATATCAACATATGAATTGGATAATCACTTCCTGATGAAACTACTTAAAGATATATTTACTAATAGATGATTAAAACAAGCCGCTAAACAGTCACGTCCGTCTATTACCTAATAACATTCATGTACCTGTCGAATGTAATTAACTGAAGCTCAGGCAACCATAATTACTGCATAAGTCTGCATACGTACATATACCGTAATCGACCCAATCAGTGCCCATATCCCTATAAGTGGCCCTCCAAATTTTTTATATAGAATTGAGAATCTTTTCTAGCTGGTTGACAAGGAGATGTGGACCCAAAAAACTGTAAATAACAGTTTATCTGTAGTCCCCCCCCCCCCCCCCCCCCCCACTCCCCAGCAACAGAATTATGCTGAAAGGTGTCCTCATGATCAGTACTAACTACAACAACTTTACCACTGTGACTAATAAAAATTATCTATTTTACGTCAATTTGAATATTACTTGGTCCCATTATGCGCCCACCCCTTTTCCTCAATTTTTGTAGCGCCCTGGGCGCTTAATGGGTCAAATACGGGTAGATCATTTAAATACCTACGAACAAGTACAATGATTTTGACGTAGAATTAATGTTAGTAATTTACTAAATATGTATATTTCTATGTCTTTTCTAATAAATATTATATATATATATAAAATATTAACTAATTTAATTCCTAATTTTTCAAATAATGCCACATCTTTTTAGATGTGTTCCTTAGTGTATGTGGTAGATGTACCTATCAATTGCAGAATGTCCCCAGTTTAGGGGAATTAACATAAAAAATCTAGTCTAAGAACTAGTTGTTCAGTTTAAATTAATGTGAGTGATGCAGGCTCAGGCAAGCCTCTTGATTAGATCAGTTGGTCAATTCTAGGGCACGAGATTGGGGGCGTGTGTGTCATGGCCCTATAAATACACTGCTGCTGGAACAAAAAAATTAAAAAATAAATAATAAAATCTTAACAAAATGATATACTGTGTAATGATATACAGAATGTACCTTCTGTGTGAGAACTTTTGATTGTGTCTGTTTTGCAGATTCTGTCATGGCAGCCAACTTCTGTTTGATTTCCTTTCGCAAGACTGCTTTGGCACTTCGAATGGTTCCTGATGACATTTCTCTAAATTGTAATTTCACATCATAAGCTGTTCCAATATCTGTCAAAAAATTCTCTTTCTGTTTAATTTTTCATGATGATGATGGTGGAAAAAAAAAGAAGAAAAGAATTAAAATTGAGTAAAATTTGTCATTTAAGTACAAAAACCTTTGTACATTATACTAATTTAAAAGTCTTAACCTCTAACCAAATATCTTTGTATCATACTACAATGTACTGTAATCGACCCAATAATTGCAATTCTGTTGCTTCGTGACTACAGATCTAGATAAACTGTTACTTATAGTTTTTCAGGTCCCAAATCTCCTTGTCAACCAGCTAGAAAAGATTCTCAATCGTATGTATAAAGGGGGAGGGGCGTTTATAGGGAGACGGGCGTTTAATGGGTCGAATACTTCTGTTGCCAATATATGATGAAATTGCATTAAAGAAAAGTAACTCATTTTTAAAAATGATTAAAATGAGAACTGTGGTTTTGTTGACTTTATACATAGGTTGACAACAACAACATGACTAGATTTACACCTTTGAAAAATTAGAAACAAAATTGATATATAATCAGCGATATATAGGCTTTATATATTGCTGATATAATTAAACACATATTTTGGCATGTAAAATGCATATATGATTTATCAACTATTAGGGTGACCCTATAAGCTATGAATTTATATGAAAATAAAAATCATTTGGGAAATAATTTGGGATCTATAATTTTGATTACTGCTATGTGTACTTGTATAGTAACGTTCTTATCTGAAATATCAGTTTGTCATCCTGACCTATTCTAATGTAGCCACTGCAATGGTCATACAAAGTTTAATGCTTATTTGATGTTTAATGTTGACAGCTCTGTAGCTACTGAAGTTATGTTAAATGTATATAGTTTTGGTTAGTTAGAAATAAAGGATGTAAAAGAACAGACATTCTGGTGTTTATCTGTGTATGCTTAGAGCATGTTCTATTAAGACAAATAGAGACATTACATATAGCTTCTGGTGCAGTTTAAGAGGAATGATTCAATGAATTCACTGTAAATGCTACATTTTTATTTAATTTTTATGTACTCAAGGGTTAATAGATCTTTTTGGGACAGGCTCCTGTACCTTTACAATTGGGAATTTTGCATCAAAATGGGCTAACTTAGGAAAAAGTAACTACAATAAATTATATGATATACAGTGAATTTAATTGGGAAAAATTGGGTAAAAATAATTGGTTCAAATTATAATTTTTTGGGGGGGGGGTAGATTTTGAATTGGGATTGGGACCTTTTACAGGACCCAGATGTTGATGACATTTATCCATGGTACTATATCAATGATTTTTGTAAATCCTTTGTGTTTGTTTACTTTGGATTGTAATAACAAGCAAGATGACTAATCTAAGCCCTTGCCACTTGTCACTGCGAGGCAGGGAGAGTGATTCTCTTGTGTTCTTCTTGTATGGTTCACATTTCCAATGACTTTCTAAAGTGCTACTTGTTGATGTATGGTTCACATTTCCAATGACTTTCTAAAGTGCTACTTGTTGATGTATGGTTCACATTTCCAATGACTTTCTAAAGTGCTACTTGTTGATGTATGGTTCACATTTCCAATGACTTTCTAAAGTGCTACTTGTTGATGTATGGTTCACATTTCCAATGACTTTCTAAAGTGCTACTTGTTGATGTACGGTTCACATTTCCAATGACTTTCTAAAGTGCTACTTGTTGATGTACGGTTCACATTTCCAATGACTTTCTAAAGTGCTACTTGTTGATGTACAATCTGATGAAGGAATCACACTGCAAATCTTATACTGTTTAATATTTATCTAGACATAGATGTGCGGACAAGAGATGAAAACTCACCGAAGAAAGTCCTTCGTGTTTTGTTCCCATACATACATACCAGATGAAGATCACTATTCATGGTATAATGCATGGTTATGATATTCCATCCAAGTTGTTGTGCCACATTTAACAAATTTAAGTTTAAGTTAGGATAACAGTTATAAGCAGGGCTTTATCTATATAATCCATGTGGCTGAAATCCGGCCCCATTCCCAATGCAAAATGCATGTATTTTTCCCAATTTGATGAAAAAATTCCCATAGAAATAATGATAATGTAGTAAGGCCTAAGGGGAAAATGCATTTAAAAAATGCATTCAGATTTCCATGTGAGTACACAATATTTCCCAATATTACACGTAAATTCATGTTAAAAATCCCAAATATTTTGCCAATGGCATTTTCCAAAAAATGATAGAAATAGACCTGGTTATAAGTGAATGAAAAATTTTAATTTATTTCACACTTACAGAAAAACGTAATACAGATAAACAAAATTCCTAGCAATCATAGCTGTTAGCTTTATATATCGCTGATCTAAGGCACCAGCTAACGTAGGCCGAAATTGGTCGGCCTCCCTCCCCCTAATTCCTTTGGGGATTCAGTCGCGGCCGCGACAGAATCCCCAAAGGGATTATCCCTCCCCCAGTAACTTCAAGACCTAAAACAGTTAATGGGGGATAATGTCAGTCCTAAATCATGAAGAAACGAAAACATGTATATGTTGCTTGTGACAGTTAGAATCTTCAATGTTGATATCCATGCTCACATTGTACACAATATTCTGTAAACAGTTATACTTCGTTCAGGACTGGCAGTGCGATATCTGGTCACCGGAAATACTAAACGATCCATAATAGCTAAAATGCTTAGTGGGAACGGAAAATCCGGAATACATAAACTTCTGTTGCAAAATACTGTGGTACTCAATATACCGTATATAAAAGGTAAAATCCAACAACTTGATAATTATATTAAATTTGATGGAATTTGGGTAAAATTTTGGATTCTGTAATTTAAGCCTACATGTTTATCTTCATCAATTTTACATCAAGTAAAACATTCAGTATTCAGTTAGGTAATTAATATTCTCATCAGATCTTTTGAGTAGGCCTCAGTTTTTACCATCTCATCTGAAGGACAGGAATCTGACCTGCCGCCGGCTGGACTTAATTCACGCCCCACGATCAAGAGTCGAGGGCGCTACCGACTAAGCAAGGCCGGCTCCTCATCTAAGTATCGAAAATTAAACTAGAGTGAAAATTTCCAGGTATAAAATGTATCTTAATGAGTGTAAATACATAGTAGGCGTTTTATATAGATTATCCTAGGGAGTGTAAATAAATGTACATAGAAGGCCTTATATATAGATTATCCTAAAGAGTGTAAATACATAGAAGGCCTTATATATAGATTATCGTAAAGAGTGTAAATACATAGTAGGCCTTATATATAGATTATCCTAAGGAGTGTAAATACATAGTAGGCCTTATATATAGATTATCCTAAGAAGTGTAAATACATAGTAGGCCTTATATATAGATTATCCTAAGGAGTGTAAGTACATAGTAGGCCTTATATACAGATTCCTTTATAAAATTAACAATCTAGTTTAATTTTCCTGCTTATATATTTAATATCATGTTAGAAGTTACAGAAAATGCATGAAAAAAATAATAACACTGAATATCCTTGAAGAAAGTCTTAGTTTTAGTGAACTACCTCATTTCAAAACTGTAGAAATTGCCAGGTGTCGGAATCTGCATGATCACTATATGTTTAACATTAAAGTTCCTTTACTTGAGGTTTTCTTTTTTTCAACCAATTTTCTTTCCTTTTTTACTACTTAGATTGATATACAATAACAAAAATAATATACACAAGCATAAAAATTCTTAAATTCCTATACATTTTGTATAAATTGCTTGATGAACCCAGTTATGGAAATAGACCTATTGCCAAATGCCCGACACGACATCTTTTTGCAAATATTTTAATTACGATGTCACAATTAAATGGCCTGTTAAACGTTTGTGTGATTATGCATCACAATTGAATGACGTCAAAAAAGCACATAGACAGCCATGTATCAGACACTTGGCGATAGGTTAATTATCCATTTGCAATAGGAAACTTTTGAGTTAGCCCGGATTACCGTTATAATCCTGCTTTTATTATCGCCAGTTGCGTGATTCTAGAAAAATGTTCCTCAATGTTACTTCCGGTTTCAATAATATATAGATAGCCCCCATAGCATAATTGGTAAAAGCGCCCTGCAAGTGTTCGGAAGGTCCTGGGTTTGATTCCCACTGTGGTATGTTTTAAGAGTCTCTTGGCTTTCTTTATACAAAATAAATTTAATGCGCTAAAAAGTAAAAATGTTTCCATTTACTTTACATACGTGGCGAAGGTAAATATGAAAACCGGAAGAACATATGAGGAACAAAATTGAGAAGGCGCAAATAAATGCAGGATCGTAACGGTAATCTGGGCTAATTCGAAACCTCCCTATTGATTTATTCAAATTTACTACTTGTATATGCATACTACACTGGAAATGACCTTATTTTCACAAAATATATAGGAATATAAGATTTAAACATCTGTATATAGCTCTTATTTGTTATTGTACATCAAGTACGAGTAATAAAAGTAGAAGTCTTTTTACGTAAAAAAAACAGCTAATGTACCTTTTTAAACATTCAATGCTATAAAAACTATATAAAAGTCCAGAATACCTCTAGTCTTTGACCATGTTAAATAATCAACACATAATTAAATTTCATTAATTTATTTAAACAAAATCCACATAAGAATGTTTCTTTTTTTTCAAAAAATGTTCATGATCAATCATGTCACTTGAACCATCACTGTTGCTATGACAACACTGCACAGCACTATTTATTCTTCAAAACTTGACCCTACAAAGAAAATTTTACAAGTATTATAAACAAAGCAGTCAAATACAAGAAAAAACTAATATAATGAATAAAAAGAATTGGTCATATTGAATCTTATTATTTTTCTGATGGATGATTCACACATAAGTGAATTATACAGTAATTCATCCTATTACACAAATGAATTACATTTTTTAAAGCCCTCATGATTTTGAGTTGGAAACATGTCAGGCCTCAGACTTCAGAGCAAGCTGTAACTACTTGTGACATTGTCAGTTATTTGGCACAAAACATAAAGGTCAATGGTATACTGATAGAGACCTGGATGTTTGACCTACATGTATGCTGGTACATTGTAAATATGGAATGCTCAACTATCCACGGTAATGACACGAGTCACACTGAAAAATATGAAAATCACAGACACCAAAGTATTTATCTTTTGGATGTCCAGGATACATAAACAAGTCTGGTGAACATAAGACTAACACAGATCTCTGGAAATCCAGAGGTGTGATCAGGTGTCATGGAGGAGTAAGCATCCCCTGTTGACCGGTCATACCTGTCATGAGTCCACAGTCAAACACACATGAAACAAAAGCTGTTTGTCAAACAGTTATGCCCCCCCCTCCCGAAACTGTGAATTATTGGAAATTTTCAAGTTCAAGGGGCATAACTCAGTCAAAATTTGCTTGACGGTAACCAAATAAAAACTTGACCTTTATATTCTGTATGCCAAATTTCATTTCAATATGTGCACCTGCTGCAAAAATAATGAACAGAAACTGTTGGTGTATGGACCGACCAACTGACTTACCAACTGACAGTGGCAAAGCAATATGCCCCTCCTTTTACAAAGGGGGCTTAATAAGTGAGATTTAAATCCTCATCACAATTGGTACAGACGACTTAACAACTGCTATAGAACAGGTAACTCACTATTTCATTTAGTCATATGTTCAATGTTTGAATCTAAAAAGCATTCTGAGTAGAGATAAATCAAAATATATCCCTAACCTGCAATTACAAAACTTAAACCCTGACTATAACCTGAAATATTGAGCAAAAAAGGTCCAATCCATGGCATGATCTTCTTTAAAAAAAATTATCGATTACTCTGAAACAGTTTAGCTAGTCCTCTAACGAACCTCTGTAAAAATCAGCATTGTAACACTAGTATCATGTGAATGGTGAACAATTACAAAACTTAACCAAAAGCCTTAACCAGAGTGACGCACACAAAACATACAGTTCACCCCAGGATGTAACTTCCCAAAGTGATGAACATTAGATGTGCACAATACATCATTTTACAGGTTATACAGTAAAACCTGCCATAACGGTTGTTGTCCCCAATATGCATAATTTCTGTATTTTTAACCTTGAATTAGCAGACAGTCTTCCTATGATCGATTTCCACTGCCAAAGGCAATTTCTCACTATGATATATGTCCCCAATTCTTTCTTGAGAAACAATCCTAAAATCTTTTTTATGTGTTTTTGTTTGATATTTATCTTTTTTTGCATTGCATCGTAACAGTTGATTACAAGAACAGTTGCGTTGATTATACGTATGAATGTTTTAGCAATTAATGGTCATTCTTCATTCAGTAGACACCTCTCTATAACAGACAATTTGATTAGTCTGGAAACTGTCAACTAAACACTGTTTTTACTGTACTTAAAACTACAGGTAAGGTCCTAAATGAAGGAAGGTGTGGAATGTTAAAGAACTCACAAAGTGATGGCCTGAGTTACATCTTATCTCGGTACAGCTGAAAAATTCTTTATGGAAAATTGGACATTCTCAAAACATAAACATTTGTAGCATTTTTTTTAACCATTGAAATACCGAATAACAAAGATTTATTATAAAATGTTTCCCAAATTTCTTTTTACGTTAATTGCAATGTAGTTTCCCATTGGAATACAACGATATAATTTGGGATACATACCTATATAAATCTATGATTACATGTCATCTACGTCCTGCAGCGCCAATTCCGGTTTGTCATATCCCATCTGTTCCAAATTTGAAATACCTAACTCTGTTAGTGTGGGTTGGACCTCCTGCATCATGTATGGCCAAATTGTCTTAACATCACTTCCACACTTAAACTAAAAAAATGAACCAATAGATAAGTTTTGTTATCAACTGCAAGCTCTGTCACAAAGACTAGGTATTACCCACAATCTAGTGATACCTTGGGTGTAACTTATTGTATATTAATGAAACTAAAATACCCCAAAATTGAGTGTCCGTCAATAAGACTGAAGAACAGACACAGACAAAATCTATGATCTTCTAAATATTACAAGTACAGGACTTATAAAAGTGGACTAAACGAACCCCTCAAGTGTGAGATAACATAATTCAGATATATGTTTAATAGATAAGATATTGGAATTGCTTGTATCATCAGTACATATGTACATTTATTACATACATTTGTAATCATACAGTTACAATACAGAGTTCAATATGCCCTATCATGTATAACATTGTATTGTATTGTAGCTGGATATAGAAATTTCGCCAGTGCTACTTTTCTAAATAGGATTCATGTCATCCAAAATATTTGATGGCATAGTTAAAAGCAGAATGAATTCTTAATTTGTGTACACATATAGACAAATAAGGGACATGTAATCAATACAAAACCACACAAATGTTTCTATTCATATCATTAGACTGCACTTGAGCTATCTCGTGCAGTTTGATAATACGGATAGAAACATACATGTATGTGTAGATTTGGGAATGGGGTCTTATCTTGACCCCAATGATGGGATGGAAAGTCCTAGGCTGCAAACTGATTAAATTGTATATAGTGCAATTATCGTACCCTAACGACTTCAAGGAATCTGATAGCCAGTGCATAATCATTATTACGTCTACAAGCCTTCATGCCAGCTATGACAATGCTGGGCTCTGGAACTGCATCATCTATCTGAAAAAAGGAAAACAAAATATGTGTTACAACTTTTGTCTTCATCAACCATAACAAGATCTACATTTTATCATAAACTGTTAGCTCTGTAACACTATAAATATATTAAAATGCAATGAAAATTAAGACATCATTTACCATAATGCATTATCTAGAGCAAATAATACACACATCTTATTATACCTCACATAAATCAAACGATAAATAAAGGAATATAATTGGTTTAGAGAAATTTCAAGGGTGAGCAACAAATCTTCATGTTTCATGGCCATGTTTGCCCCACTCGGAACCCCAATCTATATGGAGTACAAGATATCACTGGTTACATGTATGTAAGTGAAGAGTGTAAATGCAGACAAAATATGGAGACAAGACTTTCCTTGGTTGAAAATCTCTGTCACAACTGGTCAATCAATGTATATTGTGAAAAATTTCAGATATACAGTATGTAAGTTGACCTTTAGGTTTTAAGTCAAAATCAAAAGTTAAAATTGAGAAAAGGGATGAAAAAAAATTGCATTTATTAATGGACCTTTTTCTGTTGGCGATTTTCACTTGTTCTGTTTGATAAATGTCAAGTAACTTCTACCTGTCCAAGTGCAAAATGGACTGTTACCAGGTAACCGGACAAGTGTGATGGCTGATTCTGAATGACTTGATAAAACTAAAACTCTAGGCAGAAAAATGTTTAGGTCACAATGATACTTTGAATGTAAATAATTAGTGTCCCACCAGTGACCTTATAGTTGTCATAGAAACAATGTCAGTTATGCATGATCATAAAATAAATCATTTATAAAAATACTACAAAGCTATATATGGAAATTTTTGCTGCCATTTAATTTTCGTCATTTTGACCCCAAGATGAGAGGGTGAATTTAAAATGAAGGTGAAACTTTCAAGCTAAATAACTACATGTAAGCACAGAAATTCCTGAGACTATGCATGGTCATTTAGGGCAAATTTAAGATGGGATGAATATATTTTCTGTCATAAAAGAGTGAAAATTTCCTGGTACATGTATATTACAGTATATTGAATTGACTAACTTACAGCAATTCTATGTACAAGTTGCCTAATCTGCCATCCATCAATAGCTGGGTGGTTGAAAGCTGCTTCCATTTCAGCATCCACACTGTCTACATTGGACATTGGCCTTGCTGATGAAACAGCTGCATAACAGAATAAGAAATATATGTATCAATATTGTTGATATTTATTGATATGAGATAGTGGATTCTGTAAATAAAAAGTGCTGATAGTAGATAGTTCTAACCTCAACCTGAGTTCAGCTGGAAACGGCAGTCTACCAAGAGAAACTATACAGACATCTCGGGTCTATATCGGCTTCCTGTAAACTTGAAAACTCACTTTTAGATCACAACAAACACTTGCTACATCATTGAAAATAAAATTCTATTCAGTATCTTTTTGTCATGAAATATTTCTATTTAAAATTGTTCCTGGTCAAGCAGTCATTCAAACGAGTAACTTACTACAGCAAATTTATGTCTGATGAAATTTTGATCAATCAAAATTCTTTGAATGCTTTCATTTAATTTGCATCTGCAATCTAGATTCTCACTCACTTGACCAGTTTTCTAACACTTTACGAATTTACTGTTTCCTTGTCTATACAAAGAGGACAATCACCACAGGGTGACATAATTATCAATATGGGATATGATCTGACTTCTCTACCTCTTGGTTAGGAGAATTCTATATCAAATGGCATAACTTTAACTTCTGCAAACACTTCATGCAAAAATTAAACCAAAAATTATTGAAAATTTGAGTTGAAAACTATGTTTACAGGCCTTTTTCTGTCAATTTTGGGAAAATGCTGTTGTCAACACAATTGGGAATTTTAACGTGAATTTGTGTCATAATACAATCAGGATCTGTGGAGTTGTGCGTCCGATGGAGTTGCGCAGTCTTGTGCACCAGAAAATTATCCTGTGATTTTCAGAAGATTCATTCAAAGAAAAGAAGACTAGTAAGTACTTAAAGCATTTCCACAGTATAGGTTGTGATTTTCTTCATTTCACCAAAAGAATTCAATATTACTCAAATCAGTCATGCTGTAACGTAATGTTTTGCGTGACAATGTCTACTGCAGTATGAATATATTCAAGCGGTGGGAACTATTTCAAGCCACTCAAGGGAACCATAATCGAAAACAAGTTTTTAAAATTAAAATAAGAAATACCATTCCAATGAAACATCATATTTACAATACGTCGTTTCTGAGATCCCTTCACAGACCACTCTCTGTCATGTGACTTTTATCACCACGTGACAAAATTTAGGGCATATTTTGGACAAAATAGTGGGCACCCTACAATAGTCTTCGTATCAGCTGATAAATGATAAGTTCAGATTGATACAAAAGATCCTACAACAATATATTAACTTATAAACATTCTCATATACCCGGTATCTTAGAGTTGTTGGCTAGGTGTATACTCCTAATTTGACTCAAAGTTTACATCAGTGTCATTGATGGCGTATCATAGAGCTAAAGGCTATAAATACGCTTCAGTTGTAGGTTCATATCTTTATTAGGAAATTTGTTTAAATGAATTGTCGTCCATCCACGGATATTTATCTGATTTATTTTTCTCTCTGGAATCCGATTTACAACATGGCACCACATATCAGCACTTGCTTTTTTATTTATATTTATTTCCTCTACCCTCCATGGTTAATTCGTATTCACTGAAACCAAAAGGCCCTAAATTTTCTCAAAGTCACATGATCAGTGCGTTGTAAATTCTGAACTGTTCCGGATCTCGGAAATGACGTATCAAAAGAGCATAAAATGAGCTTTAAGATGCTCTTTGTTGGTTTAAATGATCTGACCAGATTAATTTATCTAAACAAAGCAGCCGTAATAATCGACTGCAAGCATCTTGTGATTGTGACATCGTCACGTATCTGTGATAGAGTATAACCCTCCGTGTATCATACCAGAGTCGTTTCTCCGGATATTGGTTTATGCACCGACAATACAATAACAATTTACTGGATGCTGTGTGTATTATAATATTACTGACCCATGCGCTAATGCCATTTATCTAGGGTTTGTCTGTGCACCTTATTCTGGTGCGTCGTCACCTAAAACCTATTATTTATTGAACTAGTGTTTTTTCCTATGACATGTCCATGCACCTTATTTAGGTGCGTCGGTACCTATACCTATATGAGTTTTTCCACTAACGGTCTGTGCGTATACCTCGTCAGTACACCGCATCAGTGCACACCCTGTCTGTGCACTGCAGGTGCGCCTCTTGCCTATGTTTCCCTTGCCAGTGCACTGTCAGTGCACCTGATTCCTTATACTACCAAAGACATGTACGTAACCCCTGTCGCATGCCCGTGCACCTTATTCAGGTGCATAGACACATACAAGTTATCCTTAAACAAATTGTTTAAATAAAACACTGCAACCTTATTCAGTTTACAGTTTATATAGATTCTTATTCAGAATCTATATAAACCCTAAACCTACGTTTAGTATTCCGCCAGGTCTCTGTATACAAGATGCATGTAGCTCTTCTTCAAACACCAAAACCTGTTGATTTCTGCTGCAGCACTCGCTTTTATACTAAATCTGACATCACCAAATGGAAGATTCCATATTACTAAGGACAATACCAAGTATGGGATCATCTATGTGTTTGAACATATGCGATGTACATCGTACCATGTATCTGACAAATATCTACAGAGTATTCTGTTTAAATTCAGCTCCAAACCTGACCGTTTCCATACATAGTAACCGACAACCTACCGGTAATATAAATAAACAGAAACGCAGACCAGACAGTGGTTAGAGCAAGTGGCAAACTATCACCACATGTATTAATATTCATTACAACATGATGCAATCGATATATATATAAAACATATATATGCAAATGAGAATGGACCTCCATACTTATTGAACCTTGTTTTAAACCAGTCGTATTCACTACGGAACTCCACCAGACGTGGCGGCAGCCTTTGAAAATGGTTAGTTGGTATTTATTTGCAGTTACATTTGTGTCAAAACGAAATTTTAAAAATTATTTTTTATATGTTTTGAATGATTATAAGGTAATCTTTTGTTTTGACAAAATTGTAAATGCGATTGTGGTTTTAACCGTATGCAAATCGACCAGTAAATGCCTAAGTGCGCAACTCCACCGGACAGCATCGTACTCATACTGAGAAAAATTATTTACACACATGGAAATGTACATGTAAATGCATTTTTAAATGCATTTCTCCTTACATTATTTTTTTTATTACAGTCATGACATTAGCTCAACATCAAATTGGGAATTTTTTCATAATAAATCGCTTAAAATCGGGACAGAAAGTTCGGTTTAGTAGTATCAACCATTTTATTTTAATCAGCCAAAACCAGTGGACACAGCCAATGTGAAAATGAAAAGAAGTACCAATCGTTTCAACAGAAATCCATCCCTAACAGAAGAAAAAGATATATAAATCTTACTGATTAAATGGTGTACAAACGAGGTAGAAACAAAATTGCTCTCCGGGTATACCACCCGGTAACTACAGTACTCGCCAGATAGTCAGTACAACAACAGTAGGTCAGTGCAAGTTCAGCACGTTTACCTCACGAGAAAATAACAACGAATCGAGATTATCTTATGAAATTTGATCCTCAAAATATTTACCGGCAACAGCTCTTGGATTCAATAAACGTTTTGAGCTTTGGGAGACAGCTACCCCAACCTTCTGTACCACTTGTCGGAACATTTTGTGTCTGTTGTAAATTGTTCCCAAAATGACCTTGCTGCTGCTCTATGTCTTCAAGGTCTTCAAAACGCTTCGCACGTTTAGGCGTTACAGAATCGGATCAACAAGTAGAGTGAATCCGGAAAATATTTTGCCGTTGTCGGATTCTAGAACAGGGATATTATTGAGCATCTCTATTAGACTGGATAAAAAAAAGGCCTAATACCCATCTCATGATAAACAATTTCTTAACTTTATTTTAAGTAATCAACTTAAATAACTTACATAATCAGTGCAGCACATTTTTTTTATTAAATTACATGTATTATTATTATTTGCACCAAACATTGTTGGTGTATTTGTTCTTAATTTGGGTTGTTTTTCGTCAATCTTATACCCCGTTTCTGATTGTATGGATTGAATAAAAAAAACCAAAATTAAGTAAAATTACACCATCAGTGTTGTGTGATATTGTAAACATAGGCGGATGCAGGATTTTTTTATGTTAGAGGGTGCGTGCTTTTTATCTTCACAATGCCCTAGGATGCGGATCGAGAATTTATTCAGGGGTGGGTGGAGGTAACAGAGGGTGTCTTTGGGCGAGATGATTTTTTTTAACTCTAGGAGCGAATAAGAACTTACTCTAGAACGTTCTCCCCCAAATACCAAGAACAGAACTGAGAACATAAATATGGCGGAGAAGTTAGCCATTGGTGGCAATCAAACATTAGGCACATTAGGAATCTACCAAATGGTAGAAGATTTTATAGACGATTATGTAGATGAGATGCCACATGATACATGTTTACTGCATTTTGTCATAGCAGGTTACAATGAAATTAACAAACATCACAAAAGGCCAAAAATTAGTGATTTTGTTGAGAATATTATTCCACTGATGACAAATGAAGAATTTAGAAGACATTTTCGAGTTAGTCAGGCTACGGACCTGTTACAAAAACGAGAATCCTGATAATTAACTTTTAGCTGATGATTAATCAACTTTGCTGAAAGTTTTGTTAGTAAATTTCGGGTCATCATTTTAATCTTTTAGACAACTTAGAACCAATAAGCGCAGTAATTGTGCAATTAATTTCAGTGTAAAACTAAATATAATAGTGGTTACTGGACTTTTTTCTTTTCTGTCTAAGCATTACCATTCAGTCTGTCGCCATATTTGTTCTTCTTACTCCTGCAAAATAGGTAGTGTGAAATTTTGACCCGAGAACAACGTTCGCGATGTTGGTTCTTGTCACTTGAGCGAAATTAACACGAGAACACTGTTCTCGTTGCAAGAACAGCTCGCCCAAAGACAAACAGAATTATACTAGACTATTATAATACAAGCCTTATTGAACATGTTTTGTTTTTCAAGTTGTTGGATAAATTGTGAAGCAATAATTCATTAGAGACTATAGGGAAACGTAGTTATCTAAAAAAAATAATTATAAATTTAGAAGCTTTCCAGATACGATATAAATAATATAACTAAAAGTTCCCATTTTTTAAGGGGTCGAAATTGTATCGATAGAATATCGTCACCGAGTGGAGCGAGGCGCGAAAATTTATGGACATTTGTTATTAATTTTCCGTCTTTTTACTTAAAAATCAAGGGTTTTACAAAGATTTTTTCACTGCGCTTTTGCCTGAATCCTTTCCTGGTCACTTACACATAATACTAAGTGTTGGTCGTAATGGGGTCGGGTTTTAAACATCTTTCAGAAAGCACTTGAAATTTGTAAGTCTGTAGACGCATTTTTCTGCTAAAAAAAAAAAAAAAAAAAATCTAAAATGGGACAGAATTTCGGCCTAATTAGTAATAGCCTCCAGACACTGAATTATGACCTCTTTATCCTTAAGAATTTTTCATTGATAGATTAATTTAACCCGAAATTGAACCGGTGGAATTTGGTGATGGCCAGGGGTCTCGGGAGTAAGCTCCCGAGATAAAAAAAAATTAAATAATCCAATGAATCGGAAGCCCATGAGGTATTTTCTAGCTTCCAGACACAAAACCACCGTTTCCCCCTAGTCCTTCACATTGTATTTTCATTATTTCATGTTTTTATCCTGATTTTTACATTTCTCATTTTTCTTGAAACGCCACAGTTTGATAGTAAAAATATTCAATAAAAATAGTATATAAGAAATTAATGAAAAAGAAAATAGAATAACAGAAAATGTAAATATCGCCAGCTGATGTACTACGTTTGCCCCGTGGTCCATGGCATTTCCCAGAAATGCAGAGTTAATTTTCACATTACAACTCGTTTTTATCCAACCATGCATTAAATTGACAGAATAACTATTCATAAAAAAACCTTGAGTTTCAACGAACAAAAATGTTACACGAGCAATTCAAGTGTGGTCCAGAGTTGTTTTTTTTATTATTATTTTCAAAAGATCTGGGAAGCCTTTTTCTGGATTCAGTCTAGAATGTTTTTTACTTTCTGAGAAAACCAACGAAATGTGAATCGAACTAGATTCACATTTCGTTGGTAGTTTGAGCTTGGTTTAGTGGTTTTTTAGTTATCCCTTTGTTTGATTTCCATTTTCATTTTTTTATTTATCAAAAAACCAAACCCGATTCGACGCATTACAGCAAAACAATATCAAGCCTGTAATACCACGAACATAATCGAAAATGCAACAACACCAGGAGTCTAGTAATTCCAGATAGCAAGACTCCACAATATAAAAACTCGTTTTTCATTGACACTGTCATAAATTGGAACACACTACCAGACAGTGTAGTGCATGCCAGCTCTGTAGAAACATTCAAAACAGAACTGCAGAGACATCGCCAATAACACCAGGGCGCCCCTCTCTTCAGTCGTGTAAAAACCTTTTAAGGGACCCCGACGTATTTAAATACAGATAAATGCAAAAACTCAACCCTTTTACGCTAGAGATATTTGAAAATTTGATATTTTTTTTCTAAAAATAGATTTTCAAGATGACCACCAGATACTACTAGAGAACAGAGAACTTCACACTTGACGGATTGAAACAAAAAAATAACTTTTTCCCCAAAGGTTACTGAACATTCCCATGATGTTTCATTGAAATCCCTTCAGCAGAACTGGAGTTTAAGTTCAAAATAGGTTTTTCAAGATGGCCAGAGTGGCAGCCACCTTGGATATCAAACCGGCCCGAAAAATAATAACACTTGGTCAGGACCGGGTACTGAATATTCCTGTGAAATTTCATTGAAATCCCCTCAATAGTTTTATAGTTCAAAACATAAAAGTTTACGCACGACACCGACGGACGAAGACGGATAGCAATAGGTCACTTGAGCCTTCGGCTCAGACCATTTTTCTCAGTATTAAAACATACTATTTATCCACTCTATACATCCAAGTCGCATGACAATTTAAGAGTAGACTTTTTTCACTAAAGGTAGGTGTTAATAGGAAGTAAATTGTCCAAATAAAAACGCATGTGGCAATGTGCATAATTCTGTGGTGTCTTTAATTTCCAGTTCGTTGGAATATGTACTAGTATACTGTATTCACATTAAGCATGGGAATTGTCATTATTAATCGACAAAATGTCGTCGCCATATCTGTAAAACTAAAGATTACAACTAGCCTTTTCTCCATCTGATTCAGAAGCTTCTGAATAAAGTCTGCATCATATGAATAAAAGAACAGGTCAGATAACAAAGTGGTACAATTTGTTGCCATGGGAATACCGACGCTTTGCTGAAATACCTGGTCTCCAAAGATATGTATATTCAATAAGAAATTCCACTATCTGTTTAATCCACTTCAGTACATTTAACTGTAGGATCAGAATGGTGTTTGAGGAAATAAGTGTCACGATGTCCAATGACCAAGAATTTAAATTTGCGGGTACCATTTTCATTGAAAATACAGTTGTTGATTATGTCAAGTCTGTCTTAACTTTTCATGCCGACTTGATGTATTTAGAGCATGTTTTGGTCGATATTGTGAACTCGTGTCTTTTAATTACCCTATTAACAGTTTGGAATTCTTAAGTATCCACATCTGATCTGCATCGCTTGTGCTATAAAGAATTGTACCATATTACCATTACGTGACTTACAGAGACCTACAAATTGATGACAATCACGCAACACAATAGAAACCCACAGTTCTGAACTTATGACAACGCTGGAACCAAAGCCGATTTTGTGTCCTGTGCTTGACGGTGAAACATACAGGACATCTGCATCACAATTTCTAATTTCACCCGGATCAGATTTAAAAACGAGACTTTCTATATCCAGGTAAAATACTATATGTATTAACCATATAAATGCCAGACAGGAAATGCGGGCTTTAATACATCAATAATGTATCATTAATAGGATGAATTCTCTGTTTCATCAAACAACACGGAAACATGCTCAACACGTTTATTACTGTAAATTTACATCAACATTTGCAATATTAATCATACTAATAACATTATTAACGTTTAAAAGAGTACAATACATAATATTTTGATCTAAAAAGGACAGATTTTCTCTTCTTTCAATAACATGGAGGCATAAATAATATAAATACTGGCAAAAAACCTTGGAAGTAAGTAAAAGAAGCCATTTTTGTACCGACTCACAACGAAAGTATGTTCCATTTACAAAGAAATCTCAATTGTTTAACATCACATTTCAAAGAAAACTCGTGGTTTTAACAAGTCAAAAAAATTCTAAAAGATAAACTTAATCAAAACATTTAGACTCTTGTCCGTCTCAGTTGAAATATCAAAATCTGAGCCTTATATTAACGTATATACACTCTGCATATTGAATGGGTTCTCTTGTGTTAGCACCTCTGAATTAAATACGATAACACTGTATTCTGGACGACATGTTATGTATCTAACGTACTTATTCGTGTATTGGCTTTTAGTTTTTTGTAAAATGTAATGATATATAACGTGTCTGATTGCAAATATGTAAACATTAGGCCAACAGTATACCAAATACCAGCCTCTAGAATCAACACAGCAAAAAAATTTAGCATTTAGATTAGATTATGTAGAAATGACGTCAGCCAATTGTCAAATTTTAAATCATAGCATAAGCTACTAGTGCACAAAAGCAACACATAGGCAATGAATTATGTAGAAATGACGTCAGCTAATTGTCTTGTTTTAAATCATGACATGTTTTATAAAAGCTGTAGTGTAAGCATAAGAACAAGTATACAATAGCAACATGCAGGCAATAAAATAATACAAAAAATGACGCCATCCACTTAAAAATCATGATATATGCTACTAGTATATACTAAAACAACATACAGGGAATAGATAATATAGGGATGACGTCATCCAATTGTCAGGTTTCAATCTTATAATTTTTTTAGTGCTAGGTAAATATTCAATATAGGGACGTCAATTAAAACAAGACATAATAAGATGATATGACGTTATATCCGAATTATCAGTATTTAAAGTTTCTGAACTAAATGACTGGACCTGACTACAAATTCTCAATAGATACACATACACTGAGCAAGCAACACAATTTTGTGCGCTTTTAAAATGCTAAATTTTCTTTTGCATCTGTTAGCAGTGGGACTATTTTATGAATTTCATAGACAATGCACAAAAAAGTATTTAAAAAACAACAACTAAATGATGGAAAATAGATTCTCAATGTTCTTGGAATAAGCTGATTGGGATCTTGTGTAATTTTCAATTTTCATATCATGTTTTAATTCAAAGTGGTTTTTTTTCAATCATTCATATTCTGCAGCATTCTTCATTTACACTTTATATAAAATGTCTTTCAAGATTTTGATAAGTAAAGACAAAACATGAGATTCATGCAAGTACTGTCATTAAATGCTGTCAGTACTTTTCTAGTACTCAAATATAAAAGACCTACAGTAAAACTTGCATTAAAAGTCATCTCTGTATAAAGGGCACCTGTCTATAAAGGCCACTTTTGCCTGTTACCTTGAGTGGCCTTTATAATCAAGTTTGACCATATTTGTAAAGGTAAGATTAGATCTATTTGCAAGTCATACATAAAACAACACCATGTAAAATCTACAGTAATTGATAATGAAATTAAAAATCTTAATTAGTAGAAATGAAATGTATGGTAATATTTTGTTAATTAATATACATAACTCGAGCTATATTTGTGAAAAACTGAAATGCTTTTGTGTTAAGTGTGTGATACAGATGTTACAAACGGACACATACCCTACAATACAAGTGATAACTTAATTCTTCAGAAGCTTCCCTTCAAAGACAACTATATATTTATTAACCTGAGACTTTTTATCACAAGATATTGATCACTTACTCAAGTTACCCGTATTGAGTATTTTTTCCACAACTTCATCATATAACAGTTGTATTTAGATAGGTGGCACTCCAAGGTGTCACTAAATTCTGACAAGAAGCCTTCTATAACACTATACAGAATAAACATATTACTTGCGTGAACAATTCGATGTGCACAACACAGAATAGAAGTATGACAGATTACTAAGATTGGCCTATTGTATGTGATTTAAGTATTAATATAAAGTAAAACTGGCCCAATGGGCCTTGAGAAGATATTGAAAATATACGTATACTAAGTTTTGGCCATTTTGTAGCCCTTGTTGGTACTTGATCTTTTTGTCTGTAAATTTGAAGTCCCTTCCTAGAAGCAAGGACCCTCCCAAATTAAGTTGAAATCTGTACAGCAGTTCTTGAGATGGACAGATGCCAAAAGAGACGGACACTGGGCCAGGGGAGCTAATAGGTCTCTTGATTCTTAATTTCAGAAATATTTTATTACATGTATTTTAGTTTATAAATTGATTATTAATATGTATATTTCAGTAGAACTAACATGAATTTAACATTATTGGACCTGTTTGAATTTTTTTTTATTATAAACTAATATTTTCAAGAAACTTGAATTAAAAATATTTTTTCATTGCAAATTTTTTTTTCACTTCTTTTAAATTTCTAGATTCTAGACAGCATAGTAATAGAGTTAAGATGCAAAATAGATAACTTACTGTTTTTACAAAAATAATAAAAGTTTCATCAAGTTTTTTCATGATTTTCAAAATCATAGATAATAAAAATTGATACAAAAAATGAAAACTTATAAATTTTCGTTTCATTAAATTATCAATTGTATGGAGAAGATTTTAAAAGGAATAAATTGCACCAGGTATAGGTTCCATATGTTCCAAAATAAACATGGGTGGGGTTAACATATCCATGTATATGAAATAATCACTTTAACCAAGAATAAATGCTACTTTTTATTCCTGTTCTACTTTAAATTTTCATTGATATTATTTGTCAATACTTATGAGCATATGCTTTTTCATGATTACTACAGTCCTGTAACTAGGGATGGCAAAAGGATACAGATTCCTGGAAAATGCCGTCATGAAACAATCAGTGTGATGTTATTTATGTTTTTTACGGGAATCTGCATCAATTTGCTGTCCAAAGTTACAGGACCACAGTTATCGTGAAACGATTTAATGATAAACATGTCAACATTGAAACAATTTGAGCCGAGTTACTCATTCACTAATTGGTATTGTCATATTAAATTAATGACGTCAATGCATTACTCCCTCTCTTCCTTGTTAAACATGTTTGCAATATACTCAATGTAACTAATATAAAACACCTTTACCAGTTCCTAGGATCACAAAGTCATATTAGGACTTCTATTTCAATACAAAACATTTCAGTGTTAACAATCAAAACCTTCATACCTTCAAAAGTTGAGTTAGGTCATCTTCCCCTATAAAGCAATAGACTTCAAAGTAAACAATGCTGGTCAGTCCAAATGTGTCTTTAGGGGTGAATGTGTTAAGATTGTGGGAAATAATTAATCAGTTGGTTTTTTTTTCAAGTCAAAGATTGTTTTGTGATCCTAAGAATTCAAAAGTCATAATACCGCCAAACATTTTAACACAAGCTTCAACAAAGCTCAAGACAAAACTGTATACCGGGAAATTTTCGCCCTTTCATGACAAAAAACAGATTCGCCCTTTGTTAAACTGCCCTTAATCACTGGTCTCATGGATGGCATGTATGTCCGTGCTTCAAGTATTCAGCTTGACAATTTTGCTTCCACATTAAGCTCTAATCTAAGGTCGAAAATGGCGAAAATTAAAAGGGAGCAAAAATTTTCAGGTTTGCAGTATATAGATACATAATATACTCAACTTGTAAATTAGAAACATCTTACAATATGTTTCTTACATGGCATCATGACATTAACAGGAAAAAAAACTTCCAAGGTCCCATTAAAACAACTCAATAACATTAAAACATTTCATACGATAACATATGTACAGATTGCCTGAAAGACTTGCTACGCTGACAAGTTTTTGTCTCATATCAACACGTTGTCACCGTTGAAAAACAACTTTCTTTTCATGTGCATTTCAAACATATTATTGCAAAACTCTTGATACAAATGCAAAGTTTGATAACAATACATATATGTTAGATCGTGTATCTTGTATAACGATGGAAATAACAACAATAGTACAAATCAGGGTGTAATAACCGAGGTCCAGCCTCTCTTCATTCAAAACGTGGCATCATATTTTTGTGTGGAACTTGAAAGACTGGGGCGATATTAGTATATTTGATACTGGAATTAATCTATCCTTTGATCTTAATACTAGTACATAACACAGTAGATGAAAACTCTTTGGGCACATGACTTGTACAATATTCCAAGTCTGTTTAATCAACTTCAATAGTTTATAAAATTCTTCACATTTCAAATAAAATTCAACAATAAGAACACATATTTAAAACCACTCTTGATTTGACAATACATATATACATCTTGTTCACATTACACTAGCCAAGTATCATCACAATACATAATAAAGTAAATCAGCAAAGATTTTGTCCTCACAATAATCAGAATCAGTACGTTTACTTTCTGACGTTTTGGGATCATTAAAAATACATCAAAATTACAAAAGTAATCTGTAGTATCAAAACTTTACGTAATGAAGCAAAAGAGATTAACATTCAACATGGGAAGATTAAAAAAAAAAGCGATGGAATGTGTTACTCTAACCCTTGCTTTCTGATAAACAGTATAATGAATTCAATCTGAAGTAATCATTATATTACTGCGGGAATGGGACTGATAAACAGTATAATGAATTTAATCTGAAGTAATCATAATATTAGTATGGGAATGGGAAAGACACTTTTTTCAATCCCTTCTATCAAACTTTTGTAACAATATTGATTTTAAACCTATATTTGAATCCAATTCATAAGACAATGGTGACTACTTAAGTTAGTTCTGGTTTATTCTAGACTGAACTGGTCTGCTTGATCACTAGACTGAACTGGTCTGCTTGATCAGTCAGTAAAAGCGGACATGAAACAGCATGAACAGTCTCACCTACACATTGTATTTAATTCTTAGTACCTACTCTGCTGCTACATGTTATTCTTAATAACAAATTTCTATTTAATTCAGGACTTAAAACTTTAATAGATATTTTGTGCATAAAATACATTTAAATATCAATCTTATCATCAAAAAGGCAATGATAAATTGTATCCTAAAAAGTTTTGTCATATTCTGAATTAAATTTAAAAAGTCTAAATCTAAGTATACAAGATTTGAGTGCCCGCTATACTGTGAAACTTCTCAAAACTGAACTTCACTGGCAATTGTAATTTTTAAAATGGTTCCTTTCTTGGGAGTTGTCCACAAGTCAAGAATTTTAGTTGCTTCTGGTTTTAAAAACCTATATTTACAACAGCATAAATCAATCAGAATTTTATATTTCCTATTCATTTGTCTTTATAGTTATGGCATGTTTTCAGTAACTTTTTTTTCAAATTAAAATTTTGTTTATCATTTCTGCTCTATTATTTACCATTTATTTAAAAAACATTTGCAGTTTGAGAGATAAAAACTCAGAAGATTTCATTGAGTGTTCTTACAGAGGTAAGGCTGATATGTGGAAATAGTTTGAAGTGCAAAAATCTGTCTCAGGTGTTCGAAATTTAGAAGGATCTGTATTGAAAAAATTTTTTGTACATGATAAATAGAAGGAAAAATTTTTGATTTTGTTATTAACATAATCAGGAAGGAAGAAGCCTTTAAAACTCATTCACCCCTAAAGACACATTTAGACTTGCCTGAGCCATTGATTTATTGGAGAGCTCATTGTTTTTCAGGGGTTGACAGGTTAAGAAGTGTTGGTTTTTGGAAAATGCACTGTATATAGTAAATTCAAATACATGTAACTTATCTAATTAAAGTGTTCCTCTCTGATTATGAGGCTTTATCTCTGCTATCTAAGTTGACTTGGAGCCATTTTAAGCAGGATATTTTTTATCTACATATCTATATCAAACTACACTAATGGGGACACAATTACACTTTGACTTATATATAGACTGTAAATAAATCTGCACATGTCAACTTTCTATCAACAACACCTAATCTTTTTTACATGCCTTGTTTGATCAACACTTTACAAGGCTGATATGAATGTAGGACAATATCGGAACTCTCAGGTAAAACAATAAACAATATTTGTTTACGGTTACATTAAAGATTAAAAAAATATTCTGATTATGAAATATTTTTTTCTTTGCTAGATCTTCCTTCCACCTGGATAAATGGCTTAATGTGCATAAAAAATGGCACAACCCTGTTAACAAAGTAAATCTGTCATTCCAAAAATTGAAGCTGGTCCATATCACATGAATTGTTAACGTGATTAATAAATAGATTGCACTTTAGATTAACTCTTCACACAGGAAGACAACAACTACTGTAAATCCAGACATTTTCACGGCATTTTATTTTCGCGATACACAAGTTCTAAATTTATTCACAAGATGATATTTTTGTGATTTCAAATGTAAATTTTGTCATAATTTTATCATACTTCATTACATGATAATTTTTTTCCCATGAGCAAGAGCTCTTGCGAAATTATGCGTAAATAAAATTCTCACGAAAAAATCTGAATTTACAGTATGTAAGGCTTGGCAATAAATATGTATCAGTCATCACATGTCTTGATCTTATAATACAGTAAATATAAAAATAATAACAACTTGATATTACAAATGGCTGATCAAGCAGTGATATCTAGGATTTTGCTGTACATGGATACTCATTATTCAACAATATTTACAGCTTATCTTTAACAATACTCAATTGCACTTTTAAAAAAAACTTATATCTTCTATATACTTCATGATGTAAATTAATATACAACAGCCTTGCTTGACATACAGGACCATAGGTGCTCTTTAAGATCAAAATTTAAAAAATGAATCTGTTTGAATATTTAGTAACTAATGGAATGCATTGATCTTACAAGTGCTTTATTTGGCCTTGGGCCATGAACTACATGAATCTTATATGACTGCTGAAAGTATGTACTGCGAGTTCTTATTTTAATCCTTACAATTAACAGTTGATACCAACTGATCACTTTGACACCCTCAATCCACAATCAGTAAGATTAATCCCCTCCTTCCTCCACCTCCTAAAAATGGAAATCAATCTACAAAACCAAGGCATAAAATATCTCTATCAAAGACCATCTTGAAAAAGGATAAGATCAAAGTACATGTACCTCATGAAAAGATTACGTACATGTATGTCAATTTGTGAGGTGGTCCCAGTTGTATCAAGATAAAAATCTTTCTGAAACAAACAAACACACATCTAAATATCAACAGACATAGAGAAGTTCTGTGTTTCCATTCTGAATAATGACCTTGAATCTATGAATGTCAAAACTTCATAAAAATGTGTAAAATGGCATTTAATTAATTACAGAATATGAAAAGGGGGACATTTTTTATCTTCCCTTTGAAGTTATATGTATAATGATAACAAGATCTATCAACAAAAATGTAGATGTTTAACTCAAGATAAGTATGTAAAGAAAAACATTCAATTACATATTCATTCAAGATTATCCAACACAAACCTTAAGTTTGATATGAGATACTTATTCTGGATTTAACAATTATTAAAAAGACTCACTTAATGTATATTGGAAGGATTTTCTCTTCAGGCAACTTTTATTTTGATTAAGATGGACTAGATGAAAATAAAACTCAAATTAAGATGAGATCAAGATACTAATGAAACTAATATGTTTACAAGTCTGAGAATGTTATGTCAAGCTTATCCTGAATTCTAACTGGTTAAGTGGGCCAAGTTATGAATCTGAAGCAAATATAACTTATATTTCTGAAGACCAACAACTATATCACATTGCAAATCTTTTATCTATTTTTTTCAGTAAGTAAATTCCTCTTCTGAAAATGCAAGGTGTAAATATAAAGTTATTTTATAAATGTCAAGCAATATATAATTAACAGATAACTGAAGTATAATAGAATCGATCCCTACCTTGAGGGTATGACAAAGGAATCCCAATCCTCAGGATAAGATTCTTGAATGACAAACCCTTAATTGGCAAGCCTTGGGTTTGTCATTCAAGAATCTAACCCTCAGATTGAGATTCCTTTGTCATACCCTCAAGGTACATGTAGGGGTTGATCATTTTTCTCCAATGTATTAAATACATGTCTATGTAGGTCTATGTGTAATGAACATGTCTATGAAGAGTTATGTAGATCCATGTCTTGTCTGACATAACTATGTACTCTTTCTAGAAGCCACAGTCATTTTAGGTCATACATTGTATTGTGACGTCATATCACATGTAGTTTGTCAATACTCTAGAGGTTGACAAGGAAATCATTCCCCTTAAAAAGAGGGAAAAATCTGTAAACCATGGGAGAAAAAAACATCAATTTAGAAACCATCCCAATCATTCAATAATGTCATCACAATGAAGCTATTTAAGGTGTTGTTTTGAAAGTCTTACATTACTGGTACATTAAAATCGGATTTTCACAAAGGTTCACCATAAATAACCCTTTGAACCCTGGCCACCTGAATTGAGTAGTTCTCCCATCCTGGGCTCCTGGACAGAAACACAAAAAAGTCAAATTGCTCTCATTTCCTTTACTTTTTGTTTTTAAAATGATTATTATGATAAATCACTACTTTCATAATTATCTACGGAGTCATCTGAATCTTACTCCCATTCAAAAGTGCTTTGTCCCTTTTCATCTTTACCCAAACTTTCCCCATTATTAAAGTTCTACAACAGTTTGCAATCCTGATCAGCTTTTAACACAGGTGAGTGCCTTTTACCCATAATGTTTTGTCAAATTACCAAGCAATGTTTCTAGAAATGTTCTACAGTTTCACCAGAAGCATAATTGATCAGATATCCTTTGATTGGTCAGTGAGAGCTTTCTAAATAACAGAATTACTTCCTGGCTGGAAAAATGGCCAACAGGGTATATACACATTTATGTTATGCCTTTTCCGGCCTCCATGGTTCAAAGGGTTAAGCATGTAGCATTTCATTAAAAAATCGTTGCTGGGGATGTAAAACATTCAATTTACATTTCTTTTTTTTCAAAGATTATTTTTTACACAATGCTAAGTAAAATCAAATGGGATGACAACAAGCTTTGTTAGAAATGTAAGGAAATACATTCTACAGTTTCACCAGAAGCATAATTGATCAGATAAAAGATGTTATTGGAGCTTTGATTGGTCAGTGAGAGCTATAGAAAATTCTAAATAACAGAATGACTTCCTGGCTGGAAAAATGGCCAACAGGGTATATACACATTTATGTTATGGTCGGTTTTCCGGCCTCCATGGTTCAAAGGGTTAAGCATGTAGCATTTCATTAAAAAATCGTTGCTGGGATGTAAAACATTCAATTTACATTTCTTTTTTTTTAACATCTTCTCCTACAGATTCAAAGATTATGTTTTACACAATGCTAAGTAAAATCAAATGGGATGACCAACAAGCTTTGAATAGAAATGTAAGGACCAATACATTTCCTAAAATCACTTCATTATTCTGAAAATGCAAAAAATGTATTCTTGTCTTACCAGAACTACTGAAGTTTTTCTGAAGGTAATACTTCTTTAAGTGTACTTTAAAAAAAATTCCCATCATTAATAACAAAATGAAATAAGCGTACCATCCATGAATTTAAACATATGTACTCTGAGAAATATTAATACACAGATGAGAAACAATTAATGGGCACAGCTAAAACTTAGTTTAAAACTATTTTGAAAAGATAAGAAATATCTGCAAGCTGACAAAAAAAGTAAAAATGACCAGAAAAGAAAGTGATGTTTGAAGATTAACATGTGTGTGCTATATACCCAATTTGCAAGCAAAGTTCAGAACATTGATCTAAATGAAGGAATTCTTTCTATAAATCAATACTCATTTTTAAGACAACCAAAAAATGGCTTAAGTATGTAGACTTTAAATGTATAAACAAAACATTTAGACATTTGATAAACAAATGATAATAGTCAAAATTATATGCAAACAATAATAGCCTGAAGCTAACAGAAATACCAACAATATATAAAACCATATGACAATGAGTACAATGTGTGATAACAGAAATAAAAATCGAAAATGTTCAACGATGGCAAACCACAATACTGATTAAACAGGTAGCACTTGAAGATGACCAAAGCACTACACCTGCTATGACGCTGGAATGTCATAACCTTTATATATATATAACACGAATGTTTGAATTATCGTAACATAAAAATAATATACACATCCATTTACAAGTCAAAAAGATAACCATCATTCTGTTTACAAAATTTTAAAATCTTATAAATCATTCTCCAGGTCAAAAATCATTTGGCAAGATAAAGTTTGCTTATTTCTAATAAATATCATTTTCTGAAATGTCGAAATACAGATCTTAGTAGCAAAAATTCTATCCTCTTGATATTTCCCAAAACAGAATAAAATTATCTTATTTTTCACTTGACATGGTCAAATAAACATCTTGATATTTTGTATTCTTTTCTTCTACAATGTTTCAAATACAGATAAAATAAAAATTTATCATTTTCCCATTACTTGTCATAATACACACCTTAATTTCTAATATTACATACATGTGTAATCATACAGTTACAATACAGAGTTCAATATGCCCATGCAATACGTAATGTCGTATTGCACTGTAGTTGGATATAGAAATTTCGCCAGAGCTACTTTTCTAAATAGGATTCATGTCATCCAAAATATCTGATGGCATTGTTAAAAGCGGAATGAATTTTAAATTTGTGTACACATACTGATAAATAAGGGACATGTAACAAATACAAAACACAAATTTTAGGCTCTAGTTGAGTCCATCCGCTACAATGGTTGAGTGCAGTCTGATGATACCAGCGTAGTAGTTTTGTATATATATATACTATGATCATGATATTTGTCCCATTTCAGTATTTTCTTAAAAATGTTTTTTGTTTCCTTTCAAGATCTTGACATTCTCTATTCTTCTTGCATTTCATGAAATATATCTCAAGACATCATTTTTTTTATCTGTTTTAACAGTCGAGGAAACTTCCTTATTTAAAGACTCCTGTTTGCAATTAAGTTATATTACACACTACATTTTAGTCAACTTATTTCTTTAACTTAAATCGGTGTTTATTTTTGTAAAAATAATTTTTTTTATTTTACTTTCTTTTATGATTTGCCTGATTAAGCAAATATATTTAGTTATTTTGGTAATAAAGTTAAAAAATAAACATGTAAAGATCCAACAAAACTTCTTGCTTCTCTTATTAGTTCTTAGGCATTGAAGTATTTGGATTATATTAACTAATCTATTTTCTTATTTTAGAGACACACATTACATACAATTATATATGCACAGTACTCAATATTTTGTAACATAACATGAATTCACTACTCTTTAAGTACTCCAATCAGAGTTTTTGGATACATACATCATTATTAAATGTAAAGGTCAGCTGAAAAGTTTATTGCTAAATTCCATATCAAGATAGCCACTCCCCCTAAAAGGAAAACCATTTGTTTGAGATACACGGTGCCTCCGAGAGTCATTCACTGTGACTTTAAAGTCCTATAACTCCTACAAATATTGCTGATATCACAAATCCCCCGAATAATATAAAGCAACATACTAAATATACTTAGAATTCTAGTTTTTTTATTTATTTTACGCCATACTCAATAATTTTTTCATTGATATAGCGACAACCAATTTTTTATTGTGGAGTCAAGACCTTGATTACAATCAGTTTAGAATCCAGGAGGATAATGACAATACTGAGAGATTTCATGTTCTAAAGTGCGATGCTATAACCCCTAGAATTTGAGGAAAGAAACCAGTTATTTGATGGAAACAAAAAAGTAAACAGAAAAATGAAGCAACCAAAAACAGTAGCAGAACCAACAATATGCTCCCCATACTTTGATCCTGGCAGCATTGAATATTTAATCTACTTTCATCATGCATACAAGATATCAATCTAACATTTCTATGGCATGTTCTAGTAGAGAGCAGTTTTAGCTGCCCCTTTTTGTAATATACTGATCAAATAACATTACCTACTTTTTCCTGTAACAACTGACTACAACAAAAATCAAAAGACAATTCTTTTAGTACGGTATGCATCCTAACATCTGAATTTAAATTTTGATTTTCCTGATAACAGCTAGAATAAATATCTATTGAAAATGTTTTTAATTTCTGTACTTAATAGAGTCTTACATGGGTGTGTGGAGTGGATGAAGAAATCTCCACCTGAGTAGTAAGAATTTTGTTGTTCAATCTGAGGATTTCCTGAGGGTTGAATTTTCAGATTCTTTCCAAGCTTCAAATGCACATAGATAAAATCTGTTAGACACAACTTTTAATGCACTGAATTTTCATCACATGGAAGTCCTATGCCATAGAATTATATTGTCATGTCATAGTTTGTATAGCTTGTCTACACCCTTGAGTATGGACAGAAAGATTTCGGCTTGGCAAACTGTAAGATAAACCTGCCCAAGGTGGTAGAAAAAGGAATCTTACCAAGTCTTTGCAGCTGACCTTTAGAATAAAATGTTACAGTTAGTTGGAAACATGTAGTTGATAAACATATAACAACAATAAGGAGGTATTCTAGTAGAGAAGATAATATAATACTTTCCCATGTATGGTCCTTTGGTTTGTTTGATGCTGGAATTCAGTTAAATAATAATGTTTACATAATTAGATTGTCTCTCTCTCACTTTTCACGTACTGCATGTCTGGAAATTTTTGCCTTTGAACGACAGAAAACATATTCACCGTCTTCAATTTGCCCATAATCAAGTCTCATAGATGGCATGCATATCTGTGCTTCAATGATTTAGCTTTAAAATTTCACTTTCATTTTAAATTCACTCACTCCTCTAAAGAAGAAAATAGACAAATGTATATTAGAGCAAATATTTCCAGAAATACAGTAAATACTACGACAGTGACATACTGATATTTTTAATGTCAATGATTGATGTCTTGCTTTGATTATTGTACATATTGTCATTATATATAACTTGTGCATGTACAAAATGAAGATGTATGAGCATCATCCCCCTACATTTTTTTTCCATGTTTACTGTAACTGACTTATATTTCACAATGAATTTATTTCCCGTATTTACTATTTCAGACTTTTCCTAAATTCTTGATTAAAAACATGCAAGGCTTCAATAGGTCTTTTCACAATTACTGCAGACCTACCAATTTCATCTGTTTGCAAACACTTCTGGATGGTATCAAGAAGTTCCATACTCAAAACAATTTGAACCCAATGAAAGACAAATCATACACAGTGTACTAAACATTTCGGGTACAAACATCTTGATACAATTAGAAAGTGTTTGTGCTCAGCTGAAATTAGCATTTATGGCAGTTATCGTAAAAAAGGTCTATTTCACAGGTTTCAATAAATTTAAAATATGTATATAAACAGAGGCATATATGTCTCAAGTATGACTACATGATTTTGATATTGTACATGTAATCATGTATTTATGTATTCATTGCTATTTTTGAAAGTGAACGTCTAAAAATAAAGATGGCCACCTGTGGTGCTGTGTACACCAAACATTTTGTGGAAACACTTCGAAAGCCACACAGTGTTGTTATATATGTGTGACAAAGGTTTAAGAACATAAACTTGTATAGAATATTTCTACATAAATGAATTTGCAAACAGGTGTCCATGCAAATTTTCACGGAATACATATCTTGCAAAATAAAAGTGATTTACAGTATAACAAATATCTACAATTACCGATAAACATTATTTTGGAATTCTTACTTGAGCACACCCTTATGTATGTATATTCTGATTATACAATAAAGAATAAAAATATACCAATCAAATTTGTTGTATAGCATTGGCAAGTTGATATTAATGATGAAGATTCCATCGCATCATCACTAAATACCTTGGCTTGATCATTACTACTATAAAAGTTTTATTACGTTATAACACTGAGATCAATACTGGGTGTCCATTACAAGTCTTGATCGCTCAAAAGTATATTCATGTAAGCTTTTTCTGCATCAGCTTCCACATCAAACACTGTCTGTGGTAGTTCTTCATCTCCTAGGGGGTGCCACTTCCAGGATAAATTTTCGGATATCTGAAAAATGCAAATGACAAAATACATTTATTTTCTTAATTACATAACCACTAGCCATAAATGTATATGTTTCTTTCATAAAATATTCAAATTTTCAGTAAATATTTTTTCTCTATTTCTGTACTTTCATTCAGTTATTCTTTTTATGGAAAAGGATAAGAAATTGATTGATGAACAGATCCTATGTAAGAACATAAAAAAGACACAAATTTACTTAAAAAAATAATTATTTACAATATTATTCACAGTAAAAAAAAGACAGGCTGTTAGCACAGTACCTGTGCTACAGAAAATATATGTGGTCCTTAAATAAGCAGGTGTTTGTTGGGAAATCCAGGGGTACACCTTGAAGAAGTTTAACATAAAACATGCAAAAACAGTAATACTGAACAAACACAGATCACAGGGAAATCTAGGGGTACATCTTGAAGAAGTTTAACATAAAACATGCAAAAACAATAATATTGAACAAACACAGATAGAGTACATTAATTACAAGCCATCAGGCAGCAATTTGGCTCAGCTATTCCCGAAAAAAATTGATACACATGTATCTTCAAGGGTCAGAAGACAAAAAACATGACATTGACTGGACAAAGGTGAATATGGAGGGTGTACAAAATGAAGTAAAAATAAACTTCCCAATTTTTGTTGTGAAACAGTGGAAAATGTCTGTCTTAGATCAAGTGACAAAGAAAATATTTTCCAATACCTGCTGTGAGAACTCCTGGCTGTAGCATCCATGAGTAACCCAGACGTTATCATCATCTTCCTCCAAAGTGCAAATACAGCAATGTGGAATTGTGTACGTCTTTAGTTGCTTTCCGCGAAGACGGGCAATAGCCACAACATCATCATCCGAAATCTCATAACCTGCAAAATTAAATGAAAAGCACTTTCAACGGGCATGTTTAATGTATAATATAGATTATATATCTATAGCTTTTGTTCTGAAAGCACTGAGACTGAGTATATCAACCTTACTTCTCTGTTAACTACACAGAAATCCAGACACAGAGGTGATATATTCTGATGCTTTGACCTTTTACAATTTGAAAAAAAAATCTGCAACTTTGACTTTTGTCATTACATTTTACATGACCGAAAAAATACCAAGTGACTCTGAAAACCTGTCTGACAATGTCTGTACATGTACTTGCTTGTAAACTTCAAGATTGCATGATAATATTGAAAAAAAAAACATAATGATTACCCGTAAACCAATACATGTACATACATTTACGAATGTCAACTGAGATATCTGTTATTAATGCATCATGGGAAATTGGGGAGACAAAATAAACAGTAAACAAACCACAAAGCTAACCTCACAATAACATATTTTACATCCCTTAATTTGCTTGTTTGATAGTTGTTCTACAAATGGCCAAACATTTTTCTCTTGTGTGGAGATGTCATCTTAAGGTGAAGTTCTACAAAATTTTGGCCAGAGCTAAAGACTGAAACCAATGCAATTAGGCTTCCATGATGGTTTTCAAGTCTCATGTGAAATACCCAGGACTTGCAAATTGTATTCTAAGTGTTTGGCAAAGGAACAGTCAAGGCATTTTTCAAGTCTTATGTATGACCAGGAATTGAACCTAATTATCTTCTGCTTGCAAGTTGAACACCATTAAATCGCTATAAGCAATCCCCCTAATTAAATTTGGTTAATGTGTGAGTAGACACTGGTAGGCCTAACTTTAACCAATCTGACGGCGATGACAAGCCATAGCATAAGTTCCCTTTAACTGTGTAGAGATGTACATGCATGCAATATGCACAGTCCTAACTCATCGACTGCTTGATGACAGACACGAGCTGAGAACAAAAGACTCCGAGTCAAAACAACAACCAGCCTAATCTTGTTTCATGTGACAGGGTAAGTTTTTAAAATTATCAAAAACAAGCATGTTTTTTTAGTATTGCACATGGTACATGAAAATTGCAATCCAAACAGCTTGGACTAATTTCATGGGCCATCTTGGCTTGAGCGAAATCAGTTTTGTGGAAACCTGTATGTACTTATATATCATTTCAAAGCTTCACAGATACTTGAACTTTACAGAAACATAAACCACATCTCAAATCATTACCGAAACATAAATGTCATCTCAATGTTTTACAGAAACATATAAGTTATCTCAAAGCTTTACAGAAATAGAAATGTTATCTCAAAACTTTTAAAAAACATTAATTTCAGTGATCATTTGTAAGTTGCACAAACAAACCTATCAGGGTAAAGTGTTGCAGTTTGACACATCTCCATGCCAACATCACAAATGGATCTTCCTCTAGATGACTGAAGTAAGGAACAGGGAATCCATCTGCTAAGCCATCCAGGATATAAATAGATCTCAAGGAATCCCTGTAATGTGTGGACATAAAGTTGATAGCTGCAGAATTCAAATTACTGCAGAAAAATTGTCGAAAGTGGGTGAGAGGCATGCAAGGCTGTAATATATCTAACAATGCCTCTACACCTTCAAAGGAATGGATCAAGTTTAGGGTGACCTGCAGACTTGGACTGTAGTTGCTGAGCAGTCTCCATGACGAATTGGTGATCCTTTCATGACTAGCTTCAACACCATGCGCATGGATAATTAGTTTTTGTAGTTTGGCTTTATCGTTACCTGCAAAGCATACCAGCATCTGATTGGTCAAATAATCAAAGTCTATACTCAGATGAGTTAGGCCTGTGAATGATTGGATTAGTTTTGTATCAAGTTGGATTATCCCGTAGTTCTCGGAATCTTCCTTGACACTGGCTAAATACAACTTGTTGAGAGAGTGTGAATGTTTCCTGTTGAGCAACATCAAAAGTTGATTAGAATGTTCGAGAAGGTCTTCTGCACATCCCAAAGAAAAATGTTGAAGTCTTCTGCAGTTATTTATGATGACTTTGATGGTATCCAAGTACCTTTGAAGAGAAAAGTGAATATTAACATAATTTTCCTTGAAAGAAACTGAAAGATCCTTATACATGTAGGATACCTGAGTACCTGAAAGTTTAAAAATAATAGACCTAATCATGATTCAGAATTTTTGCTATTTTGAAAAAGAAGGTGTAAATGTTCAAGTGTTAGTGTACTTGCATTGTATGATGTACTATATCTGGATTACTTTCAGACCATCAAAAAAAATTATTCCATGTGACCTAGTCAAGTGGGTTGATTGGCAGGCATACATTTTTTCAGAAATTTAAAAAAAAAATTTGTTGATACTGCATAAACCCTTTTACAACAGAAAAAATATTCATCCCATCTTGAATTCACCCTCAATCATACTAGGCTCATGAATGACATGTATGTCATACTACAATTATTTGGCTTGAAATTTTTGCTCCTATTTGCTTTCTCATCTAAAGGTGTAAATGGTGTAAATAAAATGGGAGCAAAATTTCCTAGTATAGTAATGCAGTTTAGAATGTGAAAATAAGACATAATTCCAGATTCTCCAAAAGAAAACAAAACTGCTTTAAAGAAATATGAAACATTAACTCATTCACCCCTAAATACACATTTGGACTGGTCGTTGTCATTTATTTACAGAAGAGTCCTTTATTTTACAGGGAATAATGAGTAAACATACAATTCCTGTTTCGATGTGCATTGTTAAAAAAAGTACATGTACATGTATATGCATGTGATATAGATCTGTAAGAGATATACATGTACAAAATGTACATGTATGCATTATTTGCATGCTGATAAAAGGAATAGAAGACACAAATCAATGAATCTACACAAATACTTAATGCACGATATAATGGTCTGTGTGATGTACACTATACTGGACTTCATTCCAACAGATAAATCTACATGTACATAACATTAACAAAAAGTACATATGTACAACGATACATCAATATGTGATGTTGAACCCATGCTGATTAGATATAATCTAAAAACAAATGGTACATGATTTATATGTATATGTATGTGGTGTTGAATTACCGGTAATGCTGGCTAGACATAGTCAGTATAAACGTGGTATTTATTCTGTCAAACGCTCTACATCATGAAAATGATGACAAAAAACACCAAAAAACATCGTGATTCTCTTTCTAACTGTTGTGTAATCATACAAAAAAAAAAAGATCACTCTACACTAAGGGCCGCATATTTCTTTGACATCGAGAAACTCTGTATGACACTGTCAGCTGAAGCATTTTGGATTAAACTTCTCCATGGGGTGCCTAGATTAATTAACTATCACTACAGCCTCACATCCTACAGGTAATAAACAAGATGTAAATCCATGTCTTGTTAGACAGACAATATCACAGTCGCATATCAATAAACTCTGCCCTTAACTAATCGTTGTAAATTGTACTACTACTAAAATTATAACCAAGCTTTGAAATTGATTTGCTTAATTATCCAAAGCAGACCAAGGACGCTTGATGTGCAGATCATCGTTGGCTGCATGCCAAACTTTTACCTTAATAGGAACTGTTGATTCATCTTGAAAAAGAACTTATCAGATTATCTTTACTTACATTTGATTTCTGACAGCAATTACACAATTATCCTGTATTTCATAGGTGTCACATAGTAGTGTAGTAAAACGTAAATCTCTCTCTCTCTCTCTCTCTCTCTCTCACAAAATCACAAATGTTGACAATTATCTTAATATTTTGAACTGTTAACTTCAACTAGATTTAACACTGTTTATATTATTCAAAATACGACTGACAGAAACATGACTCTAAAACTTTTAGTGCTCACCTGAAATTGACAGGTAAGACGGTGTACATGTACATGTAATAAATTGTTTTAAAAAGTAATACAGTCCGGCATTTCAGACCTACTATTTTCTCAAACATTATAAACATTGTATAATTGAGGTGATAGTTGATTCACACACACGTGTATCTTCGAGTCTGTGGCTGAATACACGAGTGCAAAAGAAGTATACAAGTTACCTCCCTCAATTTCATAAGAGGGATATAAAAATCAGGTGTGAAATGTTGCATCTCTTTTTAAATAGATTTTTTAAATTTATGTAACCACATCAATAAAGATGCATATCTGCCCTTATTTTTATTTTCAAGTCAGTAATTTTTAAGTAAATGATTTTAAGACATTCAGAAATGACAACAAATGGAATTGACATTGGTCACCTTTAAATTGCATCAGTGTTGTTCAACTGGCCGTCGACGTGTCTTCGTCTAATGATATGAACATTAAGAAATGGCATATTTTATGTTTGCCTATTACATGATTAGTGTTCTTGGATTTTGTCATTTCTTACCAAAGAAAGTACTAGTAAGGGCCTACTTAATTTTCCATTACAGCATTTATTTACTATTTAATTCACACATAGACTGAACCAGTGTGTTCCATGATTGTTATACAATACACATGTAGCGATAAATTTTTCATTTTAGTCAAGTTTTATAGAATCTCAAAATAATAAATATACTATTTATACTTTATATACATGTAGAACAAATGTTGATATACTATTGCCAGCAACTTGATCCCAGATAAACCGGCGATATATTACGCTTAATATATCGGAAATAAATTTCAATGTAAGTCTCATTTTGTCTGATCAAATTGCTCATTAAATAAATTATTATTTTTATCTTTAAAATATAACTTCTGTGTGCGACTTAATCATAAATACCGGCACTGCCCTTTAAAAACAGGATGTCCAAAAAAGTTAACACTCAGGAGATTAACTGCCCAGGTAAGCTTGTTACGCATGGACAATTTTTATTGCATATTGAAGTGTCAAATCATTCATTTTGAGAGATAATCCTTTACACTATTTTTCACGGAGTGATAGTGTTTTTCTAGTGTTGCACACCAAAAATCACCGTACCGTACCGTGTTTCACTCTACACCAAGTAGTGTTTTTGACATAAATACAACATTTGTACTGTAATTTTAAAATAGTTAGTCGGGAAAGCAGACCATATAGCTTGCGTGTTCTATGCTTGTTATAATTTGGGTCAAACTTTGGTCACAGCAACCACCATCCCCCTGTATTGTTGAGTAATGACCCTAGACAATGTGCATGTGAAGTTTCATGACTATAGCTGCAGTACTTTGCCCACAATGGACTGAAACAAAAAGTTTAATGCAGGACAATTTTAATAGCCAATGACTAAGTCCAGGCAAGCTAAAAATTTCATATTGAACTCAAACTGGTTACATGATTTTATTTAATAACAAAAGGTACAGTACTAAATATTAGTACTCGATGTTGAACTCTTGGCCATGCCCCCCACATACATGTACAATGTACATGTACATATAATACATGTTTATGGGAAAAAGTTGACCATGTTCATGTACATGTACATAATACATTAAACTACAAGCATTATATGTATGCTATACAAACCTGCAGACTGATATACAAGCCAGACAAAGCAATCAATTCAATATTAAGCTCATATGATCATGAATGGTGAACTATGTGTACAAACAGGTGCTCGATACACCGGTATGTAGTTTATATGTACATGTACATCTGTACATGGATAATATTTTTATGTACAAGTAGGTATTTCTATTACATGTATCAAATGGGTATTGTATATACCGGTACATGTAATGATGTAAATAATATGACATAACACAAAGTGTTATATATGTATAAAGTACAGCAACTCTAAACTACATTGTAACAGTAATATTAAGGTTGTACTATAAATCAATAAATTTATTTCTTTGACTCTGTATGTACTGATAAACAACACAGGTGTATGACAATGTAATGGAGCAAGTATGTTATTAGGTATATGTATCGTACATGATATGCAGTTCACCCCGTAGTTATAACGCCCCTTGTTATACCCACATAATGCCATTATTTCCTCCCATATAATTCACCTGTTATAATGCCAAAACCTGCATACTGCCATCCATCGCCAAGTCGCCAGTACAAATTGTCATTTATACACTGTACATGTTAAATCCCTAAACCATATCACCAGACCTGGTGAAAAAACAGGTGTGAGTAAAACTGTTAGCCACGGTCACTTGTTTACTTGATACTATGACCACACAGGGAGATAACTCAAACATCAGGTGTCATAAACTCAAGGTAACTCATGGAGACGTCACCAATGTGTGCTTCAAATTTTGGTGTAATATGGTCAGTGATAACGTGCCGACACTCACTGTGAAAATGTCGAAGGACAGGAGCGTATTTTTAAATCTTGCAATCCGTCGAAAGTTGAAAAAAGTGCGCTAACCACTGCGCTACCCGGACACGTTGTGTGAACAAAGTGTTACATCAATGTAACTTGCTTTGAAAGTTGGAAAAAAACACGTTTTTACTTTCACTTTTCTGAAAAAGCTTTTTCAAGCTTTATAGATACTGACCTAACAATCATGCATGCCAAATTTGATTGACATCTGATGACTGGTCCATGAGTTTTTTTTTTTAAAATTTGTTTTTAAGATGTACCAAGTCTTGGTTCTTTTGTGGACTCCTATAAGCCCTGGCCCCTTTCCACTTGCAAAGTTTATGCTGCTTAACACGGTCCAATATGTAAATGTATAAGAATTAGTGCACAATGAAAGGCAAAAGATGGTACCAATAAGGCAACATGGCATGATGAACCTTAGATCACTTGGAGTCCCATAAAAATCTGAACCAGTGCAGTCATAAAGTGTGAAAAAGTATCCTAGGGGATGGGGCAAGGCCCCTATATATGCACCACTAAATGTCTCTCCCCATTACAATCAATAACAGAAATGGTTTAAGGGTGGGGCTATGAAAGGTATTTAAGTTACATGTATAAATAAGTATAGTATATATTTCAGGGGGTGGGACATTAAAACCCGTATACATGTACCACTGAATGTGTTTTCCCATGACAATCAATAATATATATGATTTAAAGGTGGGTCTGTAAAAAAATTTTAACATATAAGTAAAAATGTAATTTTTGGGGAGGCAGGGCAGGACCCCAATCTGTAACAGTGAATGTCTCTCCTCATAACAATCAACAATATATATGGTTTCAATGTGGGGCTGTGAATGGCTGCAATAAGTAAAAATGTGTATTTTGGGGGATGGGGCAAGACCCCCACATACACCATTGAATGTATTTTCCCATAACAATAATATATATGGTTTAACAGTGGGGCTGTGAATGGTTTTTAAGTTATAAGTAAAAATACATATTTCAGCGCGTGGAACAGGACCCCAAACACCACTGAATGTGTTTTCATATACAATCAATAATGTTTATGGTTTAAGGGTGGGGTTATGAACGGTTTTTAAGTTATAAATTAAGATATAAATTTCAAGGGGCTGGGGAAGGACCCCCAAGGACCCTATCATAACCAATAAATGTGTCTACTATAACAAACAAGAATGGTTATGGGGCAGGCTTGTGAATGGTTTTCAAGAAATACATAACATAATAAATTTAAAAGGGTGGAGCATATACCCCCCAAAGACCCCAATGCAAATCAATAAGCACTGATGTTCTACCCTAATGGAACTTCCATCCAAATTATCAGCAACCTAACACTACCATTAACTAAGAACCAAGACCCTAACGAAAACTTAACATTTATCTGAACACAGCAAATTTTTGCAAGAAACAATAAGTCCAAAAACATAAAAATTCCCCCCAAATCCAAAACTGTTCTCAAACTTTTTAACATCAATACTCAACACCCCATATCATCCAGACCAAATGTCACCAAGTTAAGTTAGCACAAATTTAAACTGAACAGGAAACCTGTAACAAAAACTTAACATTGATCTGAACACAGTAAATTTTTGTAAAAAACAGTGGATACAGCAAATTTTTGCAAGAACAGTAAGTCCAAAAGCGTTATTTCCCCCCAAAATATTCCCAATTATCCTTCAAAACATCAATGCTAAACCCCCAGAAACATCCAGACCAAATATCACCAAGCTGGTACCAATATCAACTGACCAGCAAGCCGATAACAAAAACTTAAAATTGAAGCTAAATACAGCAGATTTTTGCAAAAAACAATATTGCATATAAAATTTTTATTTCATTTAATGTTAAAAATTCCAAACAAGATGTGTTTGTGAAATACAAATGCCCCAGCCCAACAAATTTTTGCAATGTCCTACATTTTGCCCCCACAGTCATGTGACGTTGGTGAAGTGTGAGCAACCCTTAGAAGAACTTAGTTTAATTTTGGTTACTGTATCACAATCCAAACTTGAAATATTGCACATTATATGTAAGCGGGACAGAATTACGGACAGACATATAGACAGACAGATGGACGATCCAAACACCAGATGCCCACTAGATGTGGTACATGTATTCATATAGGCCTACATGTACAAATAGTAAGGTTGGGTTAATCAATTGAAAGTGAAAAAGTGCCATACCTGGGTTTTTCCAGCAATTTTTACAAAATATATAGGAATTTAAGAATTTCTATGCCTTTGTATATCTCTTTTTTGCTATTGTATATCAATCTAAGTAGCAAAAAAGGAAGAAAAAAAAGTTTTTAAAAAAACACAGCTAATGCCTGTTTAAATATCACAACATCAATGCTAGACCCTCAAGCAACATTCTGGCCAAATATCATCAAGCTAGCACCAATATTATCTAACAGCAAGCTGCACCAAAACTTAACGTTGGAGCAAAAAGCAGAGTTTGACGTCTTCACGGTTGGAAAAAATATCATATACAATGTACATGTACAAGAAATGCATTTTCATAAAATAATGATCTTGAACCTAGACTTAAAGTACATGTACATAATCACTGAATGTAAGAAGGCTCAGAAATGCTTACACCTGACAAGAACAGATATTGCTAAATGATGTATGATAATAAGCCATATGATTTGATTCTAAACATGATAGAAGTACTGCAAGTATAAATAAATGTGTCCAGATGATAGAAAGTGGTTTAAATGTCTATCAAGTTGTATTTACATTCAAACATGTGTTATACACTAATACAGATCTTAATTACCCATCTGAGGAACTAATACCAGTACTACATTTTGTACAAGAATTGTCAGAAGACAACAAAGCTTGCCGAAATGGGTGTAAAATTTCAAAATAGATATTTGACCCACAAATGTAAGGTTTTAAGGTCAAAGGACTGGTAAAATTTTTATTCCTTCTGACAGCTTAGTTTAAATTTTTTGAAAAGGTCAAGGTCACTAGGTTAAAAGTCAAGGTACCAAATGAAAGCTCTCGTCATAAGGAATCTACATGTGAAATATCAGAGCCTTGTCACTTGTGGTTAAAAAGTTATTTGTTAGGTTAAAGTTTTGTCTACGATTGCCAACAACACTAGGGCTATGGCAATAGCTCTCCGGACTTTCATCTCAATGAGCTAAAAATGACAAAATGGGTTTATCTTTTCAATCAAGGTTAAATTAATGCAAGGGAAAATTTTCCTTTTACACAAATTTCTAAATAAGACTTGTTTTGTTGCATTCTACATGTACCCAATAACTTGTGCTGTTACTTCACTCTCAAACGGTTGTAACAAAGATGTGGTTGATTAACCATGTAAATAAACAAGTGTTGATTAAAGCATTCATGATTAAAGCATTTTAATGGGGTGAGAAATTAAACTTTGACCTCAAACTATTAATGGGGAAAAAAAAAACTCAGAAAATGTCTATGAATAAACATCACTCATATACAAAACTGAAAATGTCTCTCCTTATAAAACAAGAATATATGTACATCTACACATAAGGTTTGGAGGTATGAATAGTTTTCAAGTTATCAATAAAAAACATAAATTTCAGGGGTGGGGCATGACCCTTACATATCACCTGCCAATTGCAATATATAGTCCGTTCCCACTATATTGCCGGTCCCATTATATCGCAGTATATTTTTTTTCCGGAAATCCTGCAGAATGATCTCATTTTTTGGAAATCTATAATTAGTGAAAAACTGTTGCAACCATGTTGCTTTCTTAAAGACACTTTCTTTGAAAATGTCACAAGATTCTCGTAAGTAAATGACATGCAATTTTTTTTTCAAAGCATTTTATACATATGGTGGTCATTTCAAAAATTTCTGTTATCATCTTCCTAAAACAAGTCCTCATAATCCAGATAATCAAGTTTGCAGAACGAAAACTTCTCTGACAGTTATCAACTGACTTCCCCGTAAACTACTCTGACAGTTATCAACTGACTTCCCCGTAACCTACTCTGACAGTTATCAACTGACTTCCCTGTAAACTACTCTGACAGTTATCAACTGATTTCCCTGTAAACTACTCTGACAGTTATCAACTGATTTCCCCGTAACCTACTTTCGTCTCAATTTATATGACTAAGTAAATTTGCCCTTGCAATGAGAGTAAAATCTCTTTTATGGCGATACAAGGGGAACCCCCTTTAGACAACTTTCAAACAAATATAGAAAAAACTGAATGACCATATTTAAGGAACATTTGCATGAATTGGGAAGAAAAATACATATAATATAAACACAAGACAAAAATTAACACTTGCATCAATTAAGATGTGTGTCAAAACATAGAAAACTATTAGGTCATTCCAAGTTTTTTCTATATTAGGCAACCACCCTGATTACACAAACCTAACTACATGTACCTAGATTTAAAAAAAAACACACACACAACCTGATGTAAAACACAAAACTCTTCAATTATAATTGTAATCATGAAATAGAAATAAATAGCATCAGATTATGGAGCTGAATTTAGTAAATTGGTTCTACTAATCAGAGCATGCTACAATACCCTTTAAATATTTGATGGTAGATCTATATTAGCTTTATTTTATCTGAACTGTGTCTGCATCTAACCAACTACAAAAATAAAACTTTCACTCTATTCATTGTAAGGAACAACAATGCATTCCCCGATTACCTATTGTGTGTACAAATATGATGTCCTAAACCAAAGCGTAAGCGGACGCTTAACATAGAAATAATTGGAATGGCCTTAAGTACCACGATGGAATGGGACACCAGTATAAAATGTGTTTAATCACAAAAATATTAAATACATCTAGTCATTAACAACACCTTTTACAAAATACACAAACGTGTGCTTTGTACTTTTATTGCACATTAATCACGATTACTGTAATGTGTTTCCATTTAAAAGTTTTTGACAACAAAACAGTCAGCATTTTCTAAATAAAAAAAATGTAAGAAATCATGTCTGTGTATAGATAAAATTGAGTAAACAGATATTCTATCAGTTTGTTACCAGATTTCTGTAAACACCAAACTGTGCCAATATATGGCTAATTAAATATGACTTAGTATGCATGCTACATGTATGTTATTTGTACAAATGTACCATATACTGGTTGATAATTTTCCTTGCCTTTACAAGTTACTTTACATTCATTATTTTGCTAAATTATTGACTTTTCCCTTTATGTTACATTGTAATTTACATTTGTACATTTATATAACTAGTGGATTAATGGCCAAGCTCTTTATATTTACACTGGTGGATTAATGACCTTGCTCTTTATATTTACACTGGTGGATTAATGACCTTGCTCTTTATTTTTACACTGGTGGATTAATGACCTTGCTCTTTATATTTACACTGGTGGATTAATGACCTTGCTCTTTATATTTACACTGGTGGATTAATGACCTTGCCTTTTACATTTATACTGGTGGATTAATGACCTTACCCTTTACTTATACTGGTGGATTAATGACCTTTTGCCCTTTACATTTATAATGGTGGATTAATGAGCTTATTCTTCACATTTATACTTGTGGATTAATTACCTTATCCTTTACTTATACTGGTGGATTAATGACCCTGCCCTTTATATTTACACTGGTGGATTAATGACCTTATTCTTCACATTTATAATGGTGGCTTAATGACCTTACCCTTTACTCATACTGGTTGATTAATGACCCTGCCCTTTATATTTACACTGGTGGAGTAATGACCTTATTCTTCACATTTATAGAGGTGGATTAATGACCTTGCCTTTTACATTTATAGTGGTGGATTAATGACCTTATTCTTCACATTTATAGTGATGGATTTATGACCTTGCCCTTTACATTTATACTGGTGGATTAATGACCTTATTCTTCACATTTATACTGGTGGATTAATTACCTTGCCCTTTACAATTATACTGGTGGAGTAATGACCTTATTCTTCACATTTATACTGGTGGCTTAATGACCTTACCCTTTACTCATACTGGTGGATTAATGACCTTTTGCCCTTTACATTTATAATGGTGGATTAATGACCTTATTCTTCACATTTATACTTGTGGATTAATGACCTTATCCTTTACTTATACTGGTGGATTAATGACCCTGCCCTTTATATTTACACTGATGGATTAATGACCCTGCCCTTTATATTTACACTGATGGATTAATGACCTTATTCTTCACATTTATAGTGGTGGATTAATTACCTTGCCCTTTACATTTATACTGGTGGATTAATGACCTTATTCTTCACATTTATACTGGTGGCTTAATGACCTTACCCTTTACTCATACTGGTGGATTAATGACCCTGCCCTTTATATTTACACTGGTGGAGTAATGACCTTATTCTTCACATTTATAGAGGTGGATTAATGACCTTGCCTTTTACATTTATAGTGGTGGATTAATGACCTTATTCTTCACATTTATAGTGATGGATTAATGACCTTGCCCTTTACATTTATACTGGTGGATTAATGACCTTATTCTTCACATTTATACTGGTGGATTAATTACCTTGCCCTTTACAATTATACTGGTGGAGTAATGACCTTATTCTACACATTTATACTGGTGGCTTAATGACCTTACCCTTTACTCATACTGGTGGATTAATGACCTTATTCTTCACATTTATACTGGTGGATTAATGACCTTATTCTTCACATTTATACTGGTGGATTAATGACCTTATTCTTCACATTTATAGTGGTGGATTAATTACCTTGCCCTTTACATTTATACTGGTGGATTAATGATTTTCTGACCTTACTGGTGGCTTAATGACCTTACCCTTTTTATACTGGTGGATTAATGACCTTGCCCTTTACAATTATACTGGTGGAGTAATGACCTTATTCTTCACATTTATACTGGTGGATTAATGACCTTGCCCTTTACATTTATACTGGTGGATTAATGACCTTATTCTTCACATTTATAGTGGTGGATTAATGACCTTGCCCTTTATATTTATACTGGTTGATTTATGACCTTGCCCTTTACATTTATACTGGTGGATTAATGACCTTGCCCTTTACAATTATACTGGTGGAGTAATGACCTTATTCTTCACATTTATACTGGTGGATTAATGACCTTGCCCTTTACAATACTGGTACATTTAATACTGGTTCTTCACATTTATACTGACCTTTAATGACCTTTATATTCACATTTTACTGGTTGATTAATGACCTTATTCTTCACTTTTATACTGGTGGATTAATGCCCTTGCCCTTTACATTTATACTGGTGGATTAATGACCTTATTCTTCACATTTATACTGGTGGATTAATGACCTTACCCTTTACTGATACTGGTGGATTAACGACCTTGCCCTTTACATTTATACTAGTGGAGTAATGACCTTATTTTTCACATTTATAGTGTAGGATTATAGACCTTGCCCTTTACTTATACTGGTGGATTAATGACCTTGCTCTTTACATTTATAGTGATTTAATGACCTTGCTCTTTATATTTATGCTGGTGGATTAATGACCCTGCCCTTTACATTTATACTGGTGGATTAATGACCTTATTTTTCACATCTATACTGGTGTTCAATCTTATTCTACCATGAACAAGGGGCTTAATGACCCCTTTAGACTGGGGACCAATGCCTTATTCTCACAATACAGGGGGATTAATGACCATTTTTCTTCAAAAAGATAGTGTGGATTAATACCTTGCCCTTATTTAAGGTGGAAATGACCTGATTCCAATTTTATACTGTGGCTTATGAGTTTACCCTTTAGATACTGTTGATTACTGACCCTGCCCATCATATTTACTGTCCATGTAATGACCTTGTTCACCACATTTATAGAAAAATGACCTTGCCTTTTACATTTATAGTGGTGGATTAATGGATTTTCACATTTTTAAAATGGATTTGTGACATTGCCCTTTAGTTTAACTGGTGGTTACATGACCTTGTCATCATATTTCAACCAGTTTTTAAAACGTTCCCTCGTTATAACCAGTAATGACCTTATTCTAACTTTCGTTTCTGATTCTCAGAGACCTTACCCTTTACTGATTCTCAGAATGACCTTATTCTTCATTTACTCTGACCTTTTTTTTCACATTTATATGGTGATTAAACTTATTCTTCACATTTTAGTGGTGAATATCACCTTGCTTCATTTATACTGGTGGATTAATGCCTTATTCTTCACATTTATACTGGTGGCTTAAGCGCCTTACCCTTTACTCATACTGGATCGTAATGAGGTCCCTTTATATTTACAGTGGTAGAGTCCTGTCGGCGACATAGAGTTGGATTTCCTGCCTTTTACATTTATGAGGTGGAGTAAAAACTTCACATTTCCCGTGATGGATCACAACAGCCCTGTTATTTATACTGTTAATTTATTACCTCACTGCTACAATATGGTGGATAAGTGCCCTTTACAAGCATAGGCCCTTAACATTTTACTGAAGCCCTTCCCTTTACCGGCATTGGTGAATGACCTTCCATATGAGTGAAATATTCTTGAGTGGGACGTTTAAACAACAATAAATTAAACCCTTAACATTCATGTGGTTTAATGACCTTTTTACAGAGAGAAAAACGTCGCCCTGCACACTGAGCGCAGCACAAAATTTACGCTAATGACCTTAGCACATATAGTGTAGGATTAAATACCTTGCCCTTTACTTATACTGGTGGCAGACTTGCTCTTTACAGTGAAGCCTTATTTTTCACATCTATACAGTGTTCAATCTAGGACCATGAACAAGGGGGCTCTTACTTCCCATGCTATCAAAATGGGGGCCATTTTCAAAAAAGAAGTGGCCATATTATAAAGACAATCTGACCAATTGTCGTTTTAGAGTTTACTGTAACCATCATAACTCATGTGCATGTAACCAATATACAAAATTGTACAACCTGGAAGGGATACTTTTTAAAATCGGCATACACTATAGTTAACGGTACAAGGTCTTAAGTCAACCATTATTCAAAACGTTCGTCGTGTAACCATGATTTGAAACTTTCGTTTCATTTCAAGCTAGATTATTTTTCAGCTGTTTTTTTCACTTGAGACATTTTGTTTGAAATCAAAGTTTCATCACTTAAAAGCCTGGCTCAGTCATTGCGCGCCGACTCTGGCCCGTGAGGTCATTGAATTTTAATCCTGCGCCATGTTTCCTGTCTTTCAGTGGAGAGAGTATTGACCCGCACAATGGCGGCAGCCTAGAACCCTCACTGAACACCATAAGTGCTAGCATAGTGTAGGATTAAAGCCCTTCACCGGCATTTGATGCCCTATGAGTGACTTATACTTGAGTGGGACGTTAAACAACAATAAACAAACAAACATTCATGTTTTAAAATTTGACAGATTAATGACCTTGCCATCTTACATTTATACTTGACAGATATAGCAGACCTGACCATTTGCCTCTGACATTTATACTCGTTTTAATAAAAGACCTGGCCCTTTACCATTGATATATGGTTTGCTCAAGATTATCCATGACCCAAATTGTCGTTTTACCTTCACTTCGACTGCATTAATAGCTAGTATGGAGTAATCGGAAACGGAGCAGGCTTGAATTATTACATGTAGACTAACCTGATGTGGCTATTAATGACCTTATACACGGACTTTAATTGATTTATCACTGGTGGATTAGCATTGCGCCTTGCCCATCATTGAATCTTATTGCGCCATTCTGATTTGGTGGGCCAATGACCTTGCCTAGATTGACATTTATACTGGTAGGATTAAATACCTTGCCCTTTACTTATACTGGTGGATTAAAGACCTTGCCCTTTACATTTATACTGGTGGATTAATGACCTTGCCTCTTACATTTATACTGGTGGATTAATGACCTTGCCTCTTACATTGATACTGGTGGATTAAAGACCTGGCCCTTTACATTGATACTGGTGGATTAATGACCTTGCACCTTACATTTATACTGGTCGATTAATGACCTTGCCTCTTACATTTATACTGGTGGATTAATGACCTTGCCCTTTACATTTATACTGGTGGATTAATGACCTTGCCTCTTACATTTATACTGGTTGATTAATGACCTTGCCTCTTACATTTATACTGGTGGATTAATGACCTTGCCTCTTACATTTATACTGGTGGATTAAAGACCTTGCCCTTTACATTTATACTGGTTGATTAATGACCTTGCCTCTTACATGTATACTGGTGGATTAATGACCTTGCCCTTTACTTATACTGGTGGATTAAAGACCTTGCCCTTTACATTTATACTGGTGGATTAATGACCTTGGAATTATACAAACGATTGATGAATCACAAAACTGTTCTTTATAATTCTATCTAACAAAAGAAATCAAGTTATAATGACTCCACAGTCTATTCTCGTTACACAGTATCCACCATGTTCATGGCATCCAAACAATTCACATTACCATATAGTGATATTGCTTATTGATCACTGGTCATGTGTCGGCAGTCACATGGGGACGCAATAACTAAATTTAGGGTGAAATTTGCATATGTTCGTTTACCAAAGGAAACTAATAACTCTATTAATACATAAATCTTTTTTTAATTTTCTTTAATTTCAATTGGTTAGGATAGGATTTCTATAGATATCAAAAATACAATAATGTTCCTGGAATGCGACCTTAAGCTATGAGCTATAATCATGTCATCACAGCAAACTTATAATGTACATGTAGTATCAGGGATTAATACCATCGCCATATGGGTCCTGTAAAAGGTCCCATTCCAATTGCAAAATCTGATATTTTCCCCAAATGTTGTGCAAAAATTTCCAAATTAATAAAAAAGAAAGAGAAAATTTAGTACATGTATGTACAACGTATGAACTACACTTCGAAATCTTCAATTCAGATGAAATCCATGTTGTCTTATAGGCAAAGCTAAATGTATCACAAGTTTTGTGTCTTTATTTCTATAAATTAGGTGACCATAATCATTTGTAGAACTTTAATTTTTCCCAAATTTGGCCAATTGCAACGTAAAATCCCCCCCTGAGTACAAAATGAAAATGAAGTAATTTTTTAATAGGACTTCGATCAATAGCTGAAAGTACAATTTTCTAACCTCTTGGCAATGAAGGAACCTGGCTCTCATTAGATTCTTAACATAATACATGTTAATTGTGCATGCAATATTGCATGTAATTAGTACCAAACAGTATTAGAGTAAATGGAAGTTAATTGATACATGTATTTACATGTGTATACCAGATAACATGCATTAGATCCTGTATATAAATTGTATATACAATGTCATGTTGATGTATCCACAGTCACAATATCCAGGCTGCCAAAAAGAGTTAGATCACAGCCATAGGAATGTAGAGATAACACATGTTTATATGTAAGTACAATTATGATAGTTATTTTAGAGCTCTAAACAGTACACTGCACATTTACATATTTTTCATCAAAAGTCACAGTCTGTGCTACCAATGTACTTACCTAATTACAGGTAAAATACATAAAATGAATGCATCATAATGAACAAGAGGTCCAAGGGGCCTTAAGTCACTCACCTGGCAAAATTAGTCAACAATGTAGAAAACGTGAAAAATATAAAATCACTAATAAACTTGGTCCTAGCCCCTTTTCATCAGCAATCTTTATGCAGCTTTACATTGTTATACTTCCTGTCAAGTTTGGTTCAAATTGGTCCAATGGTTCTGGAGAAGTAGTCAAAAATGTTGAAAAGTTCGCAAAAAAAACTTATATTTTCCATTTACTTAGGTGTCTGTGACCTTGACCTTTGACCCCATGACCTTGAAATTTTGTTAAAATTATCCTCAAGTAATTTCTAACAAATTTCTCATATTTCTTTATATAAAAAAAGTTGATCAGTTTTGAGTTATTAAACAATTTGTAACACAAATATACCCTGTGTTACTGAAGCGCCCCTAGTGGCTCGTTTATTGATAGATTTCATTTTCGTTCACAGACGTAGATATTGACTTTACAACCATGCATACAAAATTTGAAAGTCATCTGATCAGTGGTTCATGAGAAGATTTTTAAAGAAGTACCAAGTTTTGGTCCTTTTAGGGCCCTTTTAGGGCCTCTATTGGTCCTATCCCTTTTTCATTCACAAACATTATGCAGCTTCACATGGGGATGCTATATGCCAAGTTTGGTTAAAATTGGCCCACTGGTTCTTGAGAAGATGTTTGAATGCTAAAGTTAACAGACAGACAACAACGCCGGACGACGGACCTTTGGCTATAGCCAGGGTTTTCCCTGGGATTTTCAAATGAGTCCATGGACTCCCACAACTACAAAATTAGGAGTCCATTTGATAATTTAGGAGTCCATTTGGAGTCCACTTCAATTTGACCAGAAAATATCAAGAGTACATGTACATGTGGAGCATTTATTTTCTGATCATAACATAATCATGTCGGGATAGTGAGTAATTTTTCCCGCACTCATATGTGAAACAAAACATCAGCGCCATTTTTATACATTACTGTAACACCATCGTAATTTCCTGGTTTGTTCTTGAACCCTCAGAAATCCCTTAATTCAATATATAATTATTGTATACATACATGTACTATAGATTAAAGGTTTATAAGAAATTAAATAAAATATAGTTGTTTTAACTATCGTACATTTGAAATCATATGGAAAATTTATATTAAAAATCTATAAATTGTAATACAATTACATGTTTTTAGAAATATAGATGCAAAAACTGAAAAGTTACTAAATACATGTAGCCTACTAATTGATGCCTCAAATTTATTTATTTGAAAATTATATCTATTTTATCCATTTTAAGTGTTAAAGTACTTTATCATATGTAACATTTACATAAACATTTGTGGAAATAAATTATTTTATATAACTATCATTAGTACTTTAATTATTATTTTTTAATTTCCATAATTCAAATGAAAGTCTGGTTTGGTATCCCTTCTTTAATTTATACTTCCAGTAGTACCCATAAAGTGATGAACGATGTTGTCTTATTGATTCTAGATCTATATTAAAGGTAGAGAATTTCCTGTTTTGATATTGATAAAAATTAAAATGATGAATTCAGTTTCTTGGTTTTCTTGTGGAATTGCACTAGAACATAAGAAATGGAGATAAAAAAGATGCAAACTGGTAGAAATAGAATAGAATAGAACTGGTCGCATGCTTGGTTTATTTACCCAAACGATCTCGAAAGACATCAAGTATTTAACGCAATATATCTTATTTTAGGCGTCATTTAGGATTTTTACGTGTAAATATGCAGAAATTTTGCGTCAGGGAAAACCCTGTATAACAATATCTCACTTGGCCCTTTGGCCCAGGTGAGCTAATAAATGGGGAGAAAATCTGAGAAATCATACAAAAATTAATAAAGATTACAAAATCTAAAAAGGCGTCAAAAACATGTCAATATATATATATATATATAAACATTGTATACTATATGTATAAAGAACTAGAGCCTCCCAGGAGCCTGTATAGCTCACCTAGGTAGAGTTGTTGCAGAATGAAAATCAACAGATTGTCTAATGTTTAAATAAATGCTTGAAATTTAATACACAATATTTATTTCTATCACAAAATTTCAATATTTCCTTTCAAAACTAAACCATATTTCAAAATTTTGAGACAATACATACCAAGTATCATCGACTTTTCATGTATAAGACCCAAGAAATTTACCTTATCCAAAAACTGGTCAAGGACAAAAAGTCCCCATGCAAGACTGTCATGTATTAGGCAAGACCAACCTATATACCAAATATTGTTAACTGTAACACTTGAGTGTTACAAATGTCCCCAAAAACAAACCGGCATATTATTAGTGTCAATGAAAAAATATACAATTTAAGTCACATTTAATTTACAGGCTTTTTTCTGTTTCCATGGCAACAGTCACCATTTTGAAAATTTTAAGACCAGAAAATTATTTTGAAGTACACTACATCATTTCCTTTGTCTTTTTTTTTATCATTACTCGGCAATCTGTGTGCTGACAGGCGAGACATCTATTAGGTCCACACATGTTGGATTAGGTGTGTTTCTCGGGTACTATTCATGGTAGGTCAATGATATTTGGTATGTATCCTAAGCTACACAGCCTAGGCATTCTTCCTGTAAAGTACCATCCAATTCTGCACACTTTTAGACCCTTTCACGATAACTGCGGTCCTGACTCCTGAACTTGACACATAAGTGTTTTTTTATTTCTATCAAATTTGGCTCCATTAATAGGACCCAGTCCCGATGGGAATTGGGAAATATACCTATATTTTCCCAAAAACATGACAAATTTCCCCAATCCAGCAGTGCTGTTAATCTACAATAAATCTTTCTAAGATAAATATTTAAAATAGGCCCTTTTTATTTATTATGTAAACAATGTTTGAAATACTGTCTTTAATGTTGCAATATAATTTATCTGTTGCAAGTATAAAGAAATAAATAGAACACCCCAGATAATGCATTTTTGTAATTTCCATAATTTCTCAATTTAAAAGGACCCAGGCCCTTTTTGGACCAAGTTTAGCGAAATAGTAAATGCTAGACCAAATCTGTCGACCCATTTCAATGAAAAGAAACCACATCCAAATCAGACAAAAATTGAAACTTCTGCAACCATATATGCAAGACGTAAATTAGCCTATTTTGACCCCTTATTTCCTTAATCACTAGATGCAACATCAGGCACAGGTGGAAGAAACTTTTTCCCTTCACTCCAGGCAAGTTAAAATCCAACCTTTTTAGTCTTACCAGCAAAAAAACACTGACAGGAAGTGGAAAAAAATATGATAAAGGGAGGTAATATATATAGAGAGAAATTGACAAAATAATACCTGCAATCCCGACACTGTCTTTCTATTATATATATTGATGTGAACTTGAGCAATTATGAATTCCCATTAACAAACTTTTTGTTTAAGTTTGATGCCATACATTTTAACATAATTGCCTCATCATGTTTCTTTAATTCTATTTTGTTAACTACTTCAAAGAAAAACTGAATTTGTTTCAATATGCATTATTATACCTTTACTTGTCAGATTCAGATAAAGAAATAAATCCAATTGACCAACATCAAATCTAGACACTCTGGTATCTCTTAAAACCCATACAGGATATTATAACACTGTCATACCACTATCATACTGAGGGCATTCATACTTTTGTACAGCAACTGTTAAATTAACTAAATCATTTTTGTTTATATGTAAATTAAATTTGAACCAATTCCCATAGGGTCCAATGTTAAAATATCTTCTCCACTGACGGGCCATCTTGGATTTTGTGCGGCCCTCAAAAACACCAATGTTGTAGGGGGCCACCCAAAGACTGTTGTCGGCCAAGTTTGGTTCCAATTGGCTTAGGGGTTTTAAAGAAAAAGATCTTTGAAATTGTTCCCATAGGGTCCAATGTTAACCTATGTTCCCCGTTGGTGGCCATCTTGGATCAGGTGCAGACTTAAAAAAACACCAGTTTCAGAAGGTACCATCTAAGGACTACTATAACCAAGTTTGGTTCCAATTGGCTAACTAGTTTCAGAGAAAAAAATCTTTGAACGTATTTTCCCCCATAAGGTCCAATGTTAAAATATGTTTTACACTGGCGGCCATCTTGGATTCGGTGTAGCACTCAAAAACCCCAATGTTGAAGGGGGCCATCCAAAGACTATTGTGGCCAAGTTTGGTTCCCATTGGCTAAAGGGTTTTAGAGAAAAAGATCTTTGATATTGTTCCCATAGGGTCCAATATTAACCTATGTTCCCCGCTGGCGGCCATCTTGGATTAGGTGCAGACTTAAATAAACACCAGTTTCAGAAGATACCATCTAAGGACTACTGTGACCAAGTTTGGTTCCAATTGGCTCAGTAGTTTCAGAGAAAAATATCTTTGAACGTATTTTCCCATAAGGTCCAATGTTAAAATATGTTCTCCGCTGGCGGCCATCTTGGATTTGATGTGGCCCTCAAAAACCATAATGTTGTAGGGGGCCATCCAAAAACTATTGTGGCCAAGTTTGGTTCCCATTGGCTAAAGGGTTTTAGAGAAAAAGATCTTTGATATTGTTCCAATAGGGTCCAATGTTAACCTATGTTCCCCACTGGCGGCCATCTTGGATTAGGTGCAGATTTAAAAAAACACCAGTTTCAGAAGGTACCATCTAAGGACTACTATGACCAAGTTTGGTTCTAATTGGCTCAGTAGTTTCAGAGAAAAATATCTTTGAATCTATGATCCCCACTGGCGGCCATCTTGGATTAGGTGCGGACATGCCGGACACAATTTTTAAAGTAGACCACCCAAGGACTGTTGTGACAAAGTTTGGTTGCAAATGGCCCAGCGGTTTCTGAGGAGTTGATCTTTAACGACGGACGGACGACGACGACGACGACGGACGCCAAGTGATGGCAAAAGCTCACATGGCCTTTTAGGCCAGGTGAGCTAATAATATATAAGTTGAAATCTGCATCACATGTAATTTTTTATCCACCTGAGTCTCCAATATCAAAATCCTTGCCCTTGGAGTAGAGAAAAAGTAGACATCTGCAAGGACAATCCTTTAATAGACCATTTTTTAGTTGTCAGATTCCGTTCAGTTTCATCACAATAGTTTGTACTTGGACTGTGTGACATCTTCTGAAAGTTTGGCAAGGTTGATTCATGTAATGTAATATTTTCATTGACAATATTCGGAGATATCTCATTTCACTTCATCTGCGAGGAATTAATTTTAGTTAAATTATCCCTCTTGAAAATATGCAGTGTTATCACTTTCCTGTAATCTAATTTTCAAATCCTATTACTTCATGATATTAATAATCCATGGTCATAGAGGCGATAAACTGCTTATCCGGAATATAGTGATGCCCTACTTTGCTCTATGAAACCGCACTCCATTATCACGAATCGTGACATAACAAGATAACTCGAAAATGGTCTATTAAAGTTCACACTTACATGTACATACAAACACGAAAAGTTGTCTGGTAATTCCAGCACCTAGTAATTTTGGCACTTACATACAACGTATAAGAAAGTATGTTCGACACACATGTATTGCTTACAAGTAATTTCAACATCAACACTAGGTATTTTCGCCTGTCATGATAAGTCATCATATTTCATAAACATGACGTTTTTTGTATAAAGGAAATGTGACATGTACACAAACTGTCATGTTTCAAGTCAAGATGATTTGGCCATAGACATTTGGTCCACACAATTTCATAATGGTTGTAGTATAAAATATTATAAATATTTGTAGTACAGGGTGTTTCAGAAATAATGTCCCAATATTACCTTTCAACAGAATATGTTGATGCTACATGTATGTTGTAGATATCAAACTAAGGGATATACATGTATCTCATATTTAAGTCCTGTTCATGTGGCAAGATTTGCACACATATGTAAAAATATATACTTAAGTAAATTTATTCGCGAATGCAAATGTGGCACATGAACGCATTTATTCATATAAGTAAATTTACAAATGGAGCAAATTTGCACTGACTTAAAAGGTAGTGCAAAAGTAAATTTACTCATGTGAAAATGTGCATGCTATCCAAATGTGGCACATGAATGAATTTCAAATTTACTTATGTTGTCTATATTACAAGAGAGGAGCATACTGGGTTATTTGTCATTACATGATTACTAAACATAATATTTGACATTACAAAGGAAGCCAGTATATTTTACATGTAATATCATGTTCGTTAAGTCTTCCTCCAGAGGAATGATGAAAAATCAATCACTTTTTTGCACCAGTTACAAACTATTGTAAAAAAAAAATTATTGTATTCATTAGATCCTTTGTCAACCAGTTATCAATCCCAACAGTGTGCTCATCTATCTTCTTATGATGCAGGGGCAGATCCAAGAAATTTTACAGATGCGCGTAGTTTTTTATGGTTTTTTTTTGTGGTATATACATATTCATACATGACGAGAAAATGCAAATGTAAATTTAACCTATATGTAGAACAAACACTTAAGAGAGAGACTCAAATAAAATAAAGTTTAGTCAAAAGTCATAAAATCCAAAACATTCAGAAAAAGCTAGGTCAGGTTATGGGGTATATCCTTTACGCCCCCAATAAACCCACCACTGTGATGCTTCTGTTTAGTAATTCCAAACTTGTGCAAATAACAAATTTACACACATGCTATTTTTCACAATTTATAATTTTCATAATTTACATATCATGCAAATTTACTCCTGGAGTAAAAGTTGGCCACATAAACTTCAGAGTGTTCCAGAACAATTTCATTGGTATGTATAACTTTAAATGCATACACATTAAATATTACTCAAGTATGCCACATTAAGTTCTTAACTATTAGTATAATGTATAAACATTTTGTAAATTAATCAGCTAAACATTATTTATTAGTACATGTTTGAAACGACCATGCACCTTTTTCTCTACCACTAACTGCAGTAAAACATGTCCAGCAAGTTTCTGGGCACATTTTTACGTGTATGCAATGGAATCCTTCCAATTCCAATTCTTAATGTTTCACTGATTTTTTTTTATTATTGTTGGCAATTTTCAAATTGTGAAAATTTTGCAACTGAGAGCAACTGAAAATTTTTACCTTTTTAAACTGAACCACTGGCATGGCATCCCATGCAGAGGACACATAGATCCAGGGGCTGGAAATTCCTTTAAGTCCGAGGTCTGGGACCTACATATTTAACTTAAGTGCCCTATCATTTCCCTGCTTTGTGGGTCTGAGGACCCAAGTCTGAATTGGTGAATAACTGTTCTGTCAGTTTCTTTCTAAACCTTATTCCCTTTGTACTTCTAATATGATTTTGTGGCAGTTTTTTTTTTTTTTGGTATATAATTTTGTGTTCACACCTTTGATAATAGTTATATGTATTGTTTAATTACATGTATATCAAAAGTCTGACTTGGATTTATTGTAATTGGACCCATATGTTAGAGGACTGCACCCAGGCAAAATTTAACAAAAAAGACCTGGACCCAAGCAGCTGAAAGAAAATTTTCAGCCCCCGAGATCTATATCATCATAAACAAGTCAAAATCATATACAAAGTGTCAACTGAATGGTTAAAGTATTCTGTATCTACACATATGCATGTTTATTGCTTTTATTACTGGATATAAATGTACATGTACATATATAAAAGAAATAAATGTGGATTTTAATTGTAAATATGAAGGTTTGTGAAACCTTGTTTATCTTGCAAATGAAACGCAATTCTCCATTACGTCATCAGAAACCAGTAGCACGAGTATGCTAGGTCTAGTTGTGATAAATCGTAATCAAGTATTAAAAATGTATTTTTTACGCTCCCCTTACAACAAAGAAAACTACTTAACTAAACTGTTTACCTATACTTGAGAACAACTAACAAATATTTTCCGTCATACATAAAACGCAATAACACCTAACATATTGTACATGACACTGACAGGAATGTAACGTGTATTTGTTTACCAACATGAGCTAAAAATAGATCCAGTCATCAGTGTTTATAAATACCTGTCGACGAAGTAAGGCTGGGCATCGGGCCATTCTATGTGGCAACTTGATGGCAGAAGAGAGAAGATTTGTAGATTCTTATTCAAACTCAGAACATTCAAAATCCTTTGACTTTCACGAACTTCCGTAATGCTGTGGGAGTTCATGTTGATCACTGCTTCCTTCACAAACCGTCCACATCTGTCTGCTAAAAACTTTGACTTCTGTCGCCTCAGAAATCCAAGCTGAAACTTGATTCGTTGCCAAAGTGATGGATGAAACAGACAACTTCTCCATCTTTTGCACACTGCTGATATTTTCAGTCGGTCCTCATGCGAAAGGTACGAAAAAATGTCTACAATAATGATACTGGGCAACGAGCCCCAGTTCGGACTCGCTGCCATCTTGATTAATACTCAGGTCTGACGTACAAGTCACGTGTCAAAATATTGCTCGCAACTGACAAATCCCGCCAAAGGTTGAAACTTTGCCAGCAATGCTAAAACGCGTTATTTATAGCTTCAAAACATTGTTTGATCATAAGTAAATCGATACAAATAATTATTTTTAGAACGGTTTAATATTTTAAAGCATATAATCAGCGATATATAAAGCTAATATTAGCTTTATATATCGCTGATATAATGGAATTACAGAGTAGGAAATCATTTAAACAGCAATAAATAAAATAATCTCATCTAGGCCTAGATCTACATGTACAGTATAATTTATTTTCAAATCAACGTAATGGAAAACGTCGGTACCAGACACTGCACGTCTCCGACACACAGATAAACATCTAAGTCAACATTACCCAGTGTACGGTAATATGACACCAGTGCATCAGCATAGACTCTGGATATATATCAGTGGAGTAGGAAGCATAAGAGGTTTTTTTTTATGAAAATGTTTTTCCCAGTAAAAATTTCTTTGATAATGCAATTAACATATACAACAGTGTTTGTTCTAGAAATTTTCAAAACGGAGTGTTTTTTAGTCTGGTGACATAAAAGTATACTTTTTAAAAACTTATACAATGCTTCACCAAAGGTAGACTAAGGATTTAAAGTTTGATGGGGTGAAAATATATATATTCCCAAAGCGGAGCGAGGCACGAAAATTTTTGGAAAATTGTTAATAATATTCCGACATTTTATAGAAAAATTAAAGGGTTAACACCTATTTTATCAACTTTAGGAGGACGCTCTCCCTTGTCACTACCCATATGTTAAGTGTTGGATTGATGGTGTATTTTTTTTACGGGTGGGATTTTAAGCATCTTTCATATAATTTTTTGAATTTGGAATCTCGTTTACACATTTTCTGCGTCCATACGCGAAAATAAGCCTATCAATCTGCTAATAAATCACATTGATTTTACTTCCCAAAAGAAGGTTGGATCAGCAAAAAAAAATTTTTAAATTAAAAAAATGAAAATCGTATAATTGAAGCATTGAATTATGATCTCTTTGTCGTTAGAAATGTTTCGTTGATAGATAAAACTCGGAAGCCCGATGAGGTATATTCTTGCTTCCAGCACAAAATCACTGTTGGTCCAGGTAATGCACCCCAAAGATGTTCAACTTGAAAAAAATAAAATATAAACTACTATATATATATATTATATATATATAGATTTTGAATACATCAGTAGGCCTACTGTAAATTTTGTGTTTTATTACCTGGCGTTTTTCCAACATAGTTACAGTGAAGTACCAAAATACAACTATTTACCTTATAATCATAATATTGAACTTTGACGTAATTCTTCATGCCATAAATGGTTGGCTGTTGATATTATTGCACATGTGTTCTGATAAGACTTCCATTAGCTAGTTGGCAGATTTAGAGGGGTGCAACCCTGCTTTAAACTTTTTTTTTACCAAAACAGAGACGTATATGAAATATCCGTTGCATATACATATTTGCACGTCTCTGGCCAAAAGAAATGAAGACGAGACTGTTGAAATTTCTTTTAATATTGAATTAAATCAGTGACAATCTCCCAGATTTATAATAATTGCAGTGGGTAGGAAGCAAATCCAAAGTCGGGGGGGGGGGGGGGGGGGGGGGGGGGGTGGTGGTTGAAAGTAGTTTTCCTACGGAAAAAATGCCATGTGCCTTTTGATTATGCAATCAATACATACCACAGTGGTGGGTGTAGAAAAAAATAAAAGGTGGATGTCATCAAAAGCAGACTGATGATTCAAAGTTGGAGTAGTGTAAATATAAAATTTAATCGCCGAGCGGTGCGAGGCTCGTAAAATTTTAGGAATTTGGTTTTTTATTGTTAACATAAAATTATACCTATTTGTGATGCAATGCAAACATCATCAAAAGCAGACTGAGAATTCAGAGTTGGAGTTACGTAAATATATTCGCCGAGCGGAGCGAGGCGCGAAATTGTTGGGAGAATTTGTTTTTAATTCGGTGACAAATTTGGGGAAATTTGTTTTTAATTTGATGATATAAAGTTATACCTATTTGTGATGTAATGCATATATCACCAAAAGTAGACTGAGGAGCAAATAATTGGGGGAAATTTGTTTTTATTTTCCGACTTTTTGTAGAAAATTAAGTGTTTCACAACTATTTTATAAACTTCAGAGACACGGTCCACCTGGTTAATTGGAGGGCAATATTCATTTGGGGTCGTGTTTTATGCATCTAATAAAAACAATATATTTGTTCATTTGGGAGCCTGTACAAGCGAGAGAACCCGGTTACAATGTACCCAGGAAGAGATCACCAGTCTTCCGCAAGAAAACTGGGAAACTTTCTCACAAAAATAAGCTTAGGTTCCAGCGGGCTCGAACTTGCGCTGACAGGAAGTGAAAGACTTCATGATTTATAGCACGATGCTCTGACCAGTCAGCCCCTACATGCTGAGAAAACCGTCAAACGAAAATATCTTTACCGATATATAGGGCAAACACAACACATAATACTAAGTCAGTAGTCCAAGTCCATAAAATCCAAGATATACAGACAAAGCCTGGTTGGATCCAGAATTTTGAGTTTGAGGAAAGAAATAGTGGGCCTATATAATTGCTTACGCCGAGCGTAGCGAGACGCAAAATTTTTGGTAGGCCTTATTTAAAAACTCTGGGAAGCCTTTTTCTGGATTCCAGATGTGATGTTGATATAATTTAAAATTTGGATGTGAAAAAAGTGCCTAGTGTCTAAAAACAAGAAAATGACATCTCAGAACTTTTGAGATTGAAAAAGAAATTTGCAGAAATTAATTCGTTGTGGGGAAATAATTGGTCTGTCAAATCAATGGCATTTAAGATAAAACGGACTCCAATTTAATGTATGAAAGCTATATAATGGCCTCTCTGGGCTTCCAAAACTTATTAAAAATCTTCTAACGGGCATAGGCCTACCCAGATCCCAGGGATACCTGTGTTGATTTGATGTCTCGAATCTAGAATTTGTGTCTTTGCACCATGGAGTATAATCCCAGACACACCCTGTCGTTTTGCAGCTGAAGGGCCATGGCTGTGTTTTCCAAAATACATTTCGTTTCTTACTACTTAGATCGATGTACAATAAGGCATATACATAGACATAAACATTCTAATATACCTATATACATTTGTACCGGGTATCTTGTGAAATAAGGTCAGATCCAGTTTTCTATACTTATATACAAATAGTGAAGTCGAATTAATAATTTGTAAACGAATAATTGCTAAAATAGGTTTCTTAAGCAATTTTCACAAAATATATCGATATTTAAGAATTTTTATGCCTATGTATATATCTTTTTATTATTATTGTATATCGATCTACATAGTAAAAGCAAGAAAATATTCTGAAAAAAAGCTAATGGCCCTTTAAATCTATGGAGTTGGATATGTTAATTTAGGGTCCTATCTGTCAATTTGACACCTTTGAAAGGACAAACATATCCTAATATGATGTCTTGAAGCTACAAAATGGTTTTGTAAAATTAAAATTTTTCAGATGAATACACAAAGGCTCCAAGTTATGCAAACGTATCCCTGATTGACTCCCAGTGAGTAAATATTTGTGATATGTATAAATGGGATACATTTACATAACTTTGAGCCTCTGTGAGGGAATGCATTGTACTCTGCCAAAGATATTGAAGAACACCCTACTTCTTAACCACTTAGCATCCCACTTAATCTGCTGAATTTTCCATTGATTTGGGGATTTATCTACCCATGTGATACTTTGAAGTATAGTCATGGTCTTAAATGTGAGGTGGTCTCCAAAACAACGTTCCAGAGTTGAAGTGTTGTTCAGTATTTTAAATACATGTACATCTCAATAGAGTACAAAGTAAGCTATAAATATTTAAAGCTTTAATTCCTGTTTAATTTTTATTCAAATTAGAAAAGTTATGGCACAAGTCAAAAGTATCTTGTAGTATTACCTCTTGGAGAAGCTATTGAGAAGATTTTAAAAGATATACACCTTGAATGAAGCACAATATCAAAACCCTAACCAAATCTTATGGGGGCATTATGTTTTATTCAATTTTATCTACTAAGATTGACATACAATAACAAAAAGTTATATACAGAGGCATGAAGATTCTTTTAAGTCCAATATATTTTGTGAAAATTGCTTGAGAAACCCAGGTTTGGCACTTTTTCAATTTCATTACATTAACTCAACCTTAATACCATAAGAATATGAATACCACACTGGACCCAACCTTATTTTCACAAAATATATAGGAAAATAAGATTTTTTTTATGCCTGTGAATAACTCTTATTTGTTATTGTACATCAAGTACAAGAAGTAAACATAGAAAAACCCATAATTGGGATATTTTGGCGTTGTTAAAATTTGGCCACTTTGGTCGCAAAATGAAGGGTTATTTTTTTGGCCAGTTAAATTTTTGCCATTTGTGTTCATATAATGTTTACATTTGGCCCAATATCAGATTGCAGTCTTGTCATGACAAACATTCTAGGTGTTTAAAATATCAAAATATTTAAGACTGCCAGTGAAAAAATTAGAATTCATGTGTCACATGGTACTTAAACTTAACATCCAGTGTTATTATTTTTTAAAATTGTTTGTTAATCTTTAAAACACTAAAATATTTTCATAAAGAACCAAAACATATTGTGTACAAATTTTGGATGGTTTAATTTTGGCCATTTTAATAGGGTGTTCAAATTGACCTAAATCAAGCAATGGCCAAAATATCCAAATTAGCGGAAATACCACTTTAACTGGACAGAAGGAGACAAAATTTAGTCCCGTACCCTCAGTTTTACGGGTAGGGGACTACTAAGTTTCATGTACATGTAAACTTCATGTCAGTTTCCTTCCAATAGGCCTATACCTTTCATGCAAAATTCGAAACTGTTAACATATTAGCTCAATGAACATGAAATTCATCACAAAGTTTTATCAGAATTTCATTTAGATTGTGTCTATGAGCATGATAAGTGAACTGATCAAATGTCTTGGTCAGTTGATGCCTGTTGTCATGATATCTTGGTAAATTCTGTGTAAAATTTGATGAGTCAAAAAAAAACATAACATCATTTCATATTCTTATATACATGTTTATTAACAAGGAACATTTTATATAAATAGAACTAAATGTTTAATCACATTACAAACCTCAGAGATCATTACGTTTGTGCTAATATAAGCCTAATATTTGTGGCATACATGATTGTGGCACACAGTGGCACCTGTCTTGAAAGATCATCTCATATGTCATTATAATGAGGATTCTCATGGCATGCCCCTGAAAACTATTTCGATTTGAACATGCTGAAATACTATTTAACAGAGGGATGATGGGACCTGGTCTAAGATGACATAATCTTTCAATAGATATATAGCGTTGTGTGTCAGGTTCTCCCGTACTTGTAATGTTTCTCCATTAGTCTATCCTTCAAAATGATAAATATAAACACAATGGATTCGTGAAACAAAATGGAATGCTGATGGCTATTTTTCTACCACAGTGGAGATCTGTTTAAAGTTGTGATTATATCAGTAACTCATTTTAAATGCTGCTGTTGTTGATATTTATATGAAGACTTGAAAAATATCTGTTTAACAACATTTAAAATTTTTCTTCTTTTGGACATTTACATTCAGTAGATACAAAATAACATACAATATAATATCAAGTTACAAATGTCAATTAAAGTCAAGTACACTTGTACCTGATCAAAACCACAATGAGTCAAGTACACTTGTATCTGATCAAAACCACAATGAGTGAAATACACTTGTACCTGATCAAAACCACAATGAGTGAAATACACTTGTACCTGATCAAAACCACAAAGAGAGTCAAGTACACTTGTACCTGATCAAAACCACAATGAGTGAAATACACTTGTACCTGATCAAAACCACCTGATCAAAACCACAATGAGTGAAATACACTTGTACCTGATCAAAACCACAAAGAGAGTCAAGTACACTTGTACCTGATCAAAACCACAATGAGTGAAATACACTTGTACCTGATCAAAACCACAAAGAGAGTCAAGTATACATGTATCTGATAAAGACCACAATATGAGTCGAGTACACTTGTACCTGATCAAAACCACAAAGAGAGTCAAGTGCATTTGTACCTGATCAAAACCACAATGAGTCAAGTACACTTGTATCTGATCAAAACCACAATGAGTGAAATACACTTGTACCTGATCAAAACCACAAAGAGAGTCAAGTACACTTGTACCTGATCAAAACCACAATGAGTGAAATACACTTGTACCTGATCAAAACCACAATGAGTGAAATACACTTGTACCTGATCAAAACCACAATGAGTGAAATACACTTGTACCTGATCAAAACCACAAAGAGAGTCAAGTACACTTGTACCTGATCAAAACCACAATGAGTGAAATACACTTGTACCTGATCAAAACCACAAAGAGAGTCAAGTATACATGTATCTGATCAAGACCACAATATGAGTCGAGTACACTTGTACCTGATCAAAACCACAAAGAGAGTCAAGTGCATTTGTACCTGATCAAAAGCACAATGAAAATCAAGTACACTTGTACCTGATCAAGACCACAATGAGTGTCAAGTACACTTGTACCTGATCAAGACCACAGTGAGAGTCAAGTACATTTATACCTGATCAAGACCACAATGAGTGTCAAGTACACTTGTACCTGATCAAGACCACAATGAGTGTCAAGTACACTTGTACCTGATCAAGACCACAATGAGTGTCAAGTACACTTGTACCTGATCAAGACCACAATGAGTGTCAAGTACACTTGTACCTGATCAAAACCACAGTGAGAGTCAAGTACATTTATACCTGATCAAATTTTTGTTTTATTTTTGTTTCAATACATTGTCAAGATTTATTTTTACATATACAGTCAAACCTGCCTTAAAGGCCACCTGTTTTTAGCAGCCACTTGTCTTCAACAACCAGTTTCAGTTGCCCCAATAAATTTCACTATGTTAACATACCTAAACTGCAGCCACCTGTCTAATGCGACCAACAGCCAATGCTATACAGGACAAACTGCTTGGTCACACTGTTTTCAGCAGCCATTTTTTGGGGATGGTTGATCGCATTATTTATTTTTAGAAAACCTGTAAACAGGTTAGCTGGGCAGCACTGTAATGTACATGATTTTGACACCTGATCATCTTAGCTGGGCAGCACTGTAATGTACATGATTTTGACACCTGATCATCTTAGCTGGGCAGCACTGTAATGTACATGATTTTGACACCTGATCATCTTAACATCAAACTATCACATATTGGTATATGAATATACATGTATTGCTATACACTGCATAATGGAAACCAATTTTCCTGTGATTTTTGTCAACCTGGAACCAAAGGCCACCTGTCTTATGCAGCCACTTTTTCAATTTCCCTTGAGTGGCTGCTGAAAACAGCTTTGACTGTATATAGAGATACAAATACAGTGAGAGTTCTTAAACAAGACAAGCCTGCTGTGATCTCCGATTTAAGTCTCATATAAGAGACTTGTTATGCTTGCTTCACTAAATGTTCAGCAAAGAAACAGTCAATATCTTCCAAAGAAGTCTTTAGATACTGCCTGCAGTCTACACGATCTCATATACAGGATATCATGTGCAAAATGAACGTACAATTAAGACCAAATGAAAAAGATAAATGATTAGAAAATACTATATACCTTGAAATTTTCACTTCTGTTTAATTTTTGCTATTTTCGCTTATAGCTGAGGGCAAATTTAAAGAGAAGTCGAAATTTTCAAGGTAAACAACTGAAGTAAGAACATTGATGCCATCCATGAGGCTATAGTGATTTAGGCAGAATTTAAGACGCAGTGAATAGGTTTTCTGATATAAAAGGACGAAAATAAGCAGGGGTGAAAATTTCCTGGTACCATATACAGTAATACATGTCATCACCAGATAAAATTCTGTTTAGTTTAAAAGACATTTGAGCAATCACAAGATAGCTGAAACTAGACCTCTTTGTTATGCCAGGAATTTACTTTACACAACGATATATACAATGTCATGTAAGTCAGAATTGAAACTGACTGTGAAACATGTGTTTATGTAGCCACATGTATCGATGCTAGCTCATAACCATTTTACTTTCTACTCGATTTGCATGTAACAAACTAAATACTGATTTCTCTTCTTTCATTTCCCATACAATGTATCCCGATATCACAAACTGGTATGTTCCCAAACACCATGTCACAACCGTTGGTCTTCATTAGCAACTGCCAATCAAATGCCTGCTCCTATCTGTCTATTTATTTTCTCCATCAAATGTTTATCTAATTTCTTCTGTCGAACATAAACTGCTGCGTAAGACAAAACTCCTATAGTAAACGTTACAGCTTCAAATATCCAAAAGTTTCTCTCATCTAAATATGGCGTTATTTCGCATCTGAAGTAAAAAGCATGGATTCCAGTGTCAACAAAAGGTGAAATTTACAAGATAATATACAAAATCAAAGGACTGAAAGTCCTGAAAGGTAAGTCCTTTGTCAATTCTGAATTGGTAAGTTTATAAAAGAATATATATCTGTACGTACATGCAGTTACTGTTTAACCTGGGAATATACATCCTTGATCTACTAAAATCAGAAATTAGTATAGGCTGTCATATACCATGGTACATCTTTAAAATAAAACATTTATTTGAAATATAAGAAATTAGTGGATGCTTATTTTTTTATTATGCATCAGTAGAAATTTATACATTTTATGATATGTTTACATTGTCATTACAAAACAGCAGACATACAGAGTCGGACTTAGATTTACATGTACAGTCATGGGAAATATAAATTTGTCACTTATGTTGTTTTCTTCTTTGTTTTATAATATATACAACCAATAATTTTTAAATGTTGGTAAAATCCAGAATTTTGCAAATTTGTACAAATTTATATGGTAGATCTAGGCAATTTCACATTTCTAAAACAAAATAACAAATATTTGAAATATTGCTTAAATTAGTGGATTCTGTGTGCATTTAAAAATTGTTGGTTTTATATAAAACAAAGAAGAAAATAACATAAGTGACAAATATTTATGTCCCATGGTTGTAGATCTATCACGACTTTCAACAGCTTTAAAAATGTTGCATTATTCAGTTCCCTTTACTCCGTAATTTTTTTAACAGAAAAATGCTCGTTCAACAACCTTAAAATTACATTGTTATTTGGTATGTAAAACAGAGTAATAAATGTAGATCGATGTCTCAAATACAAATTGGGTTTAAAAAATTAAACATTGGGTCGAACTGATTTGAAGTCGAAACACCCGTGGTAATGATGACCAATGTAAATACATCAACTAAAACCACCTGGCTAGACTTTAAAACTCTATTACAGGCAGGAATCATGCAATCGCTAGCTGCATTGATGTTTGTGCTATCAGACCAGAACCACGATCGAGTAAACTGTCTTTTATTCTCTCACAAAAGAACAGAATTTACAGCACACCAGGAAAGCATCTTACTCAATGTCAGACATTAACGGTTCAATTGTGAGTTTGTCTATTTTTACTTCCGCGAGTAAGCTTGAAAACTTAAATAATCTATCAGTTAGGTAAAAATTCATGTTGTATGAATAAAAAGGAAACGATGATCGATTCCAGTTTCTAAATAACGCGAATTAAAATGGGTATCAATGTCAAAATCGGCAAAGTTGAACTGAGGGAATTCCCCTTTTCAACAAGTGTCCTATGTCACGTGACTATAATAATTCATCACAGCATTTTCGACTGTTTTCGTTGTTCAATTTTAGTTTCAATGAGTTTTCAAATTAAAAGAAATGGTGTCCTAGTTCAGGAATTATAAGGAGAGAGTACGCGAATGAAAGAAGATTCAAATTAGACACAAAGATGTATTTTAAAGGTTGAATCTCAGGTAACTACTTTCTACAGCGCAAGTAGTAGTTCGGCATATCCTATGGCACACTGATTTTTGAATGGGGAAGCTGACGATGCTTAATTGAGTACACGGAAAAACCCCTTGAGTTCTGAGCCTGTCATAGCAATAAGGCCTTGCCTTAAATATAGAGTACTGGACAAAATAAATGCTGTAAAATTTAGAGATGGAATCAGAGGAGTGTCACATTTACTATGAGTTTGAAGTACTGGATAACAAGGACCACTATAAAAGTTTGAGGTGGCATCAAAAGAAGTGTACATCCCCTCTTGAATGGTCACATTTACTGTTAGGTCACTGTAAAAGTTAAGAGTTGGAACCAAAGAAGTGTACATTCCCTCTTGACCAGTCACATTTACTGTTAGACCACTGTAAAAGTTAGAGGTGGCATCAAAAGAAGTGTACATCCCCTCTTGATTGGTCACATTTACTGTTAGGTCACTGTAAAAGTTAGGGAATGGATCAAAGAAGTGTACTTCCCCTCTTCTTGGCACGGTCACTGTATTTACTGATTAGGTCACTGTAAAAGTTAGAGAAGTTAGAGAATGGATCAGAGAGTGTACTTCCCCTCTTGGCCAGTCATATTTACTGTTAGGTCACTGTAAAAGTTAGACAGGTGAAGGTACTTCCCCTCTTGGCCAGAAGTGTAGGTCATTCCCTTTGGTTGGATCAAAAGATTTACTCTTGATAGGTCACTGTTAGGTCACTGTAAAAGTTAGAGAATGGATCAAAGAAGTGTACTTCCCCTCTTGGCCGGTCATATTTACTGTTAGGTCACTGTAAAAGTTACAGGTGGGATCAAAAGAAGTGTACATCCCCTCTTGACCGGTCACACTTACTGTTAGTCTATAGTTAGAGTACTGGACAACAAGGACCACTGTCAAAGTTAGAGGTGGTATGAAAAGAAGTGTACATCCCCTCTTGAGTGAGTTTGTTATTAGATGTTTATAAAGAATTCTATGGGAGGTGGTTAGAAGTAACAAGGAATTCTCTTTATTCTTTTTTACATTTTCATAAGATTAATGATATACATTTGATAACAAATTTAATTTCCCCCCATAAATACAAAAAGTCAAAACAATAATGTCATTACCCATAGAAGATAGAATCTTAACATGACATCAAAGACATGGAGTATCTTGTACTCAAATTAGGTAAAGTAGAACTTTGATGAGTTGAACTTCAGTCGATTTTCTCGATGTTTTGAACTATTGACAAAGTCCAGAATAATTTTGTCATTCATCACCACTGATAGATATTTTAGAATTCAAACTTTTATGAGTCGAATTTCTTGATGTTTTGAAGAAATTTTTGGGCCCATTTCTTTAAAAACAGCAAAAATTCCTACATATAATTCAAAGTAAAATTTTACATGTGTATGAAATTGCCCAATGATAAATCTCCTCCTTCTCATCAACATTCAATGTTTAATTTCACGAAAATTTAATTAAACTTAGCACTAATTTTTAATTATAATGACTGTATAATGTTTTAAATGGATTTGAAGCCATCATATTCACCTTATAGGAACTTTGAAACTAAAATACATATGATTCTTGGTTACCATCCATAAGCAGGAGTCCCGATGTTTCGAACTTTTCTAGGTTGTCTCTTGAACTTTGACTCATCACAATTCTACTGTATATCATCATGCCCTTATCTAGGTCATTGCTTGCATTTAAAATCTTACCTGCGGAAATATTTTTGTCCAGAACCATCACATAATACAAATTCCTTGAACCCTGTATCTTGACAATATGGTTTTTCTTGTCTCTAAAATGAAGAATTTATAGACAGATAAATAAATGTATAACATACCCAGTACAAGAACATGAATTACTGAAATTGCTTTGAAATCCCATTTCATAGGATGTGATGATTATTGTGATTTCTGGAATCCTCCACTAAGGCACACATTTAAATAATTTAGCAAGGTCAAAGATTTTCAATGAACTTTTCTACTCACCTCTTGTACAATTAACCACAACAGTGACTCAGTGTTTGCAATATTTCATGTACACTTTCTGTATATAATTTAAAAAAAAACTGATATACATGTACAATGTATAATGAAGAAAACACACATAGATATATGTAAAGTCAAATCAATGATCTCCCATACTTCACCATGTTAACAAAGAGGAAAAACATTTAGAAGTTGATGCACACACACTCTAGTGTATAAAAATGGTCTTACTTTAACTGTATATCTCTTATTCCTCTCTCACTTTTAATATTTTAATATAGGTTCATTAGATTCTATTGTATAGTTTTCTGTCAGGATTTTTGCTAGGAAGGTGCCAGTTTTATAATATATATTTCCCTCTTATTAATGCAGTTTTTGGTATGGCTGTGCACAATTTTAGAGTGTATGATTTACAAACTATTTTTTTAATAACCAAGGAGCCAGTGCTATAATACAAACACTTTAACTGGTATGTGGTTTTGGTATCTTTGTGAACAGCTCTTTAGGATATGTTTTTGCCAGTTTTTATGATCAAGTTGCCAATACAAGCTACAGCAATTGTTCAGTGTGGAAAAAAGCTCAACTGTTTAGTGGAAGGTTCATCTTTTGGCTATATGTATGTTACTTCAAAGTTTGTGCTACTTTCTCCATTTTGTACAACATTATCCCTTTGAACACTTACCAGTTCATCTTTTGTATGAACACCACCCTTACCAGTTCATCTTGTATATGAGCAGTACCTCTATGTGTACTAATCAGTTCAGCATTTTTATGAACACTGAATCTCATTTTGTATAAATACTTACTCTATGTGCACTTACCAGTTCATCCTCTGTATGAGCAGTACCTGTGTATGCACTTACCAGCTCATCTTCTATATGAGCAGTACCTGTGTATGCACTTACCAATTCATCTTCTGCATGAGCAGTACCTCTATGTACACTTACCAATTCATCTTCTGCATGAGCAGTACCTCTATGTACACTTACCAGTTCATCTTCTGTATGAGCAGTACCTCTATGTACACTTACTAGTTCATCTTCTGTATGAGCAGTACCTCTATGTACACTAGTTCATCTTCTGTATGAGCAGTACCTGTGTATGCACTTACCAATTCATCTTCTGCATGAGCAGTACCTCTATGTACACTTACTAGTTCATCTTCTTTATGAGCATTACCTCGATGTACACTTACCAGCTCATCTTCTGTATGAGCAGTACCTCTATGTACACTTAATAGTTCATCTTCTGTATGAGCAGTACCTGTGTGTGCACTTACCAGTTCATCCTTTGAACATCTTTCACATTCATTCACCACAATGATATGTCCTGTTTTACATCTTGTGTCATTATCGTTAACTTTCCCTAAAAAATAAAACAGAGTTATCAAACCACACAAAACTCACCTCGCACCAAATGACCAATATCTTAAAACCCCCAATTAAGATGATCTAAATCGATCTTCTTAAACACACCACTGGAAGTTGACTTAATCCATTACAGGGTCATTTTGCAAAATATGAAGAACCACTCTAGCATCTGAGGTATACATGTGCTAAGAATCATGAGACTTAATATGTCATGCAAATTGTTTTCATGTTTGAACAGTAGAAGCAGATAAAACTAACCTCTTAACCAAACACCAAAAAAGGGTGGACCCTTAAGCCTCCTCACACCTCATTCAACTTTGTTGAGACGAGATAGAATGGAAAATATAATATGAAGTTTTTAAAATTTAATATCTACACTGAAGTCTCAATTACATTCAATTTAATCAAGTACATAAGTGTAACTTCAAGTGATGATAAAATTAAATTTTCACAATAGAATGATTCTGATGCCAAGTCAAAACAATGTTTTTCCCCATCAAATCTGAACCAATAAAGAATGATATTCATTTGAACTGTGGATCAAACAATTGTGATTCATTTATATGGTATCAGATAAGCTGCATACATGTATCTCATCTGTAGGCCTTTCAAACTTCAGTTTTGTTTAAATGTATGTACATGTACCTCTGTAACATTATTTTTTTTTAATTCAATTTGAACTCTTTTGGCTTTATAATAAAGACAGTTTTTCCAAAAAAACTGCTGTTTTGATATACCGGTATATGTAGCAATAACAATATACATTTGTACATTTACATTGTATGTTTGGTGATAGCAATATGAACATATATACATTGTAGGAAACTTGTGAAGTGGAACCTGTCTTGATAGACCTCTCTTAAAAAAGACCATCTGCCTTCTGAAACCACTTGGTTTAATAATCCTTTAGATACAATCTCCTTTGAGAGAGCACCTGTCTTGTTTAGAGGCAGAAGGGGTGGTCTCTCAAGACAGGTTCCAATGTACATTATTTATACTGTAAAATATCTTGTATACTGAACTGTAAGGCATGTATATAGTACTATATATAGGTACCATTTTATACGTACTTACCTGTAATATCTTGTATACTGAACTGTACCATTTATATACTATATATAGGTACCATTTTAATACGTACTTACCTGTAATATCTTGTATACTGAACTGTAAGGCATGTATATATACCGGTATAGGTACCATTTTATACGTACTTACCTGTAATATCTTGTATACTGAACTTTGTATATAGTACTATATATAGGTACCCATATATGTACTTACCTGTAATATCTTGTATACTGAACTGTAAGGCATGTATATAGTACTATATATAGGTACCATTTTATACGTACTTACCTGTAATATCTTGTATACTGAACTGTAAGGCATGTATATAGTACTATATATAGGTACAATTTATATACGTACTTACCTGTATTTTGTATACTGTACTTAAGGCATGTATATATACCATTTTATATACTTACCTGTAATATCTTGTATACTGAACTGTAAGGCATGTATATAGTACTATATATAGGTACCATTTTATACGTACTTACCTGTAATATCTTGTATACTGAACTGTAAGGCATGTATATAGTACTATATATAGGTACCATTTTATACGTACTTACCTGTAATATCTTGTATACTGAACTGTAAGGCATGTATATAGTACTATATATAGGTACCATTTTATACGTACTTACCTGTAATACTTGTATACTGAACTGTAAGGCATGTATGTACCATAGTACAATTTTATATGTATACCTGTAAGGCATGTATAAGTACTTATATAGGTACGTACTTACCTGTAATATCTTGTATACTGAACTGTAAGGCATGAATAGTGTATATAGGTACCATTTTATACGTACTTACCTGTAATATCTTGTTTACTGAACTGTAAGGCATGTATATAGTACTATATATAGGTACCATTTTATATGTACTTACCTGAAATTTTATGTTTATGATGAGCAGGCCATGAAGTTTCTACAATAAGTATCACTAAAGAAATGCTGAAAATAAAAATCACAGGTTAAACTTTGTAGAGTATGGTGATTGACAATTAAAAGAGCACCCTGAGTAAAAATTGAAAATTTCATATAATTTATATAGAGCTTGTCATTCTAAGAATAACATCGAAAACCCAATCAAAATCAGTGCACACATTCTCGAGATATTAGGAAGAAACTGCAAAACTGATCTTTACAAACGGCTCAAGTAGACTGTGGTAGCGAATTACCGTATGTGCTTCACTATAGGTTTAGTACATGTATCAGCAGTGACTCAGGTGTAGATGGCAATAAATACATTTGCTAATTTATTGAGTGAATATATCGTTGTGCACAATAATGGAGGAATAATTGTTTTTAACTGTCACAGCTGTGATTTTTGTTTGGGAATTTTTTATTGATCGATAAAATGAGTTAAAAGTTGTAACCTTTTCCTTGTTAGGCAGCAATATTATACATAAAGAAATCTAGCTTTTTTTTTACTTATTTATCTATCTATGCTTACTTCTGTCTGTGTAAAATAGCATAATTGTCATCCATCAAAAACAAATAATTAAATATAACCTTTGAAGAATTAAATTGTTAAAACAAAATGATTGAAATACTATTTTTACATTTTTTAAAAACTGATATTGTAGTAGTAGGCCTAAATTGTATGTCATTTTGAAAAGACAACTGCCATAGGCATAGATATCAGTCGCATTGTGCTTTTGGCAGAGCAAATAAAGTACATAGATAATGGAAATTGAAAGCAACATCTACTGTACTGAAAATGGTTAAAGAAAATGTTTCAATTATATAAAGAACTATGCCTCTCATAAAATATCAAATAGAAACATAATACATTATAAATTAAATTTAACGTATTAATCATTTTATTATATAAAATTTTCAGCTAAAATGCGGCATTAATACATGTAAGTTGTATCTTACAATATCATCAATTGAAATTTACTTTAAAAAAATGACATTTTCATTATGTGTGCTATACAACTTAGGTGTTTCCCAAATGCGCACGGGACTAATACTACACCCAATGATTGTTACATGTGATATACAACTTAAGTACTTCACACTTTTATTATTTGCAAACAAAGCAACACACAGAGGTGTAATTTTTTATTCATTGTTTCTATATACAATTTGTATGCATTCCATCTGAGACGCATGTTTTATATGATTCTAGTAATGATACATGTATAATTATTATTTATATAGCTTTTTATAAGTTAAAACAAAATCAAAATAGATATGCATACAAATAATTTATCAAACAAAAATCACAATTTTCATCATAGTTTCTATTATGATCATTTAATCTATCATTAGTCAGTATTTATCTTTTTATTTTTGTCTTTTTTTATTAATTTATTGCTGTACATGTACATGAATTATAAAATATCGACTTCTTTGAAATTCATTCAGACATAAAAATCATATGTAGCTTATACACAGTCGAAAGGGAATAATACTAATAGAATCTACCCTACCTTGAGGGTATGACAAAGGAATTTCAATCTGAGACTAAGATTCTTGAATGACAAACTTGAGGCTTGCCGAGGAAAGTATTTTCAAAAATGGAAGCAATGAAACAATGAAAAAAGTATGTAGAAATGATATATATAATATAGAATATACTTTTTTGTTTTCTGTTGATATCAGCACATTTTTGGAATTGGAAAAGCAATTGCATTGTAAATTAATTTCTAAATTTCCCATCTAATGTAACTTAGACTTAAAATGTAAGTAAATCATCTTTCATAAAATTTAAAATAAAAATTTTCTCCAGATGCTTCAGTTACTGAGGTTTTATTCCAGTATTCTAAAAGAATTTGTCACAGTTGTTATAAATAAAAGTAAATTATTAATCTAAATTAACTTAAAATATCCACTGATATCAACAAATCAGTATTTGTTTGTGTTATGTCCGTCTTAGGTTCTGTCTTTTAGTTTATGCATGTAAGATCAGAGTTATCTGCCCGTAATGCATGTATCGTGGCTTACAGCCATCCTTTTACCCGCTTGCAATTTGTGGCCTACTACGGTTGTAAGTACAGTTTCTAATTGTGAAGATCTGTTATTTTGTTTATTTCAGTTTAGAAAAAACACTGTTTGTGATATTCAGCATTGTTTAATTGCAATACGAACATTTTGTGCATAACAAGCTATGAACTCTTTGTCAACCTCCAGCAACACGTGGTGTTGACAGTTGAAAAGTAATACTCAATAGTCAATCCCTAGTCAGTAATTTAAGTACATTGATATACAATGTATAGTTGTAATTTTTCTGTGCCAGTTGTTAATAACATTACATGAACATTTGCAAGTGACATTGTTTACAATAACAATTGATTAATTTTTCTATAACAAAAGTATGGGCAAGCATGCCATAAATTTGTGTTGCTGAATACATGTAATTTTTTGCGTTTATGGTGTGCCATTTCGGACATAATATACAATTGTATTTTCTTTGTTTTTATTTTCAGCCTTTTACTACCACACAACACCATACAAAACGGATGTAGTCTACTTGTGCCAATTAATGTTTGGTACAATATAACTGCTACAAAAATTAACGTATTCATGGTTATACTGACTGCTTTATGGGGGCAGAACAGTAAAAGGACACAACTGGCCTGTTGCAAGTCTTAAATAGTGCTTCATGAGTGAAAAGACTTCACCATTCCTCGTATACTACCATATCACGATTATCTAGTAAAAGCCTATCATCCACAGCAACCAGAAGAAAACGAGCTAAAGGCTGAGGCGCTAAAGGCTTCTTTAAAGCTAGCAGAGAATCAGGCTCAATTAGAAAAGAGAAAAGCAGAATTACACTGCAACATGCACTTACTGAAAAGGAGAATGCTGTAGTTATCACTGCAGAGATTGACACTGCTGAACCAGAGGCATTAGAGTTAGAAGTAGAAGCTAAGATCCTTGAAGGAGAAGAAAAAGAGGATTCTATCAGTCAAGTTTAGCGGTTTGGAAGTAGAAAACCCACAAGCAAGAACCAATGCATTTGTTCAAAACGTTTCACAATATTATGACGAAGCTACAGCTAACAACCGGACTCCGGGTCCACATCCTGCAGGTTTACCAACAGCAACATGAAGTACCATCATTGTCAGTGTCGACATCTCATGACCCCAACAATTGCAAATGTTATGGAGGGCCTGAGTTGCAAAAGAGATTATACTGAACATATTTCCTCAGAACTAACCAAGTTCCTTCTAAAAAAAGGACTTGTGTGTTGTCACGGTTCTGACAACATTTAAACGACAAAGCAGAATTTTACCCTACATGGAAGAATAGTTTTTCAGATCGGATTAATGGTGAACTTGAAGCCACACCATCAGAAAGAAATAGACCTTCTTCTCAAATGGACTGTCCATTATCACATCGTCACATTAAGCCAACTCAAATAACCCTTCACAAGCACTACATAAAGGCTGGTTGCGCCTAGACGAGAGATTTTGGCTGCCCACCGAGATGATTGAGTCAGCACTTAAAGCAAAGTTGGATTCATTTCAGGCATTATCTATCAAAGAGCCTCATCGTTTGTATATCTATCAGAATGAAATAGAAGCTTATCAAGGAGGATATTCGTATATTCTTGTTTACTCTCATACTTGACAGTTCATCAGGTGTTACACCAATTGTTGAAACTCCAAGTTACATCCAAGGGAAAAGTGGACAAATGAAGCCGGTAACGTTACATGACAAAGTACGGGAGTGTCTTTTCCACCATTTAAATTTTTTACAGAATTTATCCGCAAACAAGCGAAAATTAGAAACAATCCATCTTTCGCTTATGGTGCAGACAGTAAAACCGACAATTCTCAGGGTAGACATCATGGACATGTCAGGAATAGGACATTGAACGTTACCTCAAGGAAAACTAATTGTGATAATGTGCAAGTACAATCAGATTCTTCGGATAGAAAATGCCCACTTCATGGTACTTTTCCATTCTTTTAAATAAATGTAAAGCGTTTCGTCTAAAACCCTTGGATGAAAGAAAGAAGTTTTTGAGAGACCATCAATATATGTTTTTATGCTGTGAATTCTCGTTCACACAGACGACGAGACTGTACCAGTGCTAATTCATGTGTGATGAATGTGACAGCACTAGTCACCCATCAGCTCTTCAAGTAAAAGTTCAGAATATGCAAAACAATGGGCGGGGGAAGTCACTAGCATAGTAGAAAACCCATGTACGGCCAAGAGGCACCAGGTGCCCCTGACAACATAAGCTCTAGTGTACACAGATATGTGGACAAAAGTTTGTTACATATGCGGTAATAGACACGACCAATCAAATCGCTCACTCGTTAGTCCTAGAATTTTTTGACATTGTTCAAGCTAATTCCACAATCTATAACCTTGTCATCATGTGGAGGTACAATAAATACTACAGGGAGAAAAGATAAGTGATTTTGTAGTAGAGTCGTTAGACGGTAGCTGTTTCCTTGATCTGCCTACGCTTATAGAATGCGAACATAAGATTTCCTACACCTGAAGTTGCCCTATCACTACTACAGCCATCTTAAGGATATTGCTAATGCATTCCTTCATTAGACCCTGATGCTGAGATTCTTTTATACTTGGGTAGGGACATTATAGGCCGCACATCACGTTATAGATCAACCGTATTGGCAAAGGAAATGAGCCCATATGGACAGAGGTTACGTTTTGGTTGGACCATTATTGGCGAGACCTGTCTTGGGTAAGAACACATACACCACCAGTGATCAGTTTGAAACTTATAAGAAGACACACATATTAGGATCTGGTCGTTTGTTCATTATTACTTCCATACCAAACGAGTTTCAGAATTCAGGAGGATACTTGTATGAAACAGTGTAAAATATGGTGTGGGAATCATAGAGACACGGAAACTCGCAAGTGAAAGTGTTCAAAGTGATAACTTTGGCCGAAACGTTTTTCGGAAAACAAAAGATGATGATAAAGCCAGGACTTGTCAGTAGATGATCGCACAACTAAGAGTTATAGGACCAAGGTTTTCAGAGGGACGAACAATGCAATTGGGTTGCCCCACTTCCTTTCCGCAGTTCAGCGACTCAATAACAGAAGTGCTGCTCTCAGGAGAGCAAAACTGTTAGAAGCTTCATTGAAAAGAGACTCTTTAAAGAGAGAACATTTTCTTACATTCATGGGATGGTATCCTTAAGAATGGACATGCTGAGTTAGCTCCATAAAAATAAACGCAAGGAGGTAAGAGTGTTGGTTTTACCAATATTTGATGTTTACCATCCGAGAAAGCCGAATCAGGCTGCGAGCTGTTTTCGATTCATCAGACCAAACATGAAGGACTTTCACTTAATGACGTTTTGCTGACCGTTCCCGATTTCACGAATAGCTTTACTTGGCGTGTTGGTTAGATTCATCGAAAAGGAACCTATAGCCATTAAAGATGTTTTACTGCTTTAAAGTTAGGGAAGAATCGTAACTTCCTCAGGTTCTTCTGGTTTAGTGAGAACTAACCCTGAACTGCCTATGACGGAATACAGAATGTACAGTTCATGTCTTTTGGCAACCGCCCTTCTCCCCTGCGGTTGCCACATACGGGATCCGCAAATCTATTTGAATGTATGGACAGGATGTCGCCAAGTTTTTTATGTTGATGATGGACTAACTTCAGCATACAGCAATGAAGCCCATAGATCTTATGAAGAAAGCTTTGATGTCTGAAGGCATACTTGCGCCTTCATAAGATATCATCTAATAGCAAAGAGGGCTAACTTTCTGTGAACCTAGCTAAGGATGTAACGGGTCTGAGTTTTGGAGTTATGGACGAATCAACGCAGCTTAGGTCTCAACTGGAATTTAGATGGTGACAGATAGAAACCTTTTTCTTTGATGTGATAGCTAGAGATTACACCGTGACTCACTCATTAACAGTATATTTGAGGTTATCATAGAAGGCAAGAGCATTCTTAGGAACCTTGGTTCTCAGCACTGATATCAACAAATCAGTATTTGTTTGTTTATTATTGTTTAATGTCCCACTCAAGAATATTTCACTCATATGAAGACGTCACCAAATGCCGGTGAATCGTGTGTCTTTTATTCGTAAGGGCTTCAATTTTTGGCCTATGCTCGGCACCTACGGCCATTGAGCAGTGAGGGTTCTTTAACATACCAACACCTACTGTCAGTGTGACACGGGACCTCAGTTTTTACTGTCTAATCCGAAAGACACGAAACCAACCTGCTGCCAGCTGGACTCAAACACACGATCAAGAGTCAAGCACCTTACCAACTGTGCCAGGCCGGTTCAACTAATCAGTGTACATGTTGCATTTTGTTACAAGTTCAAAATGAAATACAGAATACAGAACTAATGTCTTTAATAAATTGAATTATAAAACATTTGTCAAATACCTTCTGGAAAAGGTGGAGAATGACACAATGTAATGGTGATGGGTTTTTTTTAAAATAAGAGATGAGGTAAGCAAATTAATTCATTTTGAAATTACAAAATTTCAAATGACAGCTATAAGAAATAGATAGTTAAGAAGATCAATATGTTGCGGTGAAAATGCCAAAGCATCTTGCTATGAAGAAAGTATATGAGAGGACTTCTGTCCCTGATTAATTTTCCTATAACAAATTTAACTCCTGAAAAAGTTCCTTACATAATATACAATCTGCCATTAAAAGGTTACGTATTTATCTGGGCAGAATTTCGCCGGCCTATGCTCGGCACTTACGGCCATTGAGCAGTGAGGGTTCTTTAAACATACCGACACGCACACAGATACCTACTACTGTCAGTGTGACACGGGACCCCAGTATTTACTGTCTAATCCCCGAAACCCCCCCCCCCCCCCCCCCCCCCAATTGTTTCACCGTTTCCAAGCACAATGGCTCACTCACTGGACACAACATGAAAAATGAGAGAATATTTACCATAATAACAAAAGAATAAAAAATGCTAATCTCCTCTTCGTACAGATTTCAAACATGACTACCGATTGCCTCTGAGTCAACTTCCACATCAACTGTTCATAATCGCGATTTTCACATCACCGGAAGTAACAACTAAATTTAAAGAACAAATTGTATACCAAACCCGATCAATCAGCATTGCACCTCCTCCAATTTGAATTCAATGCGAGATATCAGCTGATGGTATAAGTAGACTAAGTAACCGAAATTAAAATAACTCTTTGATTTATAATCCACTTACACTACTAAATTTCACTTTAACGTTTGATTTTGATAAGTTGAACAGTATTAGGCCCTAAATACACGACCAGCGATATATAAAGATAATATTAGCTTTATCAGAGATATATAAAGATAATATTAGCCTTATATATCTCTGACACGACCAATAAAATAATGATTTGACTTTTCTGCTCAAATATTTATAAAAAATCTCAGATACCAAAGTGTAAATCTTCAGGATGTACGGGATACATAATATTGTATCAGGTGTTACGGAGGAGTAAGTTTCCCTGTTGACCGGTCACACCCACCGTGAGTCCACCGTCAAATTCAAATGAAGTAAATGAGGAACAAAATTAATCCTCGTAATATTTGGTACAGACGTCTCAACAACTGCTGTCGAACAGGTAACTCAGTATTTCATTTAGTGAAACAGAGTAATCGCAAACAATACTATTATACCGGCCATAAAATATGAGGAACGTTAAAATGCAACACGATTTTTGTCAGTAAGTAGTTTACGCGTGTGTGTGTGTGTAATGTTTATTTAGCACATGTCTGTACTAGGTATATGCGATACTGTCACGCCCCAATTATTCTCGTAATGCACCCCTGTTCGGAACTTCCCTATTTATACTTCAATCAATAAAAAGAAAAGAAGAGTACAGATTGCCATCTGTTTCCGGTACATTTCATCGTCTGCTAGTTCGAAGTTATCCAAAATCACGAAAAGTATTCTTGATTCTTTGTCGACCAGAATATTGGAATTAAAAAGTATGTTATTATTGTTGTACCTTGTTATGTGTTATGATTTGTAATTTTGACACATGATAAAAAGTTCATAATATGACCATTCGGCCCTCAGGCCCTCGGTCTGAAAAGGAGTATGATATCAAAATGTTCATATAATGATCTCTGTATATCTTAAACACGCTCTGGTATATTGGATCAGTTGTAAGATGTTGATAAATACCAGATATAACATCTTCCAAAGTCAAGGTTTTAATCTATGGTGAATTCCATGATGTCTATATTAAGTATTATTAACAATACCAAAGTTATAATTTTACAAAGCCAAAGGAGTCTAAACAAATGTTCAAGACGATCGTTTTTGTCAATAACACTTCATCAGTTGAGCTTGAATTCATTTAAGATATATTTTCTAAAGAAAAAGTGGTATCATACAAGGTCAAATTATAAATCTAAACATATTGCCAAACCCGTCTAAGAGTACCCTCTGTAAAATGAATATCTTAGTTTTTGAGAAGTTTAGAATTTAAATTTGGGTATCTGATCGAAATATTACCTTAGTATTAAATAATCGTCTGGTATCGAAATACAATGTGCTGGGTTTCATTTATACCATCGAGGACTCTGACGGTCTACTAGCAGTGGCAAGGACTCGGTGGTTATAATTACTATTTACAGTACCAAAGTTATTGTTTTGGAAAGGGGTCCAAAATAAATGCCCAAAACGATCATTTATGTCAAAAAGACTTCAAATGAGTGTGGTTTTCTCCAGCATATACGCTGTATTTTTGTAATCAAGTTAATGAGATGGGTTTACTGTATCCCTTGAAATTTTCGTTCCCGTTTAATTTTCGTGCAAAAATGAGAGGGCGAAATTAAAATGAAAACAAAATTTTCCAGCTAAACAGTTGAAGCCAGGAGTGAGAACATACATGCCATCCACGAAACTATGATGATGTCGGGTGAACTTAAGACAGGGTGAATATGTTTGCTGTCGTAAAGGGGAAAGAAGTTCCAAGTATATAGCTTTGTATTCAAAACCTATCAACTGCCGGATGTTTGCATTATATATACTAATTTTGAATGAATATAAAAAAAAATTGGATACCAAAGTATAAATCTAAAAGATGTCCAAGATATAGATACAAACTTGTAAAAATGGACAAACACGGATCTCTGGAAATCAAGAGGTGGGATCAGGTGCCAAGGAGGAGTAAGCATCCCCTGTCGATCGGTCACACCCGCCGTGAATCCACAGTCAAATTAAAATGAAATACGTGAGGAACGAATCCTCGTCACAATTGGTACAAACGTCTCAACAACTGCCATCAAACAGGCAACTCAACATTTCACTTAGTGAAACAGAGTAATCGCAAACAAGACTATTATACCGACAGTAAAATTTGCGAAACTTTGACATCAAACGCAGTTTTCAATATCCCCGTGTCAATAGTTTGTCAGTGAGAGGTTACCTCTGTATATGAAATATCGGATCATTTGTGAAATATAAACTCCGTATGCGGGTGATTATGGGATGGAAAATTTACGATAGGAAAGCCGAAATCGTCGCGTTTGTCGTATTAGCTTAATTGTCAATTTCCCGTCTGTGTCTATAGTAAGTAAAATGTCTAAGTATGAAGTGTATGTGCTTGATTCTGTTGTATTTCTAGTTCGCTGGAACATATCGCATTACACATGTATGAAAATTTCCATTATTGATTGACAAAACGTCGTCGATACATCTAAATGTCAAATTAAAGAACATCGCTAGCTTTTTCTTCTTTTGATTCAACAGTTTCCAAATGAAGTGTGCTTCGTATGAATAAAGCTAATAAAGGGGTACACTTGGTTCCCATAGGAATTCCGACAGTTTGTTGAAAGACCACGTCTATGAACATTATTGTCTGTTAGAAATTCCAGCATTTTTTTAATATCAACTTCAGTGTAGAATCAGATTGGTGTTAAATAAAATAAGTGTTATGATAACCAATAACTAGATATTTAATTTTTCGGATATCATCTTTAGTGGAAAAACAGTTGTATATGATGCTAGGAAGTCTCTTTTAATTTTTCACTTGGAATTGTTGTGTACATAGTAGAGAAATCATATGTTTTGATACTGCGAATTTTAGAAAAAATTTGCGCCTTAAACATTTTCCAAAAAGTTGTTTAGAATTTTTAAGTATCCACATCTGATTTACACCTAATCTTGAATGAAACGATATGATGACAATGGGACTAATTCATATACCACGTGATACCCGATAACGTTTGTGCGGGACTATTGTTTCTATTGACAGAAACGATCGTCTTGAGCATTTTAACTTTGGTATTATGTTTATAATATTCTATATTATTATAATATTGATGGACTGATGCTAGCAGACGATATCCCGCGGTAACGTCATTTCACGGGAAAATTACGTAGAGTTACGTTCCATCTCCATTGGAGATACTAGTACTGCACAAAGGTTATCAGTTATTACATGGAACATGACTTATTCCCATTAAATTTCATAGGCTTGCTACTTACTTTTATATTGTAAATCTTATAAATATGCAAAACATTTTTAAACGTATACATGGTAACTTTAGAATTTCTATGACTGGTAAATAACATTGTTTGTCGATGAAAAAAAGCATATACTACAATGGTTTCTTTGAAATAAGTTCGTTAAAGATATAGATCAATGTCTTGTCAAATATCATGACTACTTCGAAAATCCTCCAACCATTCTCTGGCATTGCATCAATGTTCTCCTTTAACATGTATACACTTAAAAGATATGCAATATTTTGCGTGACTACTGAAAGCCCTTGCCAAACGCCAGTACGATGTCTTGAATTTTGAAGCTGGTACACAGGTTGAACTATTTTTGTAGAGACTATATGATATATACGACATTTTACGAACATATCAAATATGACAAGTAGATTTAAATTTATTCCTCCCTACTGCTATCATGTCTTTCGGATAGGAAATGAAAGATTTTTTACTTAATAAACATAACGTTGGAACACCTTCAGCATTTGGAAATTCCTGATAAATTGTTCTAGAACATTTTTGAACTGCGTATAGATTGATAATGTATAAATGCCCCGAAAATGTGCAATAATATTTATGAATTTTCCGGATACGATGTAAAACGTCGTTTTATTATGGTAACAAAAAGATAATCTTGTTTAAATAAGGAAAGTTGAATTAAAAATTCTGAAAATTCGTTTGCATATTTAAAGATGAATGTAAAAGAAAGTTTACTTTCATGAACTTCGCCATTAAACTCGTACATTTTGTCAAGAAAGGAACCATCATTCTATCTAGAAGAGATGTAGAATAGAGAGAGAGAATATTAGCATAGATAGAAGATAGAAGAGATAGGAAATAGAAGAGATAGAAGAGGAAGAAGGTGAGAAGAGAGAGAAGAAGATGATAAGACAAGAAAGTATAGAAAGTATTAGAGGAAGAAGAGAGAGAGAATAGAAAGAGAAAGAAGATTAAAGAAAGAAGAAGAGATAATCGAAAAAAGAAGAATTAGAGAGTTAGTTAAGATGAAGAAAAGTACTAGAGAAGAATTAAAGAAGAACTTAGAAGAAGAAGAAGAGAAGATAGAATAAGAGAAAGAATAGAAGAAAGATAAGAGAAGACTTAGAAAGAAAGCAGAGAGAAAGAAGAAGTAAGAGTAGAATAGAAGAGTGAATAGAGAAGAGATAGTAGAAAAGAAAGAAGCAAGTAGGAAGAAGCAGAAAAGGGAGAGAGAAGTGGAGACGAAGTAAGAAGAACAGCAGAGAATAGAGAGTAGAAAGTAGAAAGGAAGAAGAATTAGAAGAAGATAGAGAAAGAAGTAACGAAGTTTAGTATCAGGATGAGATCAAAGAAGACAGTAGAAGAAGATATAGTTAGATGAAGAGTAGATAGTTAAAGAGAGACGAATTAGAAAGAATTGCAGACCTTAGAAGAACAAAATAAGTAGAAGTGCAGGAGAATAGTTGGAGAAAGATAGAAAGAGAGAAGAGGGGAAGAAATAGAAAGAGACAGAAGAAGAAGGAAGAGAGAATGTAGAAGAACAGAAGAGTAGAAAAAAAGATAGATTAAGAAAGAAAAGAAGAGATAGAGAGAAGAAAATAGAATTAGTAGAATAAGACAGATTACTAGAACTTGATGATAGAACTATAAAGATAGAAGTAATAGAAAGAGACAGAAAAAGGATAGAGCAGAAGTGGTGAGAATTAAGACCCAGAAGAAATGATAGAATCGAGAGATTAGAGAGAGAATTAGAAGAGTGGAAAGTAGAAAGGTAGAGAATGAGAAAGTAAGAATTGAAGTAGTAGAGAATGAAATTGAAGAAAGCTATAGAAAAGAAGGTAGGCAGAAGTATTAGACCGTTGAGTGAGAAGATAGAAGAATTCTGAGAAATAGAAGAAAAGAAGAGTAGACGGAGTAAAGGAAAATATAAGACAGATAAATGTAAGATGAGAATAGTAAAGAAAGAGGGAAAGATAGAGATAGGACAGAAAGGAAGAAGAAAGACGAATCTCTGATGTAGAAAGAAGGAACATAGAAAGAAGGAAAGCCAAAGAAAAGAAGAGCAGAATGAGGAGAAAGAGGTTTAGTGTATAAGATGTCAGTAGAATGAAGCCACCGAAGAATAGAAAAAGAAAAGAAGAGTGTGGTATGAAAGTAGAACAGTAGAATACTTAAGATAAGAATTAGAAGAAGAATAGATAGAATAGATTAAGGAGACAGAATGATAAGATAGAAGAATAGAGAATGGTAAAGAAGAGAAAATAAAAGAGAAAGTAGTCAGATGAGAAGAATTAGAAGATACTTGAACAAGAAGAGAATCAGAAGAGATAGAAGAAATAGATAAGGAAAGAAGAGTAGAAGAGGGGAAGTGAAGATTGTTAAGAGAGAAGAGAGAAGTTACCAGACGCAGAAGTAGAGATAGGTTAGAAGAAAAGAAGATGAAGAGAGAGAAGACAGAGCTATGATAGAAAGATTTGAAGAGTAGATCGGATAGAAAGAGAAAGAATTAGAAATAGGAGAATAAAGAAAGAAGAAGATAGGAGAAAGAGAGAAGAATGTTGAGTAGTTAAAGAGAGAAGGCAGGCTAGAAGAGATTAGAAGAAGTAGAGCAGTTTTAGAAGAGAGAAAGAAGAGAGATCGAGCTGAATGTTAAGTTAGGAAGAAGTAGATAATTAGAAAGTAAGATAGAAGCAGTTTTGATTAGTAAGATGTTAAGATTTGGAATCATTTAGAAGTAGAGACAGAAGAAAGAAAGAATTGTGAAGAAATGGGAGAAAAGATCAGATCAGATAGAACTGACTGAAAGAACAGTATAAGAATGATAGAAGATATAGAAAGAAAGAGTATTGATAGAGAATTAATTGAGTAAAGAGAGAAGTATTAGAAGTAGCATGAAAGGATGAGAAGAAGTAGAGAGAACTTTAGATTAGAAGAGGAGAATAAGACGAGAATAGGAAGGAAAGAAAGATCTTGAAGAAGTATAGATTATATATATAGAAGGAAGGAAGAGAGAGATAGATAGAATAGTCGAAGAATTAGTCAAGAAAGAATAAGAGAAGAATAGAATAGAATTTTAGAAGGGTTAGAAGAGAAGAAAGTTGAGGATAGTAGTGGAGAATTTAGGAGTTAGATGAATTGGAGAAGGCGAGACATGTAGACTAGATAGATAGAAAGAGCAGAATTGCATTCAGGAGAGAGAACAGAATGATTAGAGTTGATAGATAAAAGATAAGTATGAGATTTAGAAGACAGAGTAGACTTAGGAAACGATAGATTCTAAGATACAAAGTAGAAGATGAAGACCAGAAGAATAGAAGAGAATAGAAAAGAAGTATGAACGAGTAGTCAGTAGAAAATATAGAGTTGGATAGAAGAATAGAGTAAGAAAGAATTTTAGACTACGGAGAGAGAAGTAGACAGGTTTAATTGAGAGAGAATTTAGAAGTTTGTAAAGAAAATGAAGAAATTACAGATCAAGGAGATAGAATTAGGAGTTTATAAAGATTAGAAGGAGAGAGACTCACCAGTATTCAAGGACTATGTTTAGAATAGAAAGAAGAGTAAGAAGAATTAGAAAGATAAGGATAGATTGTTAGAATATGAATTATGAGGGAAAAGAATTCAAGGAAAGAATAGAGAAGAAAGTTAGAAGAATAATAGAAGATTGAGGTAATTTCAGATATTAAGAAGAGAATAGAAAGAATTAAAAGTTAAGAAAAGATGAAAGAAAAATAAGAAGAAAGAAGAGAATTAGAATAGATGCAGTAGTCAGGCGATAAGAAAGAAGATCTTAGACAGAAAGATAAGCAGGATAGTAAGAGAGAAGGATTAGAAAGGAGAATGGAAAGGCAATAGAAGCTGAAGAAGAATTGTAGAGATAGAAGTAGTATAGATAAGAAGGAGATATGTCAGGAGATATAGGAAAGAATTAGATGATAAATAGAAAAGAAATTTGCAAAGACAGTAATGAAAGATAGATAGTGAGGATGATGAGGAAGGAAATGAGAAGAGAGAGGAGAATAGACCTTAAGACTCTGAAGAATTAGATTCAGAAAAAGATTTAGACTGTTTATGTAATACAGGTTTCGAAGTAGGGGAAATGTAGTTATGAAAGAGGAGAGAGAGAATTTAGTGAAGATTGAGACTAGATAGTGAAGAAAGAGTTAGTAAAAGATTCAGAAGATGATAAAGAGAGGGAGAGAAGATAGAAGATTTAGAGAGAGAATATCGAAGAAGTAGAAAGATAAAAGGAGAAACTTTGTAAGATTGATCTAGAAGAGAAGCTGGAGACTAGTAGACAGTAGATTAGAGAGTTTTAGAGAAATTAAGATTAAGTAGAAACCCAGAAGATAGAGAAGAGACAGAAGAAAGAAAGAATAGATCGAAAGAGAGACAGAGGAATAGAGGAGTAGAGAGAAAGCGAAAAAGTTGAATAGATAGATGAATAGAAAGAGAGAAGTTAGATAAAGAGAAAAGTAGGAGAATGAGAAAAAAGAGAAGAAGTAGGAGAGAAGAGAGAGGAAAAAGATATGAGAGATAGAAGTAGAAGAAGAGATAGGAGCAGATAGAGAGAACAAGAAAGACATTAGTTTATTAGACGAAAGAAGAAAACTACGAAAGAGAAGATAGAATGAAGAAGAAAGGGAAGAAGAAGAGAGAATGATATAGAAGGGAGAGAAGAAGATAGAAAATATAGAGAATAGAAGAAATTAGACTTAGAGAAAGAGACCAGAATAAGAGGATAACACTAAGAATAGATCTATCAAATTAGAATTAGAGAAGAAGAGGGGTAGAAAGAGATAGAATAGAGAAGAGAATTAGTAGGAAGAGAATAGAGAACGCTTCCAAGAGAGAATTGAAGAAGAAAGAGAATAGAAGTAGAATGTCAGGAAGAATAAGAGAAGAAAGAGAGTTAGTTAGAGGAAGGAATTTTAGTTAGAAGAAGATCTGAGAAAGATAAGAAAGAGAATGCTGAGATGCCATAGAGAAAGATTAAAGCGTAGAGCAAGATAGAATAGAAGTAGAGACTAGTAAGAGACAGACAAAAGAGCAAGACAGAAGAGAAGAAGAGAATGTGAAAAGATAAATTGAGAGACTAGAAGAAATAGTATAGATAAAGAATAAAGAAGAGAGAAAGAAAGAGAAGTACAGTGAATAAGAAGGGTAAGGTAGATTTAGAGATTTATAGATTAGAGATTTTCAGACGAGAAAGAATAGGAGAAGCAAGAAGAGAATTCAGAGAGAAGAAGGAAGAGATCTAGAGGAGAGAATTCAAGAAGATGAAAGTGAGTGAAGAAAAATTAAAAAAGAGTGTGTTTTAGAATAGTGAGTTTTTATAGTTAGTAGTTTTTAGAAAGTTATGACGAGTTAGTAGAAGGTGAAGTTTAGTCTTTTAGAGAGAAGAACTATTGGAAGAATCAGAAAGAGAAGAAGGAGAAGAAGATTTTTATAGAAAGAAAGTTTATTAGTTTATCAGAAAGATTGTTGAAACCAAGTATAGGAGAATTCAAGAGAATAGAATTTAGACAGAAGATATCTAGATTGCAATTAAGAAGAGATGTGTATAGAGAGAGTTAGAAAGAAAGATCAGGTCGTAGAAAGAATTGCTATAGAAGTAATAGAAGAAAATACTTAGGAGAGAGAGTCTTGAGAGAGGAGAATTTAAGGAAGTAGTAACAGAGAGATTTAGAAAGTAGAAGGTGAGAAAGAAGAAGAAGAGATAGAGGAAAGAGAGAAGAAAAAGGTAGAGAAATTAGAAGAGAGTTAGTCTAGAAAAAGAATCAAGAAGAAGATAGAAGAGTAGTTTTGCTATATACAGAGCAGGAACTTTTAGACTATAGAGGAAGAAAGAAGAAGATAAGGTTAGGAGATAGAAAGATGAGAAGATAGAAGAATAAACAGAAGCAGACTGAGATGTTTAGCAAATAGAAGGTTAGAGATAGAAGAGATGATAGAGATGAGGAGATTTAGAAGAATTATAGAAGAAAGAGAGTTTAGAGAGAGAAATAGAGAGTAGAAGAAAGAACAGATAGTTAACAGTGCAGATATGTAGAAAGAAAAGTAGAATAAGGATTTAGTTTTATTTAGAATTATTTATTGTAGATAGAAGTTTATTAGAGGTAAGAAGAATCGTGAATTTAGTTAGAGATATATAGATAAGTAGCCAAGAGAAGAACTTAGAAAGAGGAGAGAGAATTGCATCTAGAAATTCAGATTTGATGGAGAACGAAGATTACAGAAGAAAAGAAAGACTTAAGATGAAGGTTAGAAAGAAGAGGAGAAGACATAGTAAGAAGAGAATCCTTACGATTAGATAGACGATTATAAGAAGAAAATTCCAGCAGAAAGAAGGAGTCAAAGTTAATTGTGATAAGAAAGAATTTAGATTGAGAAGTGAAGATATGAAAGAGAGGAATTGTAGAAGTTTATGATAGAATTTCTAGAAGAGAATTAGCACACTGATGAAAAGAGGAGTTAGAATACTATCGTCTGACCAGAAGAGAAAGACAGAGAAAGAGAAAGAAGATAGAAGATAGAAAGAGAGATTTTAGGTTAAGGCGAAGAGATTTAGAGAGGACAGAAGAAAGATTTGAAGAAAAGAAGACATTAGAATCACAGAAAGAGAATGAGAGAGATAGTCTTGTTAGAATAGATTTTGGTTAGAAGATAGGTTAGAAGTTCTAGAATTCGCAGTGAAGAAGTAGAATGGAGAAAGAGAACGGGAATCTGATATAAGAAAAAGGATTGAGGCCAGATAGATTAAGGACAGAGAACAGAATTTATTTATTTATTTATTTATAGTTGAGAACAGAAGAGACAGTTTTATTTATTAGAAAGGATAGTTTAGTAAATCTGAAAGAGAATTTTATTTATGAGAGAAGAATAGATTACTTAATACAGGAATATTTTATGAATACTTGAGAGTCAGAGAGGAGAGACAAAGTGAGAAAGAATAGAAGACTAAGAATTGCAAAGATTTAGAAGATTTGAAAGGAATAGAGATTAAGAATAAGTAGAGAAATAAGTAATTGACAATATAATTGTAGAATGAAGACAGAGAGACAGAGAAGAGATAGACATTAGATACGATAGAATAGACTAAGATGGTAGAGAATATAGTAAGTGGAATGAATAGAAGATCGATAAAGATAGAGATAAGTAGAAGACAGTGATGAGAATAGTAGAGTAAGGTAACAAGAGATAGAAGAGACTAGCAGAAAGAAGATGGAGAAGAACAGTATTGAGAAGAAGACAGCGAGATAAGGAAGAAAGAGACAGAAGAGAAGAGAAGAATTAGGAGAAAACTTTGATAGAAGAGAGGTGAGTAGTAACGAGAGGAATAGAAAACAGAGGGCACAGAATAAGAGTGTAGAATTTGAAAGAAGAAAGAATAGAAGAAGAGAAGATTAGTTTAGCTTTAAGATAGAGAGGAAACGCTAGAATAGATTTTACTAATACTTAAGAATTAGAGAATCAGAAGAGAAGATGAAGATATTGAGAGAGGAGAATTAGAAGAGAATTAGAGAAAGAGTTGAGAACGTAAAGATACAGAGAAGAAATAAAGAAAGAGAACAGAATCAGATAGATGAGAGAGACTTATGAGAATAAGAGATGAGAAATAGGAAAGAGTAAGAAGAGAGAATAGAATAGTTAGAAGAAAGTTTAGAAGAAGTCAGATTGATAAGAAAGAGACGAGAAGATATTAGTTATGTTATAGAAGATTTTGAAGGAAAGAGATAGTTAGAAGTAAGGGGGGGGGAGAAAGAGGAGACTAAGATGAAGAGATAAGATTGAGAAGGTAGAAGAACAAGAAAGGGGGGGGGGGGAAAGAGAATTATTAGATGTAGTTAGAAGTTACCAGTAGAGAACAGTAGAGATAGAAAGAATAGTAGAGTATTATAGCAGATTGTAGATGTAGATAGGCTAAGAAGAGTTAACTAGTAGTTCAGAGAGATAATATGAGAATTAGAATAAGAAGATAGAGACTAAAGAAGAAGAAGAATATTTATAGAAAAGAGAATAGACTATATAAGCTAGAGAATAAGAAGAAAATGATTAGTAGAAGCATGAGGGTTTTTTCAAGCAGAGGAAATTGAAGACAGACTAGAAATACGTACAGAGAGAAAGATATCAAGGCAGAAGAAGACAGAATGATGTGAAGATAAAAAGTGAGAAGTGAAGAAGATGATGAAAGAAGAAGAGAAGAATAGAAAGAGAAAGTAGGAGATTAGATTAGAAGATCGGCAGATTTGGAGAGTAGTATAGAAAGGTTTAGAAAAGAGTGATAAAAAGAATAAGAAGAAGAAGATTTGGAGAAAGAAGAAGAGAAGATTCAGAGAAATGTAGAAGAAGAAGAAGAATTATAAGTACAATCTATAGAATAGAGGAGATAGAATAGAGGGTAGAGAAAGACTAGAAAGATAAAGATAAACAGTATATATTTAGAAAGATACAGAAGTGTAGGAGAACTAATGAAAGAATTAAGATGCCGAGGATGAGATTAGAAGAATAGATAGTGAATAGATAGAGAGATAGTAGATGAGTTTTAGATTAAGAGAAGAGTAATAGATAGGAGTAGAAGAGAAGATATTAGAAGAGGACAAAGACGAGAAAGAAGAGAAAGATACTTAAGGAAGCAGAAGTTAAGATTTTAGAACGCAGAACAGTAGTAGGAGATGAGAAGCAGATTAGATTATAAAGAAGAGAATAAAGAGATTTAGTGTTTTATAGAAAGAAGAAAAAATTTATTTAGAATTTAGAATTTATTTAGGACAGAGATTTAGCTAGTTTTATTTATTTATTTAGTGATTAGAGATTTATTTACTAGAACAGAAGAAAGTTTATTGTCGTAAATGATTTCTAGTCAGGGAATAGAGAATTAGAGTAATTTAGATAAGGAGAATTAGAATTAGAGTGAAGGGATACAGGAGGAGTAACAAGAGAAGAGAACTCAGGAAGAGAAGAAGATAGTTATAGTAGAAGAATTATCTATAAATTATACGAGAAAGAAGATAGATAGATATGGAGAAGAAGTGGAGATTTAGAAACGAGAGAAGAATAGACTAAAGAATCGGTAGAAGAAGAGTAGAAGATGTTAGTATAGATAGAAGAAGACAGATTAAGAAGTTCTAGATTTAGAGTTAAGAATGAAGAATTAGGTAGAAAAGAATGTAGAGCACGAATAGTAAAGAAGTGAGGAAGAAGAAAGATTAGAAGAATTTAGTTAGACAGAATTTAACGAAGAGATAAGAAGGGGGAGATGAGATTAGATAAGAAGAAGAGAAGAAGATTAGAGACAGAGATTTGTAGATAAGAAGAGAGCGTTGAGAAGAATTTTTATTTAGTTAAGACAGAAGAATTATTTATGAATAGAGAAGGAAAAGAGAGAAAAGAATATAGATCAGTGGAGAAGATTGAGGTTAGAATCAGAAAATGTAGATGAGATATAGATAGAAATTGAAGATTAGTTTTAATTAAGTAGATGAATAAGACATAAGAGTACATTGTTAGGAAGGTTTAGAGAGAGAAGAGAAGTAGAGAAGACGAAGTAATATGAAGAGAGTGTGTATTAGAAGATTAGAGAGAAGTACCGGGTAGAAGAGAGAAAGCTTTATTAAGAGTGGTTAAGGAAAGAAAGAGAGAGAGAATAGATACATAAGAAGAAGATTGAGAAAGAAGAAGAAAGGCGAGTAGATTAAGATAGAACCCTAAGAGAGATTGAGAGAATTTTGCAGAATTACAGAACAGAGGAGAGATCTGAAGAAGAGATGAAAAAGAAGTAGAAAGAAAAGCAGAAAGAGAAGAGATTCTGAGAAAGAATATTAGACGAGATGAGGTTGAAACAAAAGAGAAAGACAGATTACTAAGAGAGAGAAGAAGGAGTTTTTAAGAGTAGGTAAAGAGTGCATTTTGAGTAGAATTGTAGAGGAAGAAAGGAGCTCTAAGATGAAGAAGATTGCTGAGAATAGAATTAGTATTAGAAGAATGTAGGGTAGAAGAAAGAAGAAAGACTCATGTAGGGGGGGGGAATGTTTAGAAGATATTCTAAGATAGATTTAGGAGAGAATTTTGTCGTAAGAAGAGAATAGTATTTTAGAAGAAGATTTATGTTGAAAGAAGGTCAGTCTAAAGATCAGGTAGAATAAGAAGATTAGATCCAGAAGTGGACAGATAGAGCAAGAAAGAATATAATAGAAGAAGTAGAAGATTGAGAAGCTAGAATTGCTATGTAGAATTGCATATTTAGAGAGAGAGAGGTCTAATTAGGATTTATAGAAGACAGAATAGATGATATTGTGCAGAGACATTGATTTTTATCATACACGTAGAGAGATATTATTTATTTTTATTAGAATTCAGGTAGATTTTTATGAAGGAGAAGATTTATTTATTTATTTATTTATTTATTTATTTATTTTATTTATTTATTTTATTTATTTATTTATTGTCGTAAATGTGAACCGATTTCAAATTCGGAACCATGTGTCTAGCTATTTAGATAAACAATAATTCTAGTCATCCTTGATATAATCATTGTCTGTCACCTATATATTGATAATTAGTGAAAGTAGTCAATGTTTTGGTAACATGTACTGTATTATTGACAGTGTACATTCCAAATAAGTTCAACAAAAGCAGGAGGTCCCGGCTTCGATTGCAGGTAATACCAGACTTTAAAAAGTAGTGACTGTTCCTTCGCCAAGCGGTCGACATACGAAAGCTTAAGTCACGGGTCTTCCGGACAAGATTTAAAACAGAAGTGCCGTCTCACGACAGCGTGGCACAGAAGACCCCTCACTGCATTAACGTCAGATATATATTTTGACACTTTAAGTAAATTTGATAACATCTCCTTATTAGTGAACAATTCTTGACAGGATTAAACCAACAATAAAACAAATTATGTTTATGATCATCACTAACACGGCCATTTTTCTTGCTGAAGGCCGGTGGTAACCAGTATCTGTCCTCCAACACTTAAAACTGGCCGCTGACATATATAAATTATTGGGCGTGTCGTGTTCAAAACTATTCAAAATTCAAATTCAAAATACTGGAGCATGTGTACAAAGTCATTATATCCCAAAACAAAACAGTTCAGTATATATGGTCATTAAGAGGGTAAACAGTACATAAGTCAAATGTTCATTTTTTTCTGTGTAACTTTATAATATTTCAAACTTGATGTTATTTGTATTACAAATCGGTTTTTTTTCAAATACTTTATAAAGATGTACAATTTCCTAATATAAGCGATATTGAAGATTACTAAGTTGATGTGTATCTTGAACGATCAGTCTTCTGGGGAAACAGGATTTGGTCTATCCAAACTTCTAATAGTAATCTGGAATAGAAATGTACGATTTAGTTAATGAGCATTTCAAACATATACCGAGGGCAGAAAATATACCACCCAAAAGAAAGTTTGTAAGTAAAACCAGATAAATAGCTAAGGACTGTATCGTACAATGGACGAAAGACTTTGACTGCAATTGACAGTATTATAGATAATATCAGTTTATTTTAATGTAATCAACATTTAGGACCAAAATGTCATTTAGCATTTAGCATATTACAAATTTCATTTTGTACAATTATCTAGAATTTTTACATTCGAATTGTATTCGATGTATACTAGAATCATAGCCTTTTACGGCAGACAATATATATTTATCCCGTCTTAAATTCGTTACAAGTCATTATAGTGACTTAGATGTAATAAATATCAATGCTCCAAATATTAAGCTTGAAAATTTCGCCTCCGTTTTGAATTTGCCATATCATCTCAGGGCGGAAAAAGCGAAAATAAAACGGGAACGAAAATTTTCCGCTTTTATACTTTTATAAACACGCACAATTATATTGCTGTACAATTCAATGGTTTAACATCAGAACAAACTTCTAATTAGTTCCTTTTTTTGGCAATACTATAGATTTGTTATTGCTATTTTTATCTTAATATCTTAAAACTACTGTATTCCTGAAAATTTCTCTCGAGTTTAATTATCGCTATTAGGTGAAAGGGCGAATTTGAAATGATAGCAAAAACAATTGAAACATTCACACACATAACATCCATGAAACTATGGTGGTTTAGGGCGAATTTAAGATGGGGAATAAATTATGTTTTTGCCGTGAAAAGGCAAAAAATGTCCAGGTATGCAGTCTTAATTTCTGACTAACATAATGACTTACCTTTTCTTCCGCCTTTCCAACCACCTGTAACCGATTAATGTATATTTCATTTTATCAAAAAACTCGAGAGAAGAAGTGATAGAATCTTTGACAAAATCTTCTCATGAAATGTTTCCACAACATTCAATTAGACTATCGTTAAGTTTAAAGCAATAATTGTGATTCAAAACAATTTATGTTTATATATTTTAAAATTTGCTTAAACCTTATATCTATGTCATGACCCCAAGACTTATATGCCATTAAATCGTATTGTAAATATCTGTGAAAAATAAACAAGCGTATTCAATTGAAAATACACGTAAATTTCAAGTGTTAAACTTTTTAAATGACCGTCCAAATTTTGTAGAAATGCATAAATCAAGAACATTTCAAGAAACACTACCTGATGGCGGATATCGGAGCATATCGTCTCTATTCCATATTCCACTTCTTCCGAATGGATATGATCCACTGCGTCCTTCCAAAGGATATCTATATAACCCAGCTCTGTCATCCCAAGGGGAAGAAAAACCACTTAAATTTTCCAATGAATATAGGCCACCACCTAAGGGATATTGCTGACCTCTAAAAGGATTGGGTCTGAAACCGAAATTTCCAAATACATTTGATCCATATTGACTTCTCCTTGGGTATGACCAACGTCCTAAACCACTCAAGGGATACGATCCCATATTTCCGGTCAATGGGAATGGACCACCACCAAAACTTCCAAATGAATATGGTCTACTCCAAGGGTATTCTCTGCCCATACCAAACGGTGATCTACTACCTATTCCTCTTAATGGAAATGGTCCTCCCGATCTTCGCCATGGAAATGATCCGAATCTTCCACCAAATTGATAAAACCCACCTCCTAATCCTATTCCTGGAAATGATCTACCCATTCTACCCAGTGGAAACCCTCCATCAATTGGAGAATAGTCACCTTCTAATCTTATAGGATATGGTTCACTCATTCTGATCCTGGAGTATCTGAATCCCATTCCTCCTATTGGGTATGGTCCTCTGCTTTCACCCCAAACATATGGCCCACTACGCCTTTCCCATGGATTACTATAAATACCTCCTCCAAATGGATAGGAATTACCTCTGCTCCATGGAAATAGTCCATCCCTGTCACCAATATAATACGGTAAACCCCGTAAACCAGTCGGAAACGAACTACCTCTTCTACCCCGTAAGGATGACCTATCTCTAAATGGAATATATACATCATATAAACCGCTTCTTATACCTATAGGAGGGTATGGTCCTGCAGTTTGTAGTGGGTATAGTCCAGGACCTACACCTGGAAAGCCATCACCTAAAGTGGGAAACGACAATATATAAAGCCATCACCTAAAGTGGAAAACGACAATATATAAAGCCATCACCTAAAGTGGAAAACGACAATATATAAAGCCATCACCTGAAGTGGAAAACGACAATATATAAAGCCAACACCTAAAGTGGAAAACGACAATATATAAAGCCATCACCTAAAGTGGAAAACGACAATATATAAAGCCAACACCTGAAGTGGAAAACGAGAATACAAATGTATATAAAGCCATCACCTAAGGTGGAAAAACAATAAATAAAACCATCACCTAAAGTGGAAAACGACAATATATAAAGCCATCACCTAAAGTGGAAAACGACAATATATAAAGCCAACACCTGAAGTGGAAAACGAGAATACAAATGTATATAAAGCCATCACCTAAGGTGGAAAATGACAATAAATAAAACCATCACCTAAAGTGGAAAACGACAATATATAAAGCCAACACCTAAAGTGGAAAACGACAATATATAAAGCCATCACCTAAAGTGGAAAACGACAATAGCCAACACCTGAAGTGGAAAACGAGAATACAAATGTATATAAAGCCATCACCTAAGGTGGAAAATGACAATAAATAAAACCATCACCTAAAGTGGAAAACGACAATATATAAAGCCATCACCTAAAGTGGAAAACGACAATATATAAAGCCAACACCTGAAGTGGAAAACGACAATATATAAAGCCAACACCTAAAGTGGAAAACGACAATATATAAAGCCATCACCTAAAGTGGAAAACGACAATATATAAAGCCAACACCTGAAGTGGAAAACGACAATATATAAAGCCATCACCTAAAGTGGAAAACGACAATATATAAAGCCAACACCTGAAGTGGAAAACGACAATATATAAAGCCAACACCTAAAGTGGAAAACGACAATATATCAAGCCATCACCTAAAGTGGAAAACGACAATATATAAAGCCAACACCTGAAGTGGAAAACGACAATACAAATGTATATAAAGCCATCACCTAAGGTGGAAAATGACAATAAATAAAGCCATCACCTAAAGTGGAAAACGACAATATATAAAGCCATCACCTAAAGTGGAAAACGACAATATATAAAGCCATCACCTAAAGTGGAAAACGACAATATATAAAGCCAACACCTGGTATCTCGGTACCGGCCGATTGTTTTATACTCAAGTAATATCAGACTGCAGTATTTAAATTCTAAACATATCAAAAGCTAAGATATTTATTTTACAGTGGTTACTCTTAGACGCATTTGAGCTGATGAAATCCTATTGACAGTATGTATTATCTTGAGCATTAGATTGGTGACTATATATATCCTCCAGATACCATTTTTCGGGCACTTAAGAGTTCTTGCACACTTAGTTTTATTACATGTTGATAAACCAGACAAAAACCTGAGATTAACAGCACACTTTTAACCATTGTTGATTATTAAATTTGGCTAGTTTAATAATCATTTGGAAATAGCATAAATACTGAAGAATATCGGGAATAGGATTATTGTTGTGCCTGAAAACCGATGGTCGAACGATATATATATACACACAGTCGATTCCACTTATTTGCATACCTAATAATTGCATATTCCTGTTTATTGCATAAGAATTCAAAACACATATCCATTTCTTATCTCTAACATGTTAAATATTCCTTTTAATTGCATAGGTTAAACCAAGAATTCCTGTTCATTGCGTAAAATATTCTCCAAAATGTGGAAAAATGTACTGACGGTAAAAATTTATATGTGGAAATACTATTTCAATAGAAGTGAGAACATGTTTTTTTTTCTCTGACATTTTGGCTATTCAAATAAGAGGAATCCACTGTATATATATATATATATATATATATATATATATATATATATATATATATATATAAATATATATATTATATATATATATATATATATATATATATATTGGACATGGCTTTGTTATCAAAGCACTAACACTGAACTATAAAATGTTAACAAGTGTACTAAAACAATTAAATGAATAAAATGCTCATTAGTATTAAGTACTTACAATTGATAGCTGACATGTACAGAGTCAGAAAAACACCCAAGTATTTCATTTTGACTGCAAGTTTATACAAAATATGTTATTACCATTATGATGTGTTTCAGATTCCAAAGTTCTGATTTTGATTGATAACAAATGTTCAGATGTTAAATCGTTTCCAATATTTCTTTCGTCAAAGAGCAGAACTTTAACTGACAAAAATAGTATAAATGTAAAATGTATAACAATAGATAGACTTTGAAGTTATGAAAATTAAATCAATTATAACAAATACGATATATATATATATATATATATATATATATATAAGATATATATATATATATATATATATATATATATATATATATATATTAAATTCAATGTGTTATTCAATATTTTACTAACTTAAATTAATCCATCAATTTGAATATATAAGAAACATTAATAGAAATAAAAATCATAAATAAAAAACCTACCTCGGTTATTGTGTGTATAACTGATTTTGACCAAAGAGGACAAAATTTCATATTTATAGTATTTTTACGTCAATAATTATCGTTTACTTTTTGTAGTTAATATTGTTTTTTTATTTCATGACATATAACATCAATTTAGGGATAAATGGGGTTTCACACAATTAGGTTATGTTCAGTTTCGATAGTTCCCGTTTAATGTGAATCTAAAACATGCATTTTTGACAAGCAATTGGTTATCATATTGCTTTCTAATAACTGATGTTCATGTTTACCCTTTTCATAGTTTTTACGGCGTGTTTATATTTACACCTCGTCAGCGCTACCTGTCGTCTCTTTCAAATACTTTACATATTTACTACTTACCTTTGATGACCTGGTCAAGTTTAAGATGCCTAAAATGACATAAAAACCTGCAATGATCACCATGTATTATCATGCAATATGCTTCAATTGTAGATAGTACATGCATGAGTCGGAAGAGTAACATCTATAAAATTTTTAATCATTCTGTAATTGTTATTTCACAAATCAATTATTACTTCTCTATTTGAGACCCAGCTAAATGTTTTAATCAGAATTGGGAAAGGTCTTTTAGTAAATATGAATAAGTTACCAACGGGTATTTGAAATTCTGTGTCGATTAGAATACGAGAAATTGGATATCGCAAAATGAAGAATTATTGGGTGGGACCAGGTGTCCGGAAGGAGTCAGTGTCCCTTGTTTGCATGCTTCACACGGCGTAAATGTTCCATGGAAATCTCCCGAGAAAAGGTCAAACTCAGTGAACTAGTCATCGGTTAGTTTTAGATCTGATTGGTGAGTTTTAGATCTGATTGGTGAGTTATAGATCTGATTGGTGAGTTTTAGATCTGATTGGTGAGTTTTAGATCTGATTGGTGAGTTATAGATCTGATTGGTGAGTTTTAGATCTGATTGGTGAGTTTTAGATCTGATTGTGATCTGATTGGTGAGTTTTAGATCTGATTGGTGAGTTTTAGATCTGATTGGTGGGTTTTAGATCTAATTGGTGAGTTATAGATCTGATTGGTGAGTTTTAGATCTGATTGGTGAGTTTTAGATCTGATTGGTGAAAGGTCGTGTTCCAGAGTCTAACATTATTGAACTAGATATTGTTTAACAAGAACATTTATGTATTTACACACATGTTGTCTGGTAAAAATTTTAAGCTGGAAGGGATAAAGAATTTTTGGCGTATATGAACTGTTCGCTGCAATATAAATATTTTGATATTGTTACTTAGTGTCACATGACACACTTCCTTTGGATAACAAATTCATATTCACGATTTCAATGTTCGACATTATTCTCCACGTGTTAGTTTTGCAAAAGACGAATGAAGAAATTAGCCATAGAAATTACAGATGTTACCTTTTACCAGTACGTTAAACATTTTGAATATATTGGACAAACAGACCCATAAACATACAGAGGTGGAATCAGGAGCCATGGAAGACTGGGTGTCCATTGCCGACCCGTGACACCCGCTGTGAGTCCGATGTAAAAGCCCAAATCAAATCAGTATCTGTCTCTGATGTCAGTCGGTATAGCCGATTTAACAACCACGGGAAGACCACTATTGTCATAGATAAGAGTTGTCCCTGATCACAGTCGGCATAGCCGATTTAACAACCAGAGGGGAGACAACTCTGGTCATACACATGAGGTGTCCCTGATCACAGTCGGTATAGTTGATTTAACAACCACGGGGAGACCACTCTGGTCATACATAAGAGTTGTCCCTGATCACAGTCGGTATAGTTGATTTAACAACCACGGGAGACCACTCTGGTCATACATAAGAGTTGTCCCTGATCACAGTCGGTATAGCTGATTTAACAATCACGGGGAGACCACTCTGGTCATACATAAGAGTTGTCCCTGATCACAGTCGGTATAGTTGATTTAACAACCACGGGGAGACCACTCTGGTCATACATAAGAGTTGTTTCTGATCACAGTCGGTATAGTTGATTTAACAACCACGGGGAGACCACTTTGGTCATACACATGGAGTGTCCCTGATCACAGTCGGTATAGCCGATTTAACAACCACGGGTAGACCACTCTAGTCATACACATGGAGTGTCCCTGATCACAGTCGGTATAGCCGATTAAATAACCAGAGGGGAGACAACTCTGGTCATTAACAGGAACTATCCCTAATTACAGTCGTTTTAACTGATTTAACAACCAGTGGGGATATAATTCTGGTAATAAACGATCGGTATAGCCGAAACCTTTTCCGTATTAGTGATCGGTATTTACACCATTTAACAACCACTATCGTACAAGTAATTCAATATCTTAAAAAGTACCATTGGCTAATCAAAACTACAGGTCCATCAGATTACAACAAATTATATATACCAATGGTCTCAACATGAAGAACAATTACGAATCCCAAACGGGATAGGACCAAGTGTCCAGCAAGTGTACACCCGTCGCAAATGCTACACGGAAACCTCTCGAGTTCGGTGAAAAGGTCAAATTTGGTGAAAATGTCATCAGTTTTAGATTTGATTTACGAAAAGGAGTCACTGTCTGTTGTCGTGCTCCAGAATACATAATTCTTTATATCTAATATTCCTGAAATGGGGACTTCAAAATGCTTAACACGATCCCGTAAAAGGTGATTAATAATAACTAACAAGGTCGATATGATTTAAGCGCACATACTCGTATCTTCATGACTGCTTATTACTAAGAAGTTATTTTACCTCTGTATATGAAAGGTTATGCGTTGTGCGTGTTCTAGGATTCTGGAATATAAAAAAACCATAAAAACCAAATTCAGGTGAACAACGATAGAAAGCCATTTTATCATCATGTTTATGAAATGCATGAACATGTAATTAAGATTATGATTTCCCATCCATGTTGATATTAAATCAAAGTACAAGCATGAAATACATATATTTAATTCCGTTGTATCTTCTATACAGACTTTTCTAAGATGTGAACTTTAAGAAAGGTAGTAGAAAAATGTCAAATTTAGGCATCAAGAAAATACCATAACTGCTACCTGTAAGTATGTCATAGACCAACTATCTGACGAAACTAGTATATGACAGACCAACTACCTGTAAATATATGACAGACCAATCACCTGTCAATATATGACAGACCAAATGCCTGTCAGTATATGACAGATCAAATACTTGACAACATGCCACAGACCAACTACCTGTAAATATATGGCATCCCAATCACCTGTCAATATATGACAGACCAAAATGCCTGTCAATATATGACAGATCAAATACTTGACAACATGCCACAGACCAAATACCTGTCAGTATATAACAGATTAAATACTTGACAACATGCCACAGACCAAATACCTGTCAGTATATGACAGATCAAATACTTGACAACATGCCACAGACCAAATACCTGTCAGTATATGACAGACTAACCACCTGACAATATACTACAGACCAAATAATTGACATGTGTCACAGAACAAATAATTGACATGTGGCAAACCAAATGCCTGTCAATAAAACAGACTAACCACCTGACAATATATGACAGACCAAATAACTGACATGTGTCACAGATCAAATACTTGACATGTGGCAAACCAAATGCCTGTCAATAAAACAGACTAACCACCTGACAATATATGATAGACCAAATATTTGACAGCATGCCACAGACCAAATTCCTGTCAATCTTTGACAGACTAACCTCCTGACAATATACGACAGACCAAATACTTGACATGTGTCACAGACCAAATACTTGACATGTGTCACAGACCAAATACTTGACATGTATCACAGACCAAATGCTTGACAACATGTAGCAGACCAAATATAGACTAACTTCCCGTAAATATATGACAGACACATTTCTTATAATTATACGACAGACCAACTGCCTGATACTGTTTGAGAGGCAAAAGCTAGCGTTTTTCTTCTTTTGAATCAGAATCGTTTGAATGTATTTTCTTTGTAATGATCAAAGGTCAGATGAATGAACTAATATACAAATAATTAGATACACAGATGCTTTTTGACTTTTATCATACTGAGTGTCTTTATATTTTCATATTTAAATTTCTTGATACCACACCTACATGTACATCGGTTATTGAGCCTGAAATATTACTGCCAAGTCGATAAACTTTATTTAACATGGAATTTCCTGTAAATAACATGTCTTTATTGTGGCAGAAGATAAAAATTGACCACCAGGAAATCCATCAATCAGCCTAAGTAATTAACCTATCAAAAGCTCCCAGGACACATATTGTTTACAAAGGATACGAGGATTTTACTGCGGCAATAATCGTCCATTATTGACCTTTGTGACCCCCACAGTTTTAATGACTCATTAAAATTCAATGAAATACAAAACAACTACTTCAAATAGATTTTGACTTAAATATCAACAAGATACTAAAGTTATGACATTTGCTAAAAAAAGGAAATAATAGCGAATGTTTTGATATGTGTTGTTCAATGTTTATTATCGGCGTTGTTTAAGAGAATCACTTGCATGTAAGAGTCAGTTACAGCAAAGATAATGGAGAGACAGATAGTTACATGTATATATGTCTAAGTGTTTGACATGTACATGTAATATGTTATAACGATTTGATAGGTGACATTATCTTAGTTCCGCGTGCACATGGATACTGTGTTTTATTTAAGTTATATTACACATTTGATAAACTTATATCAATATCAAAATATCAAATTGTTTTGAGGCCAGATAGAGGTTTTGACCTGATATTTACTGATTAACTTCCTTTCAGTATTTCGAAAACGATAGGATAATAATAAGTTTTGATATAGTAAAAAGGAATGAAATGACTTTAAAAATACAACAAAGAAGTACCACTGGATATCTGAAATTGCAAGTCCATAATTATACAAGATACTCATTTTCACAAGTCCATAATTATACAAGATACTCATTTTTACAAGTCCATAATTATACAAGATACTCATTTTTACCAGTCCATAATCATACAAGATACTAATTTTTACAAGTCCATAATTATACAAGATACTCATTTTCACAAGTCCATAATTATACAAGATACTCATTTTTACCAGTCCATAATCATACAAGATACTAATTTTTACAAGTCCATAATTATACAAGGTACTCATTTTCACAAGTCCATAATTATACAAGGTACTCATTTTCACAAGTCCATAATTATACAAGGTACTCATTTTCACAAGTCCATAATTATACAAGGTACTCATTTTCACAAGTCCATAATTATACAAGGTACTCATTTTTACAAGTCCATAATTATACAAGATACTAATTTTTACAAGTCCATAATTATACAAGGTACCCATTTTTACAAGTCCATAATTATACAAGGTACTCATTTTTACAAGTCCTTATTTAGACGGATTTGGCAATACCTTTAGATCTATTATTTGGCCTTGTATTATATCATCTATATTAAATTCCTGCTCAACTGATGAAGTGTTATTGATACGATCCTCCTGAGAATTCGTTTAGCCTCTTTTGTACAACTATAACTTTGGTATTTTAATGATATGTATAACAACGGTCTCAACACAAAGATTAATTGCGAATCCAAAACGGGATGGACACAGATGTCTGGAAGTTTTTGAATTAAAAAACTGCAACTGAGGTTACGATGTAAAAATCAACCAAATTATTTATCTTTAAGATGTCCAGGAACATTGGACAAACACGGACCTCTGGAAATCCAGATTTGGGATCGGGTGCCATGCATGAGTAAGCGTCACATCTGCCGCAAGTCCAAAGTCAAATTCAAACGAAATAAGTGAGGAATACAACTGCCATCGAACAGGTAACTCAACATTTCATTTCATTAATTGCGCACAGGGCCATTACCGTATAATTTGCATAAAGCCTTAGTCACAACCGTACGCACGGGTTTTTAAATAGTGCGTCCTCTGCGTTTTTTCGCCCTGGTGAGAGTCGTAGAGGTCGTGGGCAAGTAGCAGTCAAATTTGTAAGTTAGCAGAAAGAACAGCATATGTTATTGGGAAATCGCAGTTTGTTGGACACGCTCAGCATCCATCGTACGTGCTTCCAGGCAGTCTGCGTGCTCGAAATTCCGCAAGAAGGCCGTGTGAGGCCCGTGCGTTCCTTGGCGTTTTTTGCCGTACATTTTCCATTGAGTGGAAGTACGGCCAGTTGTGACTGAGGCTTAACAGATGCATCCACTTGTTGTCATCTTATAAGTTATAAGAACTCCACTTTTCCATTTTGTTTATCTGAGTGGAGAAAATGGTGGTAATGGTAGATTTGCTAGTTTCAATGACGATTCAAATAATAATAAGAAATCAACCATTTTGTGTTCTTATTTGAAGTCGTACTGAAATCATTTCATAGTTACAGAAAGGTAAACACACACCGTACGTCAGAATTGTACGAATGTTATAAAATAATGTAGTTATCGACGTCTTCAAAATGAATATACTCTATCCAAAGCAATATTAACCTCGCCATTAGGGCGAATATTAGAATATTAGAAATGATTGTCTGCAAATCTATTACTATCTGATTCAAAAACAGCAATCCGTTTCAGCAGAGATATATAAAACCTACAAACTAGCTGGGATGGTCGACGGAGGATACTTACTCTTCCGTAGCACCTGATCCCATGTCTTGATTTTCAAAGGTCCGTTTGTTTATATGCAATGCTCACTACATGTATAGTCATTTGAACCTCCTGAAGGCTAATACTTTAGTATCTAATTTATAATTCGTTTCATATATTCTCTTTCATCCGTTTTTTAATTCATTTGAGCGCTGGGCGCTTATAAATGACTAGGGACACTATCTTTATAGAAAGCTAACTATTAGAGCTATGTAATGAATGTAAACAAAAAGAGGAAGTGGAAGTAGCTGAAACACACAAGACTTGTAAGTATGAATATTCATGTCACATTTTGTCATACTTCATTGTTCCAGAACATCATACACCTATACGAAGGAGAAATGTTTTTCCCAAAATTCAGGAGTTATTCACAAACGTGCAAATTATTTAACTTAGTAAAATACGCATATTATAGCTCAAATAATATAACATTGGGGGGGTGAAGTTAAATGCATCCTTTATTGGCCAGAAAAGTTTAATGTTAGGTAATGCATCAGACCGACATTTGAGATTACACAAACAAGAGTTATCGTTCCTACTTGACTCCATACATCTGAATATCAAACGGGAAAGAATTAACATTTCCTCTTAAACTTGTCATAACTGAAAATCGTTTGTATGATAGTCAAAACGTTACTCCACCAAGTTATATGTATGTGACAGTGTGTAACAATTATCCTAGTTTATTAGGATTTAAACACCTTTAAATTTTAAGAGACTCCAGGTACAATTTATATCAAAAGAGAACGTGAATAGATATAGAAAACTCGAATTTTGGTAAATAGCGTTTGCTCAAAACAAGACAAAAATACGATAAAAGATTTGTTATCTACTTTATTAGCAGTTTCAAAGACAAACTAAACCTACATTATTTCATATGCGTGCACATTTTTGGAAACAACAACTTTGAAAAATGAGATGTGTGTTTTTGCTGGTCCCTAAGCATTCATTCACATCGTTGTCGAAGTATATCGTGTGTTCATAGTTTAATTTGGATAAATCACAAGGTGGAGATCTAAAATCAGGAAATGATTCTCAAAATATCTTTATTCCATGCAGTGTCAAGAAATGGGTTGTGTTTTAATATTTTTCAGCCATTTGCACCATAATGTAAAGTATATTTATAGAGAATCAAAAACTTATCAATCTACATATTTCAAGTGTTTCAAAATACATTCAGGATTCCATCATTCTTGACATTTCTACAATTTGTATTCTACCAAAAAACATTTAAAAATATTTTTAAAATATAAATGACACCGAATTTAGGTCTGCCAGTTGCAAGATTAATTTGGCACTGTTAACAAACATAACGGGTCTTAATTATAATGGATGACATGTTGACACAAACAATGGGACGGTTACAATAATGGGGGATCGAGCAGGGCAAGGCAAATTGTGTTGTCTGTACACATGTTGCCTGTACACACTAATTTGGAAAAAAAAGACAGTATGGTTTTGTATCTGTCAGAAACGGGATGTGCCACATTATCTTGGTAGACGTGATTTTGCGACAAATTTAGAAAATAACTTTTGTCTGAAATTGAACCAATTATGTTTAAGGATACAAATTGAAAAATAGAAAATATAGTTTTGATATCTCATCAATTTAATTTAACCACATGTAAACTCGATGTAACAGTCAGCAGAACTTATCTTAGCAGACAACAATCTGATTTTCACATGTAAAATATTTTGATTGATAAAAACGTGTAATCCTTAATTATAGACATAAGAAGTTTACAACATCCATGGATGACATTATAATTATATTTCAGTGCAAAATTATCATTAGCAATCTGGACCCAGTTGCACAACGGGTTTTTCATTTTAACCAGACGTTAACCAATGTTAAACCAATGGGCTAACTGCAGGTTATATTTAACAATATGTTTTGCAACCGGGTCCTGAATACTATCAAGAAATAGATAAAAGGTATCAACATGGCGAAGATAATTCTCCTTGAGCATCATAGTTTGATTATTATTTATCACAGTGAAAATAGAGACAAAAAATCTAAGCAAAACTACGAATTATACATTTACAATGCAAGCTGATATACCCTATACTGAGTGACAGAAAGCTACTGACTCACATCTACTGGAACACTTTCCCGTGTTTAAAGGGGCATTAGCTGTCCTTTTTTCATAAATCTTTCTTTTTTCACAACTTACATTGATGTTCAAAAAAGAGATAAACACAGGTATAACATTTCTTAAATTCCTGTGTATTTTGTCAAATTCGCTTGAGAGACCCAATTTGGATCTTAATCACTTACAGTTGATTAATTCAAGCTTACTATTTGTATATGCATACCACAATTAACCTGACCTTATTTTCACAAAATATAAAGGAATATAAATTTTATATGTCTGTGTAAAGCTAGCATTTGTTTTTGTTATTGTACATCAAGTAAAAGTAGCAAAAGGAGAGAAAAAAATCAAAAAGCTTATGCCTCCTCAACATACTGATGTAAAATGTCATTTTCCTAAAGGGTCATTAGCCATGCTTTTTTAAAAATATTTTCTTTCTTTTTCTACTACTTAGATTAATGTACAATAACAAAATATTGAAAGGCATAAAAATTAAATTCCTATATATTTTGTCAAAATTGCTTGAGAAACTCAGTTTGACAATTATTTGTTTGCAAATAATTAATTCGACCTTTCTACTTGCATATGCATACTATGCTGGACCTGACCTTATTTTGACACAACTAATGTCCCTTAGATAAAACTTACAAAAGAATACATATGTACCCCACACTTTCTCGTGAAAGACAATGGTTACCTATGATAGGATAATACTTGTCTCTCCCTAGAGTATTAAAAAGATACCTGACACTTAATATCACGTCATGATGGCGCTTTAGCAAAAACATACTCAAAGAAATTGAATAAATAATTTGTGTGTATAAGATAAATGTAAAATAAATTTTTGTACTTCCCAATTATCATTTAAAAGTGCACAAAACACAGTATGCAAATTATTTAGTTTATCCTGACAGCAACAATATACATTGATACCTGTGAGCCCCAAAATCTTATAAATGTATACAAAATTGAATAAATTGTCTTCAAAAAAGTGGGAGAATGATAAACAAAGATAGGTGTGTTGAGTGGACGTGGAAATATAAACTCTCATGGTCAGAATCTGTCTGAAGGTTCAACCCGAGGGATAACCTTAGATTGAACATTCACGATCTACAGATTTTCCTGTCCACTTTTCAAATCAAATCCTTGTAAAATTTAATAGATGGACGTCAACATCAGATCCCATTAAAGAGAACTGCTGTATAATGCATTGTAGGATTCATTTCACATCACAACCATGTAAGATGCCATTAATGGACCTCAACACTAGAATGCATTAAAAGAACTCCTGAATAATCGGTATCTGCTATGTTCTCTGATGTAAAATTCAAAATATATAGCCTTCCAATTAGCATATCAATTCATTAAGTAGACCAAGTTACCCATGTGGTCATTGCACGTCCATGAATTGTATTTTTGGAATGTTCATAAAAATATATACTGATTACATACACGTTTTTTAGCATAAAGATAAATACCTTTGGAAAACATTGAATTTTATTGTATATATATATATATATATATATATATATATAGAGAGAGAGAGAGAGAGAGAGAGAGAGAGAGAGAGAGAGAGAGAGAGATGGAATGTCAGTATGTAAAGATTATTAATAATCTTGTTGTCATTATCTTAATGTGCTAAAGATCAATAAATATGTTTAAGGAGAATGTCAATATCTGAAACAAAGATGGATGATAAAACAGAATTATTGATCATATATATTTTACATAAACAAGAAGACATCAATATTACATCATAAACAGTTATGGAATACAAAATATAATCCAGGGAAAAGTTTTGTAATATTACAAAAATAAATAATAAATATTTAAAAAAAAAGCATTCTTGGACTATTGAAAAATCAATACATGTTACATATCCCTAATTACAAAACTACAGCCACAACATAATAACAGGACGGACTGATGTATTTACAAAACTACAGCCACAACATAGTAACAGGACAGTCTGATGTATTTACAAAACTACAGCCACAACATAATAACAGGACGGACTGATGTATTTACAAAACTACAAACACAACATAATAACAGGACGGACTGGTGTATTTACAAAACTACAGCCACAACATAATAACAGGACGGACTGATGTATTTACAAAACTACAAACACAACATAATAACAGGACAGTCTGATGTATTTACAAAACTACAGCCACAACATAATAACAGGACGGACTGATGTAATTACAAAACTACAGCCACGAAATTAATTAACTCATCACCCGAGTTTCTGAGTAGTGCACTCTCTTCTCACCAATGCAGCACAGGTTGAGTCTCAAAGAGTATGTGAGAGTGTATAATGGTTGCCAAGTCGGACAAGTGGGTTTTCTCTCGGTACATGTTTCCTCCCAGAGCAAGGACATCCCCCCTCCCACGCCAACATCAGGCCAATAAGAGACATTAATATAACTTAACATACCTTGTTTGTCAATTGTTGTAAAATAAATAAAGTTTCAATTATAACTAATCACCCTTAGAAATCAATGGACTCTTCTGTAAATCAAGAATGACGAGCTAAATTCCAATGTGTTTTTAGAGGTAAATGAGTTAAGAGGATGGACTACGGGACGGATTGATGCAGATAATACAACAGTAGGGACTAACCACAACCAAAATGTACATCAGCTTACATTTACTTTTCTATAACATGTATAAAACATATTGTTTATGTTTCTTTTACATTGCTCACATGTCTAATCATTTACAATCACCAAGACCAGACATAAAACACTAATGAACAATTTATTCTCCAATAGTTGGTATATATTCTCCAATAGTTGGTATATTCATTCAAGTTTTAGATATATTAATTAATCAAAAGCTAATAATTGTAAACAGCTTAAACACATCCACCTTAACAACATCAAATGAAAACATTGTGGGATATCAACTTTGAATATCCCAATTTCAATACAAATGTTTTGTATATATAGTAATTCTTACAATACAAATGTTTTGTATATATAGTAATTCTTACAATACAAATGTTTTGTATATATAGTAATTCTTACAATACAAAACTTAGGTATATACAGTCATTACATTCAAAAAATGACAGAGTACAAATTTAAATAATCTTGGAAAAAAAACTAATAAATTGAAATGAGCATTTAGAGTGAAAAGGTTGTGTAAAGTTATATCACAAAACATATATATATATATATATATATATATATATATATATATATATAATATTATATATATATATATATATACATAAATATATATATATATAATGACCATATAAAATATGATTGCCAATATATATATAGGTAGATGGACTATATTTATCTATAGAAAATCACAAAAAATATTATATATACTTTGTTAAAATAGACCATGTAAATTGATATCAGTTGGACTAGATTTTTATTAAAATACAAAAATTAAACTTTGTTAACTTAGTAAAATCATATCAATTATTGACAATAGAACAAAAATATAATAAAAATGACTGTTAAAAAAGACTGCTAGACGTAAAAAAAAAAAAACAGAATCAATTACATACATATTACTTTTCTTACTGATAAAAATAGTAATCAATTAGACTACCATTATGTATATCACTAGGCTAGTAAGCTTGTAGATAAGTAATGAATGGCGATCATTATTCATAAGTAATTTTTTTTCTATAAATTAATTGATAAACACTATGATGTCATAGCCATATTTTCTTAAAAGTTATTTATATTAGTTATTTTTTATAAAGAAAATCTTTTTATCATAAATATTATTGTACATTAGTATTACCAACATAATGTTTGTACCTATGTTAAATTGATTCAAATTAGTTATGCAAATTATTTCGAACATACAGTTTCAGTTTATCAATTAGTCAATGTTATAATAGTCTACGGTTAAAAGGACATTAACTGTGTTTTTTGTAATTTTCTATTTCCTTATTTACAACTTAGATTGACATACAAAAACAAAAAAGATATATTCACAGGCATTAAACTTCTTAAATTCCTATATATTTTGTGAAAATTGCTTGAGAAACTCGAGTTTGGCACTTTTTCAATTGTATTTAATTAACTCAACCTTACTATTTCTATATGAATACCACACTGGATTTGGCATTATTTTCACCAAATATATAGGAATATAGGATTTTGTACACCTGTGTATAGCTCTTATTTGTTAATGTTCATCAAGTAGTAACAGTAGAAAAATTGAAATATTTTTTTCGGGTAAACAAAGCTAATGCCCCTTTAAGGTATCCGTTATACAAAAGGTCCAAATTTTATGTCCTGTAAGATATTGTGATGATTATATTCTATGATTAAGATATATGTCTCATGTACAAATATAAGGATTTCAGGGACCAAATAACAGGGGAAATAACTATTACACATCAAATTTGCTATTTTTTTTAATTTCATGTCAAAACCCTAATATCCAAAATAATCTGGATTACATAAAGCATGAAATTTGTAGTTCGATGTTTCCTGTACAATTATCATCCACAAATATTTGATTCATATCAAATATAAGAATTTTTTTTTAAAGAAAGCAATTTTTATGATATTTTGATGAAATTGACTTTCTCTTGAATTCATCGAGATGGGGACAGAAATATCCAAATTTAACATACTCTTTATACAATGGATATCTAAAGGCATATTCTGTTAAAATCATACATACATACATGTAGCATACTAGAAAACAATATAAAGATTAAAAAGTTTACTTTTCTTTTTGAATAATTGAAAAGAGATAAATATATTTGTAAGTTACAAGATTATATATTAAGCATTCATTGAAACCTATCATGTATTAATATATCTAAGTCATCATACAATGTGCATGTAATACCAAAAACACTATTAATATATCTAAGATGTGCATGTATACTAGTAAGTATCTAAGTCAATAATCATACACGTGCATGTCATAACTATTAATATATCTAAGTCAATAATCGAGATGTAATACCAAAAAACACTATTAATATATTAAGTCATCATACAACTGCATGTATTTTAGTACCAGGGTACAAATCTTATCATTTCCTCTGTTTTATACAAGGGTACAAATATCATTTCTAAACTTATTAACTTCAAATGCAGTAATTGTTTTTCACAAAAGATTTGAAAAATATATTCAATTTAGTGATAAAAGCCCTTAGATTTAAATGCAAGTGTGGACAGTGATTTAAATTGTCATGTATATAAAATCGGGACGATATTTCTTAAGCTGAGGAGTATGTGGATATGTAGATGTGAATTTTGTTTATTTATATTACATTTCTTGATAGGTTGTCTCCCTTTAGAAATATACTATATATGTAGAACGTTTGTAAAGAGTTAACTCCCTTTATGGACTGTGTGTGATAATTTTCTAATATGAGAGTGATCTCCCTTATTTACAACTTGCAACTGTGTATGGAAGTAAATGTGTTTTGTGAGTACTTTTCAGGTCTTTTGTTTTATTTCAACTTTCTATTGTCAGTGTGTAGATTTGGCTAGCTGTGTCTAGTCTGGACCAGTTTTCTGTATAGTATATATGCTGGGCAAATTTATCACTAATTTAGTTTCCATTTTGAACTCACTGAATGCTGCCACCAAATTACCAAGGTATTTATGATATTTATGTTATTTTGTAATAGTTTATTTTTTCTGTAAATTTTGTAATAGATAGGTTTATGCACTATGATAATTTATATAAAGGTATATGTTCTGAACATTATTATATATTAATAGTGGTACACATTTAATATATAAGTTTTATACGATTGTAATTGAATTATGATATAAAATATAAAAATGTATTTTTTTTTATTTTTTTTTTTATGATAGCCATTCTAATGTTATTGTCAGTTTCGTCTTTGTCTGTGAACTAATTCATGTATTTATGTTCATTTCAGGATGGTTATTATTGCCTAAAATTGATATTTGATATACATGTATATACAGAACTTAATAAATCTATAAACTTTGAATTTGTGTTGGAGTTTGTGAGTAGTTATAAGACTCGGTCACACAAGCAACCTGTACGAAAAAATAAAGTCAAACCCCATAGAAAATAGACAATATATGTCCATATTTTGAGCACCTTATGTCTTAGGCTTATGCTTCAATATCTTGATTCAGTATTTCAATTATTACGATCTTTTCTGCAGGCGTGTATAAGCCTACAATTCCTTTTTACATAACAGAACATGCTTTACTCTTTTTTTTCTCTTCTTTTGGTGTAATTTGGGATACATTACTGCTGCGCCTTTTATTAGTTAGATTATCCCCCTTTTTAGAAGTGGCAGCCATGATGGAAATTTTACTTGAACTCCGTGCTGTTTTTGCTTCCTTGCCAACTGAACTTTCATCATTCTGATGGTTCGCTTCTTTGTTGGATATACTTGATACAGTGGAAATATTTCTACGGTCTTGTATACTATCTTTGCTTGGTGAGCTTTCTCTTCTACTATCTGGTATATGATCTCTGCTCACTGATCTTTCTCTGCCACGGTCCCCAGTACTATCTATGCTTGGAGAGCTAACCATACTAGCTATGCTTGGAAATCTTTCTCTGCCACGGTCCCCTGTACTATCTATGCTTGGAGAGCTAACCATACTAGCTATGCTTAGTGATCTTTCTCTTCTACGGTCACGTATACGATCTATGCTCGGTGATCTTATACGAATAATATCCACGCTGGGTTCTCGGGTTATCTTACGCCTGTTTCGTCTCTCTTGCATTCTTTCCTTTTCGCCATTTTCCCTGAACTTTTGCTCCCCTAATCAAAACAAATCAAATAATATGAAATCAATTTTAACAAGTATGACCTTCCAATACAAAAAACAAAAAATCTTCTTTGTAATCAGTGTTTGTAAGTATGACCTGGGATTTTCCATATTTTTAGGGTAATGGAGCCTCAGCCTATTCATTGGGAATTTTAGCACCATTTTATTGAAATTGGGAAAAATAAAAAAAAAAAACACAGAACTGTTTAAAAATACAAGAATCTCTTCAAATTCATTGCTATTTCACTTCAATTTGGAAACTTAAAACTGCAAATTGGGGAACAAATTGCATTATTTTTCTATTACCTTACGATAGGGTGGAAAATTCCTGGACTTTGACCTTCCAATAAACAAAATCAAGTGACTTACAAGATAATTACCTTTGATAAATATGACCTATGACCTTCCAATAAAGAAAACAGACCTTCCAATAAAGAAAACAGACTCATTTTGGCTTTGATACCTAATTACTTAAACCAGATGACAAGAGACCAATCACCAGAGTGTGGCCATATAAAGTATGATAAAACATATTAAACTATATCCAAAGTAATAAGTACCAGTACCAAAAATTCGGATATTTTGGCCATTGTTTAATTTTGGCCAATTTCGCCATCCTAATTAAATGGTCAAAATTAAAACATCCAAAATATGTACACAATGTTTCTATCTTTTTGATATTTCAAACACCTGGAATGTTTGACATGACAAGACTGAGAACTGGTAGGTCAAATCTAAATACGATATAAACATAAATGGCTTAAATCTAACTGACCAAAAACTAGCCCCTCATTTTGTGACCAAAGTGGCCAAATTTTAGCAACCCCAAAATATCCCAATTTAGGGTACAGTCTCATATAATTGTTCTTCATTTTTAGGTACTGTATCTTACCTTCAATTGTTTTCTTTGCTTTTCTGGAAGAATCAAATTTGATGTGCACTGTATTCTTGTCCACCTTTCTCAGTGATTCAATCATGTGATCTACCAAACCTTGTTGTTTGCTTTCTTTGACAATCACCTCATTACTTAAAACAGTAACTTTCATCTGTTTGCAGTGCTTGTCACATAACCAGATGATTTTGCCACTAGGCAAACGACATCTACAACAAGACATGATAATATTGATAACTTGATTAACTTTCATTCCAACATAAATCAGATCCACATTATCCAGGATATATAACATGGTGTTAACTCTTTTAGTTTGCTTAAATCTTAATGATATAAATATAAAATAGAAACTAAAATATTATGTTACCTGTTCTATAGTTGTTATTGAATCATAAATATTTATCATTACCAGGAGTTATCTCCCATGTTATTGTTGAATCACCTATACGGACTATGATCAGGAGTTATCTCCCATGTTATTGTTGAATCACCTATACCGACTATGATCAGGAGTTATCTCCCATGTTATTGTTGAATCACCTAAACGGATTATCATCAGGAGTTATCTCCCATGTTATTGTTGAATGCCTTGTAGACTGCTGTTGTGTATGTAGATAAATTTGTGTATGTGTACTAGTATATGTTTGTTTGTTTGTTTTTTGTTGTTTAACATCCAACTCAAGAATCTTTCACTCATATGGAGACATCATCAAATGTTGATGAAGGGCTGCAAATTTTGGCTTATGATCAGCACTTACAGCCATTGAGCAATGAGGGTTCTTTAACAGGCTGACACCTACTGAAACACAGGACCTCGATTTTTACTGTCTCATCCGAAGGACAGGAAACCAACCTGCTGCCGACTGGACTCGAACTTATGACCTCATGATCAAGAGTCGAGCGCATTATATACATATATATATATATATATATATATATATATATATATATATATATATATATATATATATATACTATATATATATATACACAATCACTAATCCAATAACACTATATATCCTAGGGTGTTGGATCTAAGCAACAGATACAAGTCAGGAAAAGAATACATAATGCACTAAAATGACTAATGACATTTTATTCATTGCATTATCATGCTGTACTTGTAATATGTAGCATTTCTTTCACTCTCTGGTTGTGTGTGTGTGTGAGTGAGTGTTTGCATGAGAAAGTGTATGTGTATGTTTTTTCTTGTTATTTTAATCGTTTTGTCCTGACAAAGAGACAGGTCATCCCAAAAATTTATGATACATTTTGTCTGTGTTGTTAATCATTTTATTGCATTTTTAGGTATATATATATTTATATATATATATATATATATATATATATTTATATATATATATATATATATATATATATATATATATATTTAGAATGAGTTCAAAACGTCACATTTTATAATTTTCTTCTTTAATTTCTGTAAGCGCTTTCGCCTTTACAGGCTCTTCAGACAGAATACATGTTGTTAAGATACTATTGTTAACTATGACGTCATAGTGACGTTACAAGATAATGGTTATAAAAATTAGTATTAATAGAAAGAGAACGATTATTTTCTATTAAGTTTTGGATTGAGCAGTCTTATAAAGAAATCTTCTTTGGCTATTCTCACTGCTGGTTCCTCAGTCCACATTTTGAAGAAGGGAAATATTTTAAATTTCCCCCTTCCGCATGTTGCGAAATGCTCGCAGCACGGTGTATTACGTACCATGGGATCCCTTATTTGTTGTTTATGCACCCTTACGCGGGCTATTAGTCTTCCGGTTTGCCCGATGTAGTTTTCATTACAAGTCGGACAAATGGCGCAATAAATGAGATTTTCCGATTTGCAGTTCATGTCCGCATTAGGTTTTAATTCCTTTCCACATTTTAATATTATTTTGTCACTTTCCACGATACAGTCGCACGTCCCACAGCGCAAATCCCCGCATCTTCGCACCATTTTGGTTTGAACGGAAGAAAAGCGGGCCTTTGTTAGCAGTTTTTTCAAGTTCGGTGCTTGTCTTCTGCTTTTTATAATATGGGATTCTTTGACCAATTCTTTCATGTTTTCTGATTGTTGAAGAATTGGAAAGAATCGTTTTGCAGTTCCCAAAATATTGATATTGTTTGGGTTGTGGGTGACGACGAAAGGAATTTTATCCTCATCTTTTTTATCTTTTCGTTGGGTGTTCCGTAATACCGTGTTTGGAATTTGTTTGGCCTTTTGAATCCCGGCGTTTATTAGGGCCTCCGGGTACTTTTGTCTTTTGAGATAGACTCGGAGTTCTTCTAATCTTTTTGTTTGTAAATGATGTTCTCTCACTATTGTGCAAATTCGTCTTGCCATATTAAAAGGAATGTTTCTTTTCGTGTGTGATGGATGACAAGAACGAAAATCCAAATATTGGTGAGTATCAGTTTCCTTACAGAATAGGTCTGTTATGATTTTATTTTGTTGTTTAATTATTCTGATGTCCAAAAACGGGAGTTCCTTATCATTTGTTTCCATTGTGAATTTAATCGATTCATGTAGAGTATTTATAAAGCAATGAAATCTTTGTAAATCATCTTCTGTTTTTGTCCAGAATATAAAACAATCATCAAGATAACGGTTCCAGTTTTCTTTGATGTATGTTGCAAAGTTTTCATCAAATACTTGGGAATTGAAGCAGTTAACTTCTGGTTAGATAAATATCATGTGGAAATCAATGGGAGATTCACACAACGATTCATTCTTGAAGGATTAAAAATTGTACTGGAAAACAACTATTTCTTCTTCGACAATAAGTATTACCTTCAAATTAAAGGAACAGCAATGGGTACAAAAGTTTCACCAACTTACACAACTCTAGTTATGGGCTTTCTAGAAGATAAAATGTACCAGATATTGCTGGGAATATTTGATGAAAACTTTGCAACATACATCAAAGAAAACTGGAAACGTTATCTTGATGATTGTTTAAAGTTTTAGTAAAATATCTACTGCTATCACAAGTACTGAAGTAATTTAAAGATCCACCATTGTAACCACATCGGAACGAACATGCAGCCTTACGGAACTTGTCAACTATGTGTATTTTTATTCTATATTTATCAATCTTATTTTTTCACTTTGTATCCAGCTTGTATTTAACATCCTGACGGACAGGTAAGAGTGATTCAAGCGCTAATTGTTGACACCTAGGCCATCACCTATCAGTGGAGATTAGAAAACAATTGATGGTTTAATTGTTTTATTGGCAATTATTTTTACCTATGAACACAACCTGATAATGAAGTAAATTGGGAATGATAACAATAGCCAGATCAGCTGGTGGGTTCTATGTTACGTCGTTGTAAAGTTTATTTACACTGAGTTTTGTACATTTGTTCCCAGTATCTAATGTCGGAGTCTGATACCGAATATTCCGTTATAATGAATGTCGTTGTAAAGTGGGTTCACTGTATATGTATATATACAGTGCAATTTCTAAAAACCGATCCTCGCTTGGACCGGTTATTTTGTTCGGTTTTCGGAGGGTTGACCGAAAGTCAGTAATTCCGGTCAGTACCGGTTTTATACACTACTGTCCATTCCTGATTTTATATGTACTGTATACTTGCCTTTCGTACCTTGTGTATCTTATTGATGTTTTTTGTCAATTCATACTTTGTTAATCATTTGAATTTCACTATTTAGACGCAGTGTTTGTTGATTTCAAATTTTTTATGAAATTTGACGGATGTAAACACCATATAACAAGCATGGTTGGCAGTGCTGTGTGTTCTTGCTTGCCTCTTGAAAAATCAATATTTGACCTAGATTCTTATTACAAGTAATGAGGCTCTTGTGGGATACTGTCATACTGGACATTTGTAAGCAAGTATTTTTGGCATTTCCAAAAACATGTGTTAAAATTAGATTGTTTGAAATTTAAATTCATCATAAAATATTAATTGATTTATTTTTATCAATATTAGCTTCCAATATTACCTGTTCAACAGCTTGGTAGATCTATAAATTGTTTAAATTCATCATTTACCAGAAAATTATTTCTATAATTATGCATCACTAGGCATACTTCAGAAATGAGAAGTGTGCTGTGCAGGCCAAAAAAGTCAAGGTACCTTTGTTTGATTCAGATAGAAATTCTATTTCAAACGTCTACTTAAATACCTTTAATAACAAAGGAAACACAGTACGTTAAACAAACGACTACGGCAACATGATCGGTATCGGGAAGTGATCAGTTTTTAGAAGGATCAGTTTTTGGATGTTGCACTGTGTGTGTGTGTGTGTGTGTGTGTGTGTGTGTGTGTGTGTGTGCATATATATATATATATATATATATATATATATATATATATATATATATATATATATATATCTGTATTTGTGTGTGTGTTTGTGTGAGTGTGTGTTGTATATATGTTGAAAATTAGAATGATAGACTGAGATACACAGATAACAGAAGTTGTACATTAAACATCATAGGATACAAGAGCTTTGTAGAGTTTTCTTTCCTAATTCATGTACGTAGTTGACATTAATTAGCCAAAGAGTTTGCTAACAATGTTTTCTTTACAAAACAATACAGATTTAAAAGATATGATGTTAGTACAGTACCTTGTCAAACCACCCATCTTTTTTTCTTGATCCAAGTTGAATACCTCTTGTCTAAATTGTTGATACACGTCCTGAAGATCATCAGTGACAGACAAGGAGGTCTGCAATAAAGTTTATCATCTTTATGTAACCCATAATTCATGTAATATAACAAACATAGTAATTACGACAAACAGATACAAAAATGATAATTATAATATTCAGAATTCTTACTTTTAGTTCTAGTGTACCAGGTATTACTGAATCATTAATAAAAAGCTTACCTCTTGCAGCCATTTGACATACTTCTGACCATCTGTATCAGAAAAACAGTTCATGATCAGTTCTTTGCTGTGACGTGTAATCGCAGTTACTCGTGCCAGATACGGGGCATAGCCATCAAGAACCTCTGATCCGAAATTATCCGGTAACATTATAGCCTCCCCTTCCTTGTGCCAACCCTAAAATCAAAATCAAAAAAAGAAATCTGAAATGTCACAGATTTTTAATTTTGTTTGGAGTTTTACCAGCAGTTCCATTTCCATACTAGAATAGCATATACTAAAAACAAAAAGTGTTTCGTTGACCCCATATCCCAAAGTGCTAAGAGATTTTAACAAACAGTGGAACCCACTTATATTGAATCTGCTATACTGAAATCCTACTGTATTTGAAATGATTTTAATTACCCAGACAAATTTCTTCATTATCATTATAACCCAGTAATTCTGAAAATCCTGTTTATTTTCAATTTGAGTATAGCCCACTTTGATTGTATGTCAGTCTTACAACTCGGGTAATTATTGTGGAATGTTGGCAATACCCCAGTTATAACTCAGGTAAATATTGCTGAATGTTGGCAATACCCCAGTTATAACTCAGGTAAATATTGCTGAATGTTGGCAATACCCCAGTTATACCTCATGTAAATATTGCTGAATGTTGGCAATACCCCAGTTATACCTCAGGTAAATATTGCTGAATGTTGGCAATACCCCAGTTATACCTCAGGTAAATATTGACGAATGTTGGCAATACTCCAGTTATAACTCAGGTAAATATTGACGAATGTTGGCAATACACCAGTTATACCTCAGGTAAATATTGCCAAATGTTGGCAATATCCCAGTTAATTGTAGGTTTCACTGACATAAAACATCATAATAAATTTGGTAAAAGTTTAAGTTATGAAACTCCTAGTATTTGATGTATTGTTGCAGAAGGACCAACAAAAGACCCAGGCCAATAATGCTCCAGGTACAGGGGCTGAAAGGTCTGGAACATATATATTTTATTTTCGGACCCTGTCATCTTCTTGCTGTGTGGGTCCAAGAACCTAACAAGTCTGAATCAATGAATGACTATTCTGTCTATTTCTTTATTTAAAAACTGCATTCATTTTCTTAAGTTAATGGAGTTCAATTGTCTTTTTCTCATATGATTTTGTGGCAGTTTTTGGTTTATATATAAATTTGCGTTCTCACCTTTGATAATTGTTATTTGTATCGATTGATTATATTAAAACTCTGACTTAGATTTATTTTTTATTGGACCCATATGTTAGAGGACTGGACCCAGGCAAAATTTAATAAAAAAGTCCTGGACCCAAGCAGCTGAAAGAAAATTTTCAGCCCCTGACCAGAGAAAAAAAATGACAACTATGGACAAAACCTGATCAGAAAAGCTCAACTAAGTCTTTGACTCAGGTAAGTTACCAAGAAATCACATGGTTTGTGAATCGCATTCACCAAAGGATGCTTTGTGGCAAGAATGAATGAAATTGACCTGATCAGACCTTTCTCTGTCAATTTTGGGAAATGCCATTGGCAACACAATTGGGAATTTTAAAATGAATTTGCATCAAATTGGAAAAAAATTGTTTGCATGCATGGATGTCTAAATGTAATGGAATCTTTTTTAAAACACATTTTCCCTTCCACTAATTTAAATTTTTCATTTCAGCCGTGGCCTCAACAGCAAATTGGAAATATTTTTATCAAATTGGGATGTATTTTGCATTGGGAATAGTGTCAAATTTTGTCCCCGTGGAATCTATAGAAAAAAGTCTGTTGATGGTTTTTGAGGGGAAGTAAAAATGAAGGGAAATGATGGCTGACAACAGAAAACTTTCTGCACATGTGAACTTAAAACATGTAGACTATCTGGGACATAGAAACAATATCATTATAATGTTCACCAAACCCCAAAAGTTTATATATGATTTCCGACTTTGGAAATTTTGTTTGCAAATCAATGCACTAAATAATGTAAAAACACATACACCCAAAGACAACTAAAGAAATCCTGATTGACATACATGATTCATGTGATAATATCTACTACTTCGACTTTGTAACCAAATATTCCTTACATATTCATATTCACACAGCATATGAACTGAAAACTGTCGATGTTTGAATCCAGAATCCTGGATTTCCAAAATCTTCTCTTTTCCATCAACATCAACCTCAGTCTTTTCTTCATTTGCACCTGTGAATTAAAACAAAGAAGTCATTTTATTTTGCATTTTGTGTTGAAAAAATGTTATGATATTATTTTGTAAAATATTTTAACATAAGAAACTTATATCTTAAGTCAATTCCCCTCACTTAGCGTCTCATATGTTGAAAGTTAATTTAAGTACACAGATATTTGTTACGAACAAATTTTGAACAAGTTTTGATAATAATAATTATTATACTTTCTGTTAAATCTTGTAATCTGATTGGTTGGTCACATGCACCAACGTTATGCGCGTACGGTTCGTCCCAGTGACCTAGGGTGACATTCCAAAAAATGTCACATGTGCCAACATTATGTGGATATTTTTTGTCCCAGTGACCTAGGGTGACATTCCAAAAAATGTCACATGCACAAACGTTATGCACATATGGTTCATCCCAGTGAGAGCTTTTTGTCATAGCCAAAACATTTGTAGGCTATTTGTTTTGTATTTTTTAGGTTGCTGGTTAATAGTTGAGATGTAAAATATCTGTTGTAATACATTAAAGCAAACAAATATGACACTTCGCCTCTGTCAACAATGCTTCCTGGGGTGAATATGCAATATCACCCTGTCATGAATGTAATATTATATAATTAATGTCCTACTGAATATTTGTCAACCTGAGAGATGTTATGTCACCCTTGGGCTCTGCTCGAGCACTGAGTATTTTCCACAGTTTCGGGCATTCCAGTCATTATACCTCTACATTAATTCTTGCAATTTCATTGGACAATAAGTGTTGAGTATTTTCCACTGTCTCAGTCATTCCAAGGTGATATTCTGCAGGGTGATATTCAATAAAAATATCACATGTGCAGAAATGTATGGAACATCAACACAGTTATGTTATGCTAAGTTGTTTATTGGGAACAAGTCAAAGCACATTATGCAATATGGGGTTAATAACACATTATATTGATGCAAAATTACTCGTAAGACAAATTATTGTACTTGTCTAGTAAATGCACAACAATATATAACCAGTCAATATAAAGTTAAGAAGAATATTTTTTTTATCTCTCAGAATTCATCCAATCAGAATAGATGTAGATATCTCAATCACAAATTGTATGTCATCTTACCAAGACAAATTTTTAATGTTTTTAGTGAGAAAGAGACACAATCGGAAGACAGAGCAAGTAACAGATTTAGCAGAGAAGAGGAACTTACTTTGTATTTCCTTTTTAATGATGTCCACTACAAACAACCGCGGATACACAGCGATATCTTGAGCATTAGCATACGCTGCGATCTGTCGTAGAAACTTCCTCTGTGCCAGTTCATACAATTCCTGGAAAGTGTAATTAATACATCTGATACAAATATGAAACATTAATATCTCGAATCAAAATTGAATATTTGTCTTTCTACATGCATATTCCATTCTTTAAATTACCCTGACTGTTATCAGTTTATAGATTTTTACGTGTAAAAGATTTGATAATTAAGTACGGTAGAGCCTGTCTTGAGACAGACCATCCTATCTGCCACTGAAATGTGGTTTCTCAAACAGGTGGTCTCTCAAAAGAGGTTTTATCTGAAGAATTATTTAACCAAGTGGTTTTCAGCATGTGTCAGAAGACAGGTGGTCTTTCATGATAGTGGTCTCTCAATATAAGTTGCGATCTGTAGAAAGTTACTAAAAAGATTAAATGTGAATGGTGGAAAAGAAACACCTTATTACATCCTTCCAAAGTAACTTTTAAAATTATTCAGAAAAATTCTGTGTTAGTATTAAGAGATGTTGATCATAGACAAATGTTCTCACCTGGAAAGACAGTTCATTTTGTTTACTTATTTTACTATCCTTTGGTTTGTCTCGTTCTAGGTTTACTTTTTCAGGTCCAATATTTTCCTTCACCAGTTTGAGAAGTTCAATGAGACTATCATCATTTTTCGTCTTCAGGTTGACTTTAGGGGAATGAAAAGCAAGCATACCCACCTGTAAAAAATAAATGAAGAGGATCAAAGAGCTGTCAACAGAATAATAGATAGAAGTAAGAAATAAAATAAGTCATTTTTTCTTCTGAAATAATTACAGTAAAACCTCATTATACTGCCACCTTTTGTTCAGCCTAAATTTGGCATTATAAAGGGGTTTGGTAATAAGTTGAGGGAAACCTTAAATGAAATTATGGGGGAAATTGGAAAAGTGGACTTTCAAAAAACATGGTGTAAAACGAGGTGGCAAATGAAACCTGGGACATTAAGGCATACAACTATAGGTCTATAGATCACTCCATTGAAGTGTACAACTATAGGTCTATAGATCACTCCATTGAAGTGTACAACTATAGGTCTATAGATCACTCTATTACGGTGTACAACTATAGATCTATAGATCACTCTATTGAAGTGTACATCTATAGATCTATAGATCACTCTATTAAGGTATACAACTGTAAGTCTATTGAAGTGTACATCTATAGGTCTATAGATCACTCTGTTGAAGTGTACATCTATAGATCTATAGATCACTCTATTGAAGTGTACATCTATAGCTCTATAGATCACTCTATTAAGGTATACAACTGTAAGTCTATTGAAGTGTACATCTATAGGTCTATAGATCACTCTATTGAAGTGTACAACTATAGGTCTATAGATCACTCTATTAAGGTATACAACTATAGGTCTATAGATCACTCTATTGAAGTGTACATCTATAGGTCTATAGATCACTCTATTGAGTCATACAACTATAGGTCTATAGATCACTCTATTGAAGTGTACATCTATAGGTCTATATATCACTCTATTGAAGTGTACATCTATAGGTCTATAGATCACTCTATTGAAGTGTACATCTATAGGTCTATAGATCACTCTATTAAAGTGTACATCTATAGGTCTATAGATCACTCTATTGAAGTGTACATCTATAGGTCTATAGATCATACTATTATTGAATTCTGTAAGCTAATGAATCACTGTATTAAGGGTACATCTGTAAGTCTATTGAAGTGTACATCTATAGGTCTATAGATCACTCTATTGAAGTGTACAACTATAGGTCTATAGATCACTCTATTAAGGTATACAACTATAGGTCTATAGATCACTCTATTGAAGTGTACATCTATAGGTCTATAGATCACTCTATTGAAGTGTACATCTATAGGTCTATAGATCACTCTATTGAGTCATACAACTATACGTCTATAGATCACTCTATTGAGTCATACAACTATAGGTCTATAGATCACTCTATTGAAGTGTACATCTATAGGTCTATAGATCACTCTATTGAAGTGTACATCTATAGGTCTATAGATCACTCTATTGAAGTGTACATCTATAGGTCTATAGATCACTCTATTGAAGTGTACATCTATAGGTCTATAGATCACTCTATTGAAGTGTACATCTATAGGTCTATAGATCACTCTATTGAAGTGTACATCTATAGGTCTATAGATCATACTATTACATTGAATTCTGTAAGCTTATGAATCACTGTATTAAGGTGTACATCTGTAAGTCTATTGAAGTGTACATCTATAGGTCTATAGATCACTCTATTGAAGTGTACATCTATAGGTCTATAGATCATACTATTACATTGAATTCTGTAAGCTTATGAATCACTGTATTAAGGTGTACATCTGTAAGTCTATTGAAGTGTACATCTATAGGTCTATAGATCACTCTATTGAAGTGTACATCTATAGGTCTATAGATCACTCTATTAAGGTATACAACTATAGGTCTATAGATCACTCTATTGAGTCATACAACTATAGGTCTTTAGATCACTCTATTGAAGTGTACATCTATAGGTCTATAGATCACTCTATTGAAGGGTACATCTATAGGTCTATAGATCACCTTATTGAAGTGTACATATAGATCACTCTATTGAAGTGTGTACATCTATAGGTCTATAGATCACTCTATTGAAGTGTACATCTATAGGTCTATAGATCATACTATTACATTGAATTCTGTAAGCTTATGAATCACTGTATTAAGGTGTACATCTGTAAGTCTATTGAAGTGTACATCTATAGGTCTATAGATCACTCTATTGAAGTGTACAACTATAGGTCTATAGATCACTCTATTAAGGTATACAACTATAGGTCTATAGATCACTCTATTGAAGTGTACATCTATAGGTCTATAGATCACTCTATTGAGTCATACAACTATAGGTCTATAGATCACTCTATTGAAGTGTACATCTATAGGTCTATAGATCACTCTATTGAAGTGTACATCTATAGGTCTATAGATCACTTATTGAAGTGTACATCTATAGGTCTATAGATCACTCTATTGAAGTGTACATCTATAGGTCTATAGATCACTCTATTGAAGTGTACATCTATAGGTCTATAGATCATACTATTACATTGAATTCTGTAAGCTTATGAATCACTGTATTAAGGTGTACATATGTAAATCTATGGATCGCTCTATCAAAGTGTACATCTGTAATCCTAATTCTATAATCCTATAGAGAGTTATAATTACATAAAGTTGTAATTTGATAATCCCATAGATCATACTAGCTATAAAGTAAAATAAAGTAATACTAGCTATAATCCTACATATTGCAATGGCTATAAAGTTGTAATTCTAAAATTCTATATATCATACTAGCTATAAAGTTGTAATTCTATAATCTTACAGACTGCACTAGCTATAAAGTTGTAAATCTATAATCCTACAGATCACACTAGCTATAAAGTTGTACATGTGTAATTCTATAATCCTACAGACTGCACTAGCTATAAAGTTGTAAATCTATAATCCTACAGATCACACTAGCTATAAAGTTGTACATGTGTAATTCTATAAACCTACAGATTGCACTAGCTATAAAGTTGTAAATCTATAATCCTACAGATCACACTAGCTATAAAGTTGTAATTCTATTATCCTACAGACATCCTATTAAGTTGTACTTCTGTAAAACTTACTGATGTATACATCCATTTATTGCCTGTTCCAACTTCTGCACACACTATAGGTAACTGCAGTGCTTGTGCTGCATAGATGAATTCCTTTGAACAGGCAGCGGAATTTGCATATTCATCAGAGACACATGCAATCACAATCCGTGCGTTGACCAAACCTTTCACTATCTCCTCAAACAGTCCAGTCTAACAAAGAAAAACAGAATATGAGACTTACAGGTATAGACATTAATCAGCATATATTTACATTGTTAAATTAACTCATACAATACACAGGCAGACTAGCTATCGGAAATGTTGATGATTCTCTATTCAAATTTCAAAAAGGCGTCTTACAAAGTTGAGCATAACTATGGTATACCTGTGAATTTTGTGTGTCTCTGTTATTTTCGTCAGAAGTAATATTCACCCTGTACTAAATTCACCTTAAAGAACTCTAATCTTATGTACATCCATACATCAAATATTTATCTTGAAATTTCACTTTCATTTTAAAGTCCCTCTTTCACCTAAGGAAGAAAGTGGCCAAAATTTAAACAGGGGTGAAAATTTTGGTGTTTACAGTAATTCTGAACTGCACTGTTTCTAACAGTTGGCAGAGTTTTAACAATGTTGGATCATGTGGGTAAGTTTGCCAATTGTTGTGGAAGAGTAGTGCCCCACCTCCAGTTTTCCCCAGGTACACTGTAACCTGGGGTCTTACCGGTTAAGTTGTTTGATCTTAAAGAAAGCTTAGGACTCTTCTATCGATGTTACACTAACTAAGTCTTAATGCATATTTTCAAATAGGATCTTGAAAGTTTATGAGTACTTTTACCTGCTACATTTATAAAGATGAATTTTTAGTTTCATACAAAGATAACTTAGGTCTATGCAGAGTCTATGGGTAGTCATAAAGACCTGACTTGATTTAGTTGCAGGTCGTAAGTGTGGTCCTTAAACCAAGTCTAAGACTTAGAACCTTTTGTACAACAGGTCCCTGGTTCTCTGCTCCATTCTTAAAACTGGTTGACACCATGTAACTGAAATGTTCAGCATACCAGCAAAACCTAAATGATCAGACACAACAGATTTGAATGTGAGGAACCTATTTCTCCCTTAAAAATGTTTTATAAGAAAGCATCATGAATAATGTATTAATTTCACACAAAATCACTAATAAAGAGCAGGATAAATGAAATTTGTTAAAAAGTATGTGTATAAATAAAAACATTTCCTTACCATTCCAATTCTTTCTATATCAATCCAACATTTGATTTTCCCCTCTTTTTCAAGGAATTCTTTTATCTCCCTTGGGTCAACAGAACCAATAGCTCCCTCTGTCATTCTATGCAACACAGAAACAAGATCATTAGCATTTATAATAAACAATGTAATAAAAAGAGGCTCATCTGACCCAGTATCACACTCACCTGAGCCTTTATCACTTACATGAGTCTGTATCACTCTCTTGAATCTGTACCACTCACCTGAGTCTGTATCACCCACCTGAGTGAGCCTGTATCACTCACCTAAGCCTGCATCACTCACCTGATCCTGTATCATTCACCTGAGTCTGTATCACCCACCTGAGTGAGCCTGTATCACTCACCTAAGCCTGCATCACTCACCTGATCCTGTATCATTCACCTGAGTCTGTATCACCCACCTGAGTGAGCCTGTATCACTCACCTAAGCCTGCATCACTCACCTGATCCTGTATCATTCACTTGAGTCTGTACCATCCACCTGAGCCTGTATCACTCACCTGAGCCTGCATCACTCACCTGGTCCTGTATCATTCATCTGAGTCTGTATCACCCACCTGAGTGAGCCTGTATCACTCACCTAAGCCTGCATCACTCACCTGATCCTGTATCATTCACCTGAGTCTGTATCACCCACCTGAGTCTGTATCATTCACCTGAGTCTGTATCACCCACCTGAGTCTGTATCACCCACCTGAGCCTGTATCACTCATCTGAGCCTGCATCACTCACCTGATCCTGTATCATTCACCTGAGTATCACTCACCTGAGCCTGTATCACTCACACAAGCCTGTATCAATGACCTGAATCTGTATCAATCACCTGAGCTTGTTTCACTCATACGGGTCTGTATCAATCACATGAACCTGTATGACTCACCTGATTTCTGTGTGCTGATCATTTGGAAAACAAGATTCTCTCTGGCTGCAACGACTTTGTTTAAATATATGCCAAATATTACAATCAGCAGACATTGCTAGAACTATGATACAGTCCCATACCAAAAGTGAGTCAACTAAAATCAGTTTCCCATAGCTTTCTACGCTAAATCAACTTTTTAAAAATAATTGGCCTGACTTATGTACTCAACAAAATCTTTTTGAACATTTGTGTTGAAGTCTATGGACTATCTTTCTAAATTGGTTTGGAATGTGTCAGTTTCTTTTCATGAAAACTGCAAGTTTTTGTAAGTCACAGGCGAAATTTACAGTGTTTTTTTTTTGTTCATTGTAAATGGTGTCAATAAAATACTTACTGCAAAGAAAAAAATGTTGCAATTCAGAAATAAAGTTTCAAAGGAGTTTGAAACTAACACCAAGTGAATATACTTTTATAAATAAGTGAATTTTGACAAGAACTGATACAAGCAATGCTTTGTGGCAGATATTTAAAAAAAAACCACTGATTTAACACACAAAGCTATGGGAAAATGGTGATAGTTGTCTTACTTTTGGCATGATGCTGTGCAGAGACATATTCATATTTTCAGCAAAATTAGGATAACAGGCTTGAGAAATCTAAAACAAATTTCTTTATTCAGCTTTAAATTCCAAATAAACATCACTGGCAGCATATGGCAATGTGGTACTTACATCAGTAACTAATCTGATCTGAAAAAGTTAAATACAGTAAAACCTGCTATAGTGGCCACCTCTATATAAGGATCACCTGTCTATAAAGGCCAGTTTTGAAAAGTCCCTTGACTGCATACATCAACTAAATTAAACCTGTGTATACGGGTCACCTGCACATAAAGGTCAATATTATCTGGTCCCGTGGGTGGCCCCTATATACAGGTTTTACTGTATATCATTTTCACCATCACACAACATTTGTTCCCTTACCTTGTGCCTTTTTTACAAGCTTGCATGGAATTACTCCAGCAATAACTGATAAAGCACTCCGGTGTGTCTCGGCCAATCATAGTCGTGTCAGATATCAGGTCCAGTTGATTCAGCAGTTCTTTCAGTTTCTCATCATACACTGGTTTTTTGGAGACGGTCATATTTACAAAAACCTGTAAAGTAAAAAAAAAAATGTCAGCTGATTTTCAGCAAACACTCCTGTGAAACATCTGTCTCTTTGTTCAGACTGAATTAAAGCCCCAGTTTCAATAACAATATCTACATCCAAGATATCAATGAGTGAAAAGTATACTCTTCGTACAACAATATATAAACATGACAAACATTGGACAAAACACAGAACATTGGTGACTCTTGAGCTGAGATCAGATGCCATTGAAAAGTAATCATCCCTTGCTGATTTGTTAAACAAGTCACAAGTCTGCAGTTTGAAGATCCAGATTAGAAGACATAAACCAGGGATAAAAGAAAAATTTTGAAATCACTTGTCCGACGGGCAAGTGCTTGACAAAACGTACTTATTCAAAATGAAAAACTACTCGTCCAGAGTTTTCAATTTGTATCCACAGTTTTTTATTCTATCACTTTACTATCTGTTTAATTGTCTGCAAAAACTAAAAACAATCTTCTGTACTTAACATATTTCTCGCAATTTTGACTTTAAACTTTGGAAAGTTAGTATATTAATTCTTCACATTAATTGTATTTTCATATTATTGACCCTAGAGAGAGATATTTATTTATTTCTTTCCTCTCTGGACCAGATTCGCTATTTGAGCCTTTGAAAAAAATTTGTGTCACTTCATCCTTCTACCACCATTTTGTTACTGATGTAAATAGGATAGGCGAGTCCCAGATATTATCTTTGTATCAAGATGCGCTGTAACCATAAAGGTGTTCATTTGGGGTTAGTTCATAACTGAACATGTAACATTAATAGATAAAGTGTAAAGCAAAAACTATCTACAGATTTTAACTTTTGATTTATTTTTAAATACTCGTTAGTGGGACAAATGCTATTCTAAATTAATCACTTGCCAAATCCGACTTTCAATCGTCATGGACGACCAGACGAGTAGTTTACCTGAGCCCCATAAATCCAAAATAAAATTAATAAGGATGATTCAACATGCTGCAACCACTATTGAGTAAGTACAGGTAATCTTAACATTTCAAATTGTGAAACAAAGTAATGACAAAGTGCAAATATTGATGTCATATTTTTTTAATAATGTCTTTCTTGAAAACAACCAGAAGTAATTGTAAGATACGGCTGTTAATGTATTATTTGTGAATTTTTATGGCCTCACTGTAATTGTAGGTGTAAATGATCTAAAATGACCATCAACAGCTTCACTGTTTTAATTATCAGTTTTACTGTTAGAAGGGAGGCTACTGATATAATAACTGTTACCATATTTGACCCATTAAGTGCCCATATCCCTATGAGCACCCCTCCCCCTTTAGTGCACACGGTTGAGAATTGTTTCTAGCTGGTTGACAAGGAACTGTAGACCTAAAAAACCATAAGTACCAGTTTATCTGTAGCCCCCAGCAATAGGAGATTGTCAATAATTGTCCTCGGTAGCCCCCTGGGTGCTTAATGGGTTGTACAGTAATTGTAACCCTTTTTCCTCATGATAATGTTGAAACTAGTCACCCTGATTTTAGATCTTGTAATCATTTGTAAGAAAAAATTGTTTTTGTCAATAGTAGTCAATTTGTTATAGTTCTAATCACCAAAAACAAAGGTGACTTGTTTTATAAACTAACTAGATTGCGTACAGAAAAAAACCTGTACATACATTCATAAACTTAATACCAGATCTTAAACAAAGGTAACTTGTGGTACAAAGGTGACTTGTGGTACAAAGGTGACTTGTGGTACAAAGGTGACTTGTGGTACAAAGGTGACTTATTGTGCAAAGGTACTTGTATTATAAACTGAATATCAGATCTTAAACAAAGGTGACTTGTGGTACAAAGGTGGTTGACTAACTTGCGTGGTACAACAGGTACTTAATGTGATTACAAAGGTGACTTGTGGTACAAAGGTGACTTGTGGTACAAAGGTGACTTATTGTGCAAAGGTACTTGTATTATAAACTTAATATCAGATCTTAAACAAAGGTGACTTGTGGTACAAAGGTGACTTGTGGTACAAAGGTGACTTGTGGTACAAAGGTGACTTATTGTGGTACAAAGGTGACTTATTGTGCAAAGGTACTTTTAATTATAAACTTAATACCAGATCTTAAACACAAACTTGTGACAAAGGTGACTTGTGGTACAAAACTTGTGGTACAAAGGTGACTTGAGGTACAAAGGTGACTTGTGGTACAAAGGTGACTTATTGTACAAAGGTACTTGTATTATAAACTTAATACCAGGGCTAAAAGTCACCAAATTTACTCATTATTCAAGTTCAACTTTGTACTATAAGTCACCTTTGGTTAAGATCTGGGCCAAAAGTTGTCAAATTTAGCTCAACATATTTATTTTTTACAGAAAAATCATTAGTGTGACATGAAATGTTATATGTGACTGATGAACTATGTTTCCTAATCACTCAAACCTAAAAGTTTTACAAACGATTATATATTCAAAATAATGATAAACATGTTGAGCTAAATTTGATAACTTTTGGCCCAGATCTTAACCAAAGGTGACTTATTGAACAAAGGTGACTAATAGAATAAAGGTGACTTGTATAAATGGGACTTGTTGTTCAAAGTGACTTATTGCACAATGGTGACTTATAGTATAAAGGTGACTTGTTGTACAATGGTGGCTTAGTGTATAAAGGTGACTTGTTGTACAGAGGTGACTTAGTGTATAAAGGTGACTTGTTGTACAGAGGTGACTTTTTGCACAAAGGTGACTTGGTGACTTATAGTATAAAGGTGACTTGTTGTACAAAGATGACTTATAGTATAAAGGTGACTGACTGTACAAAGGTGACTTGTTGTACAAAGGTGACCTGTTGTACAAATGTGACTGTACAAAGGTGACTTGTTGTACAAAGATGACTTATAGTATAAAGGCGATATATTGTACAAAGGTGACTTATTGCACTAAAGAGACTTGTAGAAAAGTGATTTGTTGTACAAAGGTCACCGGTATCAAAAACTTACCACATCCTGCAGAAATATGCCCATTCGACTTTTCCGCCATTCGAAGTTCTCTCCTACTGCGATAACAATAATGGGTTTACCAAGTGTCAATTTTGCATATTGAAATATGTCGCAACACTGACTGTCATTGGCGTAATTACTGGACATAAAAACAACAAAAACCGAGGAATTGATCAGAGCTTGAGCTAGAAGATCTGTGGAACTTTTGTTTGAACCCTCAGGGAACCAGCTAAAGGAAAAATATAAATAAAACAAACTGTATCAATATAAAAAGTACAAGAGATTTAGCATTGTAAACTGTCTAAAATATCCTCAACAACTTATAATATAACAAAAGGGGATCAACATTGTTGCGCCATTAATGTTCAAACAGTTGTTCAAGTATGTCCATGTGCTCAGCAGACAAGAGTTTCATAATCAAGGAAGGGTGAAAAACTACAAGTCAAAGAACGTTTGAGTAACTACATAATCTAATGAACACAAAATACAAAGAACCTTTAAATGACTTTGAATTAAATGTTAAAAACACTGTCTGCATATGTAACATTTAAAATGTAAATAATACAAACCATGTATAACCAGCCTTCTTTAAATCATTGTGTACGTCTGCAGGATGTATGACCTTTGACCTGTCTTTTGGTGCATCCTTCTCACAGAAAGACATGAAAATGTCTGAAGAAGATACAAAGTCAAATTGCTCATTGAAGGATATTACAAAGAGTAATAATAAAACGAAAAAGTAATCAACTATAACCATTTACAAACTTACACATGTAATTATGACAAGTTTAATTATATTTTCAGCTTTTATACAGCACTTTATGCTAGTAAAACATTTCAATTACCTGGTACTGGTACAGTGGAAACTTTCTTGAAAGACCACCCCATCTGCCACTTAAATGTGGTGCTATAAAACAGGTGATCCCTCATAATAGGTTTTATCTATAGGGATTATTAATGTATCAGTTTTTGGAGTGTGGTCTCACAAGACAGAATTATATTAAGAAGTGTTCATATTAACTTATATATGCATTGCATTACTCTAAACTTGTCCTATTGTCTTCAATTTAATCAAAACTTGGGAACTTTGTCTAATAGATAGATCAGTATATACTTGAAAAAATAAAAGACAGAAAAAAAAAATATTCATTCTATCACTTGAAACCACTCTTCAAAATTAAAAAACTTAAAATGAAAACTTTTGCATTCAAGTACATGTATTTGAAAAATTAAAATATTATTAAATAGTCAAAAACAGAATTACCAATGGCCATGTTCATTTTCATTTCTCGCAAACCAGAAACTGTCTTTGCCAAATGAACATCAAAATCGTTGTTAGTGTCTGGTGGCATGGCAGCTGAAAGACATTTACACATCGCTTAATAAAGCCAGGATATTGTGCGACTTTTAACACAATACTTAATAAAGCCAGGATATTGTGCGACTTTTAACACAATACTTAATAAAGCCAGGATATTGTGCGACTTTTAACACATTACTTAATACAGCCAGGATATTGTGCGACATTTACACATTACTTAATAAAGCGAGGATATTGTGCGACTTTTAACACATCACTTAATAAAGCCAGGATATTGTGTGACATTTACACATTACTTAATAAAGCCAGGATACTGTGCGACATTTCCACATTACTTAATAAAGGCAGAATATTGTGTGACATTTACACATTACTTAATAAAGCCAGGATATTGTGTGACATTTACACATTACTTAATAAAGGCAGAATATTGTGTGACATTTACACATTACTTAATAAAGCCAGGATATTGTGCGACATTTACACATTACTTAATAAAGCCAGGATATTGTGTGACATTTACACATTACTTAATAAAGCCAGGATATTGTGTGACATTTACACATTACTTAATAAAGCCAGGATATTGTGCGACATTTACACATTACTTAATAAAGGCAGAATATTGTGTGACATTTACACATTACTTAATAAAGCCAGGATATTGTGTGACATTTACACATTACTTAATAAAGGCAGAATATTGTGTGACATTTACACATTATTTAATAAAGCCAGGATATTGTGTGACATTTACACATTACTTAATAAAGCCAGGATATTGTGTGACATTTACACATTACTTAATAAAGCCAGGATATTGTGTGACATTTACACATTACATAATAAAGCCAGGATATTGTGTGACATTTACACATTACTTAATAAAGCCAGGATATTGTGCAACACTGACAATAAAACAGGATTATTTTTGTCCAGTTTCCCTCTGTAGTAAAACATAAACACATGTATATAACAATTAAAAAACTGGGATGATTCGTAATGATAACTGCATTTTTTGTGTGATGTTGGTATGGTAGAATGATGTCTTACACCACACTTTTCTATAAGACTGTCAAGTGGCCACTTTTTAATGATGGAAGAGAGAGACCTGTGTACAATGTACTCAGGAAGAGTGACACCAATGTACCATAAGTAAACTGGCAAACTCTCTCAGAATATTAGCTTAGATGCCTGCCGTTCTCCAATATTGTGACATTTACACATTAGATAGCAAGCCAACTTTGTAAATTTATGTATACAATCACAACTTTGTAAACTTATAAAGCCAGTAAAGCATCACAACTTGTAGAAGAATATGTAAAGCATCACAACTTTGTAAACTTATGTACAGCATCACAACTTTTGTAGGAACTTGTGTGACAGCATCACAACTTTGTAAACTTATGTACAGCATCACAACTTTGTAAACTTATGTACAGCATCACAACTTTGTAAACTTATGTATAGCATCACAACTTTGTAAACTTATGTAAAGCATCACAACTTTGTAAACTTATGTAAAGCATCACAACTTTGTAAACTTATGTACAGCATCACAACTTTGTAAACTTATGTACAGCATCACAACTTTGTAGACTTACGTAAACATCACAACTTTGTAAACTTATGTAAAGCATCACAACTTTGTAAACGTATGTAAAGCATCACAACTTTGTAAACTTATTTATAACATCACAACTTTGTAAATTTATGTACAGCATCACAACTTTGTAAACTTATGTAAAGCATCACAACTTACCTTAAATATATATATATCACCTGGATAACTTAATTGACACATCTGTCGTCTTCATAATGACATTGTATATCAGTCACTTGGATAACTTATCTTGCATATCAGTGGCCTGGATTACTTACCTTACATATCTATCACCTGGATAACTTATCTTACATATCTATCACCTGGACAATTTAACTTACATATCTATTTCACCTAAAGCCAGGACAACATTTTACCTTACATAACAGGATATTGTGTGGACATCACTTGGATAAAGCCTTACCTTAAACATATGACTATCACCTGGATATAACTGTACCTTAAAACATATCTAACAATACTTAATAAACCTGGATAACTTGCAACCTCACAACATAAACTTATCTAGCATCACAACTTTGTAAACTTTTGATAACTTTGTAAACTTATGTATAGCATCACAACTTTGTAAACTTATGTAAAGCATCACAACTTTGTAAACTTATGTATAGCATCACATAAACTATGTCACCTGGACAACTTTACCATCACAACTTTGTAAACACTTATAAGCTACTTTGTAAACTTATGTATGCATCACAACTAAACTTTATTACATCACAACTAACGCTTGGATACAACTTTATGTAAAGCTCACATATCTATCACAACTGTAAACTTATGTACAGCATCACAACTTTACCTAGCATCACAACTTTGTAAACTTATCTATCACCTGGATCACAAACTTACCTTGTAAACTTATGTATAGCATCTATCACCTGGACAACTTACCTTACATATCTATCACCTGCACAACTTACCTTACATATCTATCACCTGGACAACTTACCTTACATAACTATCGCTTGGATAACTTACCTTACACATCTAACACCTGCACAACTTACCTTATATATCTATCCCCTGGATAACTTACCTTACATATCTAACACCTGGAGTACTTACCTTACATATCTATCACCTGGATAACTTACCTTACATATCTATCACTTGGATAACTTACTTTACATATCTATCACCTGGACAACTTACCTTACATATCTATCACCTGGACAACTTACCTTACATATCTATCACCTGCTTAACTTTGTATATCTATCACCTGCACAATTTACATCTATCACCTAGTTAACTTTGTATATCTTTCACCTACACAACTTACCTTACATATCTATCACCTGGTTAACTTTGTATATCTATCACCTGCACAACTTACCTTACATATTTATCACCTGGTCAACTTACCTTGCATATCTGTCACTAGTATGGTATGGAAGTATTTCAGACATTGTAGAAAAGGTGCCTTAAGCTCTATAGCTCGGCGGACAGTTGAGGCACTGAACATATGAGGGTCTTTGATGGTCTGTGAAAGCAAATGAAAGAATGTAAATATGTAATGAGTTACAAACATTTTGTCAATAAAAATGACATTTACAGGTTTGAAACAGATTCAGGTTATTTAGAAGTGTTACAAATGTATAAATGGCTGTCTCACACTGTAGATAGATATATAAGTAAAGCTATATAATCAAACTAATTTGGTAGCCAAAACTTACCTGTCTAAGACAAATCAAAATTACTTTGGCAAAAAAACCACAGTTTATAAAAGATGCAGTTCATAAGGGACTTTGTAAAAAACCTCCCTGCTTAAGATTTATTTACACGTATATTTGCCCTAAAAACTTACAATCCAAGGATAGATAATAAAGGGAATTTGATCAAAACTCACTTTTAAATTGTTAAAAATTAGTATACAGTTGGTTTATACTTATCAAAGACATTCTGACAGGAACTTGGTTGTAGCAACTCACCTGCTTCAGACATTCTGGACAAGGCAGTTGATAATCAAATCGGAGACCATGAAATGATTCGAATACCAATCCCTCAAACACCTCATGTATTAGAAACAAGGCATTCTCTGGCCTTGGCCCCTGTACTTTCACAATCATCTCCTGATCTCTATGATAAACAGAAGACTTACAGAAATACACTTAACTATTTAGAATTAATCATTTCTTTATGTCAAAAGTTTACTAAAATATACTTACCCATTTGTAATATTTTTATATCGTGTATACAGAAAATACAACTATCCATTTATATTACATTTACATTAAAAGTCTTACTGAAATAAATTTACCCGTTTATTGACATAGTTTTATCCATTATTGATTTTAAAATTTGGCTAGTTAATTAACCACTGAGAAAAGAGGAAAAGCCAAAGACCATTGTTAATAGGAAACCAGAATGAGGTTTGGATTTGGATTTTGAATGTTTTTTACGACACACTCAATGACTTTTCAGTTACATGGGGCGGCCATTTTTTATTGGTGGAGGAGAGAAGACGATTACAATGAACTCAGGAAGAGACCACTGGCCTTCCGCAAGTAAAGTGGCAAACTTTCTAACAATAATCATTTTAGGTTCCAGTGAGACTCGAACCTGCACTGACCAGAAGTGAAAGATTTCATGGTTTAAAGCAAGATGCTCTTACCACTTGGCCACGGAGGCCTGAAACCAGAATGCGAGGTTATTGACGTGTAGGAAAATAGATGGTCAGACAATATATTACTAATGTAAGTCTTAATAAAATACATTTAACCATTTGAGATATTGTTATATTAAGCATTACACAAATATATATTCTGATTTAACGTGTTTAATTAAAACTGTATTGCATTCATATACTCTCCTCTTGAATTAAGACATGCTAAGTACACAATATTCCAAATGTTTCCTTAAATCTAAAATTAGAATGTCAACATTGATTTATACAGTGGCAGATTTTACAAGAACTTTACTTAATTTTAAAATTTATATACATGTAGTCTACAAAAATCACAGAATTGCTTATTTACTTAACTTGCACATGAGTAAACCATGAGATTAGAAATATACAGTTCACCCCCTGTTATAACACCCTCTATTACAATGCCAAACACCCATAAAGCCGCTATTTCTTGAAGAACTGATTTCCTCACATATAATTCCCTAGTTGTAATGCCAAAACCTGCATACCACTATCCACCACTGATTCTCTGGTACAAATGGTCATTTATACATGTTAAATCCCTTGAACATTATCACCAGACCAGGTGAAAAAAAACAGGTGTGAGTAAAACTGTTAGCCTATGGTGACTTGTTTACTTCATACTTCAAAAGCAAAGGTAGATAACTCGAATATCTAGTGTCATAAACTGGAATCCGGTTGTATGAACAAAATGTAGAAGTCAGACAGGGACCAGCTTATGAGTGTCTCACTTCCGTGAGAGTTTGAAAAAATCAACACATCATGTGTTTACACAGCAATTACCACACATCAAGAAATAATTGTGAGTAGATGAGATATATAAACTTAAAGCCTTTGTATTACAGACCTGTCAAAGAATTATTTTAAACAAAAATGATGAAAGTTAATACTAGAAATGGATCTAGATTTTCCAGCCGTCGAACATGTATCGATACTGCTACATATTTTGTCCGGTTTAATTTTGGTCATTTTAATAGGGTGGCCAAATTGTCCAAGCAAAAATAGACAAAATATACAAATTTACGATAGTGAGTTGTAAACAGGATATGATATACAACAGGGATTCAAAGACATGTCAAGATGAAAATGACCACTCCTCAAAAATAGTAAACCTCGATATATTGCCAAACCTGTTATACTTCCAAAATTCAGGAAAGCAAAAGATGGCGGTATATCGGGGTGAACTGTACTAAATTACATCATGAATTAGCAAACTTCCAAACTATTTAAATGACAAGTATCCATGGTTACTGTATGACACATGAATAATAATATGTTTTTCAGTCACATCGGCCTTACTTACTTTGTTTGTTGTACAAGAGCAATGTGCTCATTTTTCCGCAAAAATGAACCTCGCTTCCAAATGATGCTGCTGTCCGAGAACTGATGAAGTCTCACCTAGTGCAATAAAGTCAAAATCAATAAAAACAAGATTTATAAGTAGCATACCACGGAGAAAATTATAAATAAAAAAAATTGCTCCATCTACCATATGTCTACCTAAGATGTATATCTGTCCCTAATATCAGATGAAATTTGGTGAAAAAATACAGGAATATCTCTGGAAGTAAGGTGGCAGGATTTCAATTGATGCATGTAACACATGCTCCCTAGATAGGTCTATTTCCATTCCCAAATAGTCTTCCTCGAAAAAATTCCAGAAAATATTAGTCTCTTGCTGGTGACATAAAAGTGATTTACAGTAATCAAAACAGAGTAGAAAAAGAACAAGAGCATACAAAAGTAAAACAAAATTTCTTTCCTCAATGTTAATGACATGTGGCATTTTCTGGTTAACAGATAGTTTTATATTCCTTATTTATGATATTGTGTAAATATAGTTTTACATTCCTTATTCATCTTATTCTAATTCTTTTTTTTTCAAAGGCCCAGAGAATAAAACATCGTAACAAATAAGATTTAACATAAAGACAAAAACAGAGGAAGAATATTGATTACCTGTCCTCTGTTAAATAGGCCAGCAGGTAGATAATCAAATTTGTAAATAATTTTGTTCTCCAATACCCCTTCTTCCTTCTTTGGTTCCGGCCAGTCAAACTGTGAATGAAATCAAATGTACAGTGAAAAGATATATAATAAAATTTATGGTATTTCAGACAATACATTATATTATAGCATCACACCCTGGCATGATAATTTCAAAATGATGTAAGTCTAAAGTTTTCATTCAGACAACTTTCTGTAATCCTGAAATCTGATTGGCTGAGCAGACCAAGGGAGAATACAAATGTATTCTTAGACTTAATTGAATTCTCTACCGTACTGGACCCAGGTGATTTTAAAAATTCATTTTAATTGGATCCTTGAGTATTTGCTTTTAACTGTATATCCAATATCTATTCATGACACATTGTGTAATCAGAGATTTTATATGTCTAATATTTTGGATCTTATGACACTGACTGGAGTTTGGAACCAGAAAAATGATTCAAGTATAATCAGTCAATGAGACCATTGCTTTACATCTAAAATACTATAGTCTTACCAATTCACATGTGAAAATAGGTCGGTGATGAGATTTGAAACCTCTCTCATATGTGAATCAAATGTGAGTCACATGATAAGAAAGTCAGCATTTACAAAAGGTCTAATAGACTATAAAATCAAACAAAAGAGCTTAAGACTGTACAGTTTTATATTACCTGTGGTCTTTTTTCTGGCATAAGGCAGGGAACCAGATTGATCTTCTGATCTGTGAGAGGAAATGTCAAATCAAACTCTTCTGTCAGACGTAACAACCAATTGTGCATGGCGGACGAGTAATTGGACCAAACATGTTTGATATTCTCATGTTTCAGTCTGCCCTCCTGAAAATATATTGTATATCTTTGTATTACTACTATCTGACCATCCCTCATTATATAATACTACCAGATGGTGACATTTCAGTCTGCCCTCCTGAAAATATATTGTTTATCTTTGTATTACAACTATCTGACCATCCCTCATTATATAATACTACCATATGACGACATTTCAGTCTACCTCCAGAAATTATATAGAATATCTTTGTTTTACTAATTTACTATTAAGAATACCAAACTCATATCTTCTAATACAAGATCAACTATGATTACCATCTGACCATGTTTTATTCTCCCATTTTGGAAACATTTTGCATATCTATATATCACTACTATCTGACTGTATTTCAGTCTGGCCACCTGAAAACATTGTACATTGACGTACATAATTCTATTTGACAATATTTCACTCTCCATCTGATAACAAATTGTATTTATACAAATTACAACCCTCTGACCATGTTTCAGATTTCCCTCCTGGAAACATTGTTGCAAGAGAAGTTACTCTAACTTTTATGTGCCTCAAAGAAAAGGATAAGCAACACATTCAAGAATTCTAATTTTCAGGTTGTTCTATTTCTATTTCAAAAGATGGATATTAAGGCTGCTACGATACAGATCGAGTGTACCATGATATATTGCAATATTTTAATTATGTTTTGCGATACATATTGCAATATACTGCAAGTTAAAATAACAATTAGCACCAAAAATAAAACATCTGTAAGGGGACTAAAACAATTAGTAAGATTTGTTGTTCCAGCACAATACTACGGCATTGTACCTTTTACATACAACAACACTGACACTACCTCTTGTGCTTTACATGAACATTGCAAAAAAAAATATTTCCAGGTGACACACTTTGCTTTCTTGGAAGGATTCAAGTTCAGATCTGTGACTGCCACCTTAGGGTTGAAACACACTGTTGTTAAAGCAATATTTTATATGTTGACCTCTATAACACCCTTTCTTGTCATCTTCCACAATAGATTAAATAGATATGTTGGTATCACCTTGACAATTACTTCCTTTCTCAGGTCATCTTCCATGATTGAAAGTACATATATTTAGGCATCATGCATTATAGATAATACAAGTAGGTATCACACCTTGACCTTTACAATAACTTGCTTCCTGGTCATTTCTCATTATAGATCATACATGTAGGTATCACCTTGACCTTTACAATAACTTGCTACCTGGTCATTCTTCATTATAGACAGAACATGTAGATATAACCTTGACCTTTACAATAACTTGCTTCCTGGTCATTTTTCATTATAGCTAGTACATGTAGGTATCACCTTGACCTTTACAATAACTTGCTTCCTGATCATTTTTCATTATAGAAAGTACATTTGTACATGTAGATATCACCTTGACCTTTACAATAACTTGCTTCCTGGTCATTTTTCATTATAGAAAGTACATGTAGATATCACCTTGACCATTACAATAAATTGCTTCCTGGTCATTTATCATTATAGACAGAACATGTAGGTATCACCTTGACCTTTACAATAACTCCCTACCTTGTCATATTCCATGATAGACTGTACATATATGTAGGTTATATAAAGATTGGAACTTTATCCATCTTTAAAGCAGGGCATTAGATTTTTTCCCCAAGAAATGTTCATTCATTTGTTACTACTTAGATTGTTGTACAATGACAAAAATGAGCTATACAGAGACATAAAAATTCTTAACTTTCTATATATATATATTTTCTAAATAGTTGAGAAAAACAGTTTGGTAATTATTCACTTGCAACTGATTAATTCAATCCTAAAACGTTGAAATCTCGTTATCTCGAAATTCACCAGACTGTTCCTATTACTTCGAGATATCTAGAATTTGAGATTACTGAATAAAATTTCAGTTATCTCAAATTCTGGATATCTTGAAGTAATAGGAACAGTCCGGTGAATTTTGAGATAATTTTCATTTTTTCTATCCAAAAAATTCAGGACTGGCTATTGAACTTTGACATATCCACAATTTTGACTCACCTGATTTTGACATTACAAGATTGCACTGCATTTGTATATATATACCACATGTACCATACATGCCCCTTTAATTTTGTATACACTTTTTACTTAAGATATATATATATATATATATGTATATATATATATATATACTAACCTCTATCACTAATGCCCCTTTAATTTTGTATATACTTTGTACTTCAGCTATATTATACTAACCTCTATCACTAATGCCCCTTTAATTTTGTATATACTTTGTACTTCAGCTATATTATACTAACCTCTATCACTAATGCCCCTTTAATTTTGTAATCACTGTACTTCAGCTATATTATACTAACCTCTATCACATTTTGTTTGACAGACACCACACACGCCATGACATCAACGATCCACTGTGGGTTGATAACCACTTTAGATTTCAGAAACTGGTTATTGAAGTGTTGAAGTGATCCAAGGTCATGTAGAAAGGACACAGCTTGAGCCACCTAAAGAAGAAAACAAACATTTCATAAGCCACTTTATATCAGTAACTCTAGGACTATATAAATATGGTTAAATATACACTGTTTGTACACAAAGTATACTAAATGATGTATGATGACTTCCCCCACAGCCAGATAAATTCAGCGGAAAATAAAATTAGAATTCACACAGACTTGTAACCTCAGTGATATGGCAATTTAATGCAATCACACTTAAATCAGTAATATGTATTTCATTTACTTTATGGCAAAAAAAAAAAAAAAAAAGCTGTAAATTTACACAGGAAACTGACCTCAGTTTTGTCAACAATTCCAGCCTCATTTGCTTTCTTCTCTATCACTGTGTAGTCCAAAATGTCAATTTTCCGTGTGGTTCTAGTTCTGTGAAATTAAAAAAATATCAAATCCTCTCACCTAGTTTTTAAACATAAAAGCATCAAAATTGCCCTGCCTTTGTTTAATATCCCAGGTAAGGATCTCAGAGTCATTCTTTTGGACATGCCTGGCTCACAGCATAGTCTTTCTATCTGTTCACCAATAATAACTTAGACTTGGAGGTCTTGAGAGTGAAAAACAAAGGAATTTACAGGCTCATATTGGGACTATATATATATATACATGTACTGTATACCTAGAAAATTTCACTCCTATTTAATTATCCTATTTCCACCCTTAAATGAGAGAATGAATTTAAAACGAAAGCAAAATTTTCAAGCTAAATAAATGAAGTACAGATATATATGTCATCCATGTGTCTATGGTGACATACCTGCCAACTTTAGGAAATAACAATGAGGAAGATTTAATGGAGAGGGTTTAATTTTGAGGTTCAATAATGCTAGAGTTGAGAATGGACAGAAATCCAGAAATACTTAACATTACACTAGAATGCTGAATTTCTGAAAGACTTAATTTGCAGAAGGTGGAAAATTCTTTATAAATGCAGAAATTTTCTGCAAAAATCGGAAGTGTTGGAGGTATGTGGTGATTTGGGGTTTAGATTTAAAACAAGATGACAATATGTTTTCTGATGTGGCGAAAAAAAAGTCAGGGGGAAATAACCTGGGGGGGGGGGATTTCCAGGTATAAAGTATATACATACATGTAAAAATTCATAACACTAAATTAAACTCAACCAGTTTCATTATTATCATCAAGGACAATAAGGAAACTGGGTGAGTTTAATTCTGCGTTGTAATTTATGTGTATATATATATATATATATATATATATATACATTACTTAATTGAAAGCTTAAATAAATCATATATCTCCTGGATTTTGTATTTACCTGAATCTGTCAGTAACTGATTACTCTGGCTAACTCATAATTCAAGTTTGTAGAAAATACGATACAATAATGTTGATTTCCTAATGCCATGAACAAATTAAACAATTTGAAATATCTGATGATAAATAGTTACATAAACTTCAAGAGAAATAGAGGGGGAAAACAACTTACTTGACAATGTTATTTTCAAAGCTGAGCCAAGCCTGAGGAATCAGTTCACCCATGTATTCTTCCTGTAGTGTTGCTTTGTATAACTTTTTTTTCAGATCGTCTATACCCTGAAGTAAGTATCAGTATATGTTAGTTTTAGTGTGCTATAAAATGTTAATCATAAAACAACACCGATACAAATACCTGTAATATCAAACCATTTACACTGAATGATGACATTCTCAGTAACTTAAAACCTTTGAATGTGGCATCAAATTTCCATTGATAAGGAAAAGCTAGTTACAAAATATTTGAGAAATAAACTTTTTTAGTATATACATGTACATGATGTGGTCTTTATAAAATAAAAAAAACTATATGATGTTATCATTTTACAAATATTGGCACCAGTAACACAGATGTGTAGGATAACAGTATCACTAAAGAGATAATGACAACTGAGGAAGATGATGGACATGTTTGAAATAAGTCACCTGGTCACAGTCATGAAACATAACACAAAACTTTGAATAAAAAAAGACTGTCAGCAAGTTATTTACATATTCATTAATGTTGTTTTATGATTGTTATAAAACATTACCTGTCCAGAGTATGAACTGATAAACAGAAAATCTTGTATCTGTGGGTAAGCCTCCTGTAACTCTTCCATAGGTAGTTCCACCTTGGATACCTATAATTAAAAGTACAATATACCTGTACTTATACGAATGGTGATATCATATACAACGTTACAGGAAGTGAAAAAACAAGAGGTCCAGTGGGCCTTAATGGTGACTGGAGCAAAACATAATTAACTCCCATAAGTGTTGTCCTGACAATTTCTGCTCTATTGACATCTTTGTAGATCTTTTCATGCCAAACATTTTTGCTTATTTCACTTTCTATCTATTATATTTTTCGAGATAATGAACAAAAAATGAAAAATCCACTTAAAGGGGAGATAAATCCCATAAATGTTGACCTGACAATATCTGTCCTGTTTATTTTTTGTAGACATTTGCATGTAGATCATTTTTTATTCTTTCACTGTCTCTCTATCTATCATACATTTCAAGATAATGTCAAAAACAGCCAAAAACATGAAGAATCGACTTAAAAGGGTAAATAACTCCCATAAGGGATGACCTGATAATATCAGTCCTATTGACTTTTTTGTAGATCTTTGCATGCTGAACATTTTTGTTTCTTTATCTTTCTCTCTATGTATCATACATTTCAAGATAATTTAAAAAAAACCATGAAAATCAGCTTAAATGGGACATAAATCCCATAAGTGTTGACTTGACAATTTTCGTCCTGTTTACTTTTTGTAGATATTTGCATGTAGATCATTTTTTCTTCTTTCACTTTTTCTCTGTCTATCATACATTTTAAGATAATGTCAAAAAAGAACCAAAAACATAAAGATTCCACTTAAAAGGGGAAATAACTCCCATAAGGGGTGACCTGACAATTTTGGCTTATTGACTCTTTTGTAGATCTTTGTATGTTGAACATTTTTACTTCTGCTTCTTTCTCTCTATCTATTATACTTTACAAGATAATGTCAAAAACACCCCAAAACATGAAAAGATCCACTAAAAAAAGGGAAATAATTCACATATGGGTCGACCTGATAATTTCCACCAAAATAAAATATTGGTAGATTTTTGCAAGTGGCTCATTTTGCAGTAACGTTTTTTTCTAGCTATAATAATTTTGGAGATACATGTATTAAATACCAAAACATCTACTGATTCATTCATTCTACCTGTATATTTAGCCTAGCAGCCATGTTTGGTCCTAGCCACTTTTCATCCACAAATTTTATGTGGCTTTACATTGTTATACTTCCTGTCAAGTTTAGCTGAAATTGGCCCAGTGGTTTTGAGAAGTAGTCAAAAATGTCCAAAATTTTACCAAAAAAAACCAAAACAACAACAACATATTTTCCATTCACTTAGGTGCTTGTAACCCTGATCTTTGACCCCATGACTTTGAAATTTTGTCAAAATGATCCTTAGATAATTCCTAACAACTTTCTCATATATCTTTGTATACAAAAAGTCAATCAGTTTTGAGTTATTAAACAATACGTAATACAATTGTACCCAGTGTTAGTGAAGTACCACCTAGTGACTTGTTTACATAAAAAAGAAACAGTGAAAATTTAAATAGATATCACATAGCATTTATTAATAAATTTTTGTTAGGTTACCTGGTCAATATGTGAACCAACTACAAAGATCGGGGCCAGTGGTGCATGAACTGTAATTGATGACAACCAGAAATTCAAACCAGAGTGTTCATATCCAAGGCGGACATTCCATAGCAACAAGTACACGGAACGGTTTGATAAGAAAAACTGCAGAAAAAAACAGAAAGTAACTCAAACTCCAATCATTAATCAAAGTGAAAGTAAAATCTTCATTAGGAAAATCACGTATCAGTAACATGATTATTTCATGAAAACAGCTGGGACATCTAATTTCTGAGTATATAGTAGTATATAGTAGTATATAGTAGTATATAGTAGTATATAGTAGTATATAGTAGTACTATATTTGTGTAGTCTGTAAGGCAACATGTGTATCTATGTATTGATATAGTATATTACCATATTGATTCTCTACTTTCTATCTAATTTGGTTTATATTCAGGGTATTCACAATCAGGACATCTAAATAGCTGACATCTCTCTCTCTCTCTCTCTCGGTCTTTCTCTCTGTCTCTCTCTCTCTCGGTCTCTGTCTCTCTCGGTCTCTGTCTGTCTCTCTCTCTATCTCAAGTACATAGTCAAAGTTTATGGCATTACATCTTCTGCTGTTGATGTGTCAATGTAAGACATTAATGATCAAACATAAAACTATAATAAGTGCAACTATAAATATACTATATATACTTGATGTGTGTTGTAATACACTGTTTGTCCAGCAAAGTCCCACACACTGTACATGATCTGCTCTCCGTCATACTTCACTGTCCAGTTGGCAATATCAATACCTGTTTAGAAAGGTAAAAAAATATTTCTGAACAGTATATGCCAACATTGGCACTAGCATTAGCACAAACACTTCTCTACTTCCTAGAGGTGAACTAAAATTTGAAAGTTCACGAATTTGAGGTTTTTATGCTGAAGTAATATTTGCCCTTTACCAAAAAATGAGAAACTTAGAAGTATTTATCTCTTTATATTGGCTATTTACATTGGAAGCTGTCTTCCTTATCTGCAAATTAAATGTGGTCTTGTTAGACAGGTTGTTACATAATGACCTTGACCTACCATCAGTAATGGCTTCTGATCCTGTCAGACTTTGCTGAAGGCTGTCATTGATAAGAGCTCTACATAAACTGGAAGAGAAAAAATTTAGATAAATTTAAAATTTATTTCTGTAACCATATTGAAAACATATTCATCACATTATAATGTAAGGAGTTAGTTAACTTTCCAGTAAAGTTAAGATGTGTGAAAATCTTAAATTAATAATTTCCATCTGTTTCATAGAAGTTGCTATTGATTGACTAAAGTTTTATATTGTTTATGTGTTTCAGTTTCCAGTTCATAACAATAAGTTTTGAACCTTGTTTTTACAGACTGTGACCCTGACCTTTGATTCAATCCTGGTCATAGTAATTTACAATGACTTGTTCTATATCTGTTTATACTCTTTGACCTTGACTTTTGATATAGATTTTCTTGCAAGGCTGTAACATTGGCTTTTGATCTAGCTTTTCTTACAAGGCTGTGACCTGATTTTTTATGTTACCCTGCATACACAGTGGCTGGGATTTTTTACATCATGTAACCTTGACTTTTGATCAAGCTTTCCTTACAAGGCTGTGCCCCTGACTTTTGATGTTACCCTGTTTACACAGTGTCTGTGACCCAGACTTCTGATGTTACCCGGTTTACACAGTGGCTGGGATTTTTTATCTTGACAAATTTACATCATGTAACCTTGACTTTTGATCTAGCTTTCCTTACAAGGCTGTGCCCCTGACTTTTGATGTTACCCTGTTAACACAGTGGCTGTGATTTTTTACATCATGTAACCTTGACTTTTGATCTAGCTTTGTGACCCTGACTTATTATATAATCCTGTTTACACTCTGTGAGCATGATTCTTTTTTACCTTGGCCTATTTACATTCTGTGCAATTTCAACTTATTGTCTAAACTTAATTCATATTCCATGACCTTTATTTGTAATACTGATATGACCTTGTTCATACAACCTATGACCCAGAGATATAATCTCACCTTGTTTTATATTCCATGATCTTGGGTTGTAATATGTCCTTGTTCATACAACCTATGACCCAGAAATATAATCTCACCTTGTTTTTTATTCCATGACCTTGGGTTGTAATATGACCTTGTTCATACAACCTATGACCTAGAAATATAATCTTACCTTTTCTCTATATTCCATGACCTTGGGTTTTAATGTAACCTTGTTGATACAACCTATGAGCCAGACATATAATCTCACCTTGTTTTTCCGGCCCCTCCAAGTCCTACTAGCATAAGTTTTGTACGTTTACATTCCACTGATCCTGTCAAAAGTCTCTTTAGATAGGCATACACAGTGTTAAAACCTTTCTCTCGGATTTCCTTTGGTGGCGTCTTCAACAAGGGACATTCATCCATTATCAACCCTGTGAATAACAAATTTTTATAGGTTTTTATGAGAAAAAAATTACCTGTGTTTTGGTATGCAAATCTTGCCTTTTGGGAAATCTAAAAATTTCAATTTTATATAGGCCTGTGACATGTGTTTGTAATCTGTATGTTGTGGAGTTGTTATGCAGACAAATAGTTGGAAAGTTATTTTTCTCCCATACTTATGACTAATCAGTTAATTTCACTTAGTACAGGTCTTTTGTACTTACAGTATGTTTATCAAATATCAATGATCTTCTTTGGAATCACTTTAGAATTCCACCTGAGGCACTCTTTTCCAGTGCAGATTCATATTTTTTTAATCAATTTTAATCTTGAAATACATGTAGCCCTACATTGTTATAATGGATTAATATATTGGACTACAGGAGAGTGGCTGGTTCCTATACCCAATGTGATGTCTTTACTATCAGTGGCCTTATTGTACTTACTCTTTAGTGCTGGAAGGTCACCTACTTCTGCTGTTATTGACAACAAATTAGGATTGTAGGTTAATGATAGCACCTCCAATTTCTGTAGTTTTTTTATTCCAGCAGGAACATGAACCAAGCCCTGGTAATTCAGGTTCAGATATCGTAAATTGGTAAGTTCAAAAATTTCCTCTGGAAAACCACTTGGTGTGTCATCCTCTGAAATAATAAATTTGATTTGTTAAAATTTAGATATTACTGATCAAAACTCAATTTATAAATATGATAAGGAATAGTACAGTTCCCCCACCCCAAAACCTATTTATAGCTCTACAAATTCAATATTTTTTCTTTGGTTTACCCTAATGATATCAATCTCATTTTCTATCTGAAAAATGAGAATTACAAGATAACAATTTAGAAACACTACAAAATTACACTGAAACCTATCTAAGTAATGTTTTATTTATGACATAACTATTTCTTACTATGTATTATTTCTATTTAGTATACTGTAATCGATCCATTAACTGCCCATGTCCCAATAAATCCCCCTCCCCAATTTTTTTTTTTTGTGCATATGATCAAGAATGTTTTCTAGCTGATTGACGAGATGTGGACCTGAAAAACCGTAAGTAACAGTTTATCTGTAGCCTGTCAATGACAGAATTAAATGTATGTTGATATGTGTCTTTGGTAATAACTACAACAACTTTACCACTGTGCTCTATAAAGAAATAACTGTTTTATGCCAATTTGACTATCATATGGTCCCATTAAGCGCTCACAAATTTTTCAAGATTTTTGTAGTGCCCTGGGCGATTAATGGGTCGAAAACAGTAGATGCCACCCACCTGAGCTAGCTAGAGTAATAGAATCATACATGGGTGTGTTGCATGGATAAAAGAAATCTCCATTTGTGTGGTAAGAATCTGGTTGTCTGATCCTCTGGAAACCCTTGGATTGAACTTTCTGATTCCTACCACAATGGTTGAGCTTTTCCTTTTAACTCAACACACCCATATTTAATTGTTTTTCTCTCCATACTTCAAACACATGTTTATGCATGTAAATAAAATCTGATGCAAGTTTTAATGCACTGTATTCTCATAAAAATGAAGTCTTTTGTTATGAAATCATAATGTGACATCATAGTCTGTGTAACTTGTCTACACCCTACGGTGTGGACAGAGAAATTCTGGCTTGGCAAAATGGTAGATACACCTGGTGGGAGAAATATCTACTTCTGAGAACACCTGTTGATAAAGTCAACACTGTTAGAAAGGTAACTGTCCAAGAAGGATATTTTTAATGACATTTTGTATTCGGAAGATGTATGTAATATCATACCTGGAGCTTCTGTTCCTTTGTATCCAAACCTAGGGAAAATGTTGAACAGTAGAGCATCTAAATTCCCCAATTCCTTTGCATCCAGAGTCCCATTGGCATCTTCATCAAAAGCTTTAAAAAGTTCATCTCTGTCCTACAGGATTATAAGAAGTGCTCATAAATCACATAGGAAGAGAAGCTAAAATTTTGTGATGAAAGAGTGGTAAGAATGTAAAGATTAAGAAATACAGCAAAATCTGCTTTAGTGACCAGCTGTGTATAAAGACCACCGGGTAATAAACACTGTTTTTTGCTGTACCCAACAGTATCATTTGTGTACAAATCAACCTCTATATAAAGATCACCTCCCTATAAAGACTTTGTTTGTTAGAAGGTTTTGTTGTATCCCTAAGGGGGTCTTTATAAACAAGTTTCACTGTAGTCATCTTCATTAATTATAAATACAGTGGAACCTCGCCTAAAAATCACTTCCGTTAGTATGCGGATGACACTTATTATTCTTGAAGGTACAGAAAAGTCATTAATGGAAGCCAAAAAGGAAATTAAAACTTTCTATAAAATGTCTGATTTAAAAATGAATTTATCCAAAACTCTAATAGTATGGATAGGTAGTGAAAGGTATTCTGAAGACAGACTCTGCTGGAAACTTTATTTTATTTGGACAAAGGCATTAAAATTAATAACCAATTTGTAGTCATCAACTCTCTTGTTTCAGATTGGTATTAAACATATAAATGATTTACTCCAAGTAAATGAAAATTTCTTCCATTATGAAGAATTTCAAAATATATATAATACTCAAATATTTTTTTAACTATTTATCCTTAATAAGGGCAATAAACAGGGATATACAAAATAAAGATATTAACAAACAACAGGCCTATGGGCCACATCGCTCACCTGAACTGTGTTGGTATCTTACAAATATGGGAACCTCAAATTTACAAATTGTTTTAACACTCCTTAAGAGTGGAGGAGAATTCAAAATGAATGAAAATGACAAAACAGGGAAAGATGTCAAAAACATGTCAAAAATTAGTTTTCCAATTTATTCAAAACAGGAAATTGAATCATGCATCTGTATAATCACTCAGATGCAAATAATTTTTCAATCCATGCAGCAGTTCTGGAGAAGATTTTTAAAGAGGGGTACCCCAAAGGCCTCATTTGCCCAAACCTGGATCCACCCCACGGCCAATCTGGCCAATATTTACAAACTTGGTAGATAACTTTTAGTACTTACTTCCTATCAAGTTTCATCAAAACCCCTGAAGCGGTTTTGTAGAAGGAGTCAAAAATGTGGAATATTACCCCCCTACCCTCTTCATTTTTGCAGTCTTAAAAAATTCATAAAAAATTTTAAAAATTAAATTTCAGCAAAATTCTTACAGGAAGCATTTATCTACCAAGCCACAGGTAACACACATAAATTAAATGCATCATAATGAATGATAGGGGATAAATTCAAAGAAATCATACAAAAATGAATGAAAATTACAAAGTCTAAAAAGATGTCAAAAACACATCAAAAATCAATTTTTCAATTTCAATGAAATTAACAAACTTGAATAATACATCTATGTAGATTACAGATTACTCAGATACAGTTAGTTTTTCAATTCATGCAGCAGTTCTGGAGGAGAAGATTTTAAAAGAGGGGTACTCCCTGGGGCCTCTTTTGCCCCACCCTGGATCCATTCCTGGGCTGATTAGGCCTTAGTGAAAAAAACTTGGTAGAGGACCTTGAGTACTTGCTTCCTATGAAGTTTCATCAAAATCCCTCAAGCAGTTTTGGAGAAGAAGTCAAAAATGTGGAAAACTATGCCCCCCCCCCCCTTCATTTTTGCAGTCTTAAAAAGTTCATAAAAAAATAAAGTTTCAGCAAAATTCTTTTAGGAAAGCATTTATCTACCAAACCACAGGTAAAACACATAAATTAAATGCTTAATATGAATAATAGGGGAGAAAATCAAAGAAATCATACAAAAATAAATGAAAATTACAAAGTCTAGAAAGATGTCAAAAACGTGTCAAAAATTAATTTGATTTCAACAAAATTAACAAACTTGAATCATACATCTATGTAGATCACTCATATACAGTTAGTTTTCAATTCATGCAGCAGTTCTGGAGGAGATGATTTTAAAAGAGGGGTACCCCTGGGGCCTTTTTTGCCCCACCCTGGATCCACCCCTGGGCTGATCGGGCCGAAATGAAAAAAACTTGGTAGAGGACCTTGAGTACTTGATTCCTATAAAGTTTCATCAAAATCCCTTCAGTGGTTTTGGAAGAGAAGTTGAAAATGTGAAAAGTTTACGGACAGACAGACAGACGGACAAAAGGTCACTTGAACCTTCAGTTCAGGTGAGCTAAAAACAAGAAAAACTTTTTGATCCCTTTATTCCACAACATCTAAAAATTCTTATGAAATCTCAAAAAGGATCCTGTGAAATGTACAAAATTTTGTGAAATAAAATTTCTGTACCCACTAGAAAGAGAAAATTAAACGATATATTCTTTTTAAATGACAAAGAATGAATGATATTTACCTTTTACCATTTCAATCATTTGCATTTACCAAACTGCGATGGTTTCAATACAGGATTAAACATTTCATTCTTAGTACAAATATTTTATTATACAAAATTGGTAAAAGTGACTCACAGCTTTGTTTTTCTGTAAGTCAGAAATTGAATCTATAACCAATTTGCTATGGGATTGTTCAAAAGTTTAAGATTTTATTACAATATTTTCAGAATTTAGTCCTGAAAAGAATATTACTTTTGAGACAGAAAAACAGAAATTCATACTTGGCTCTCCAACTGAAGACTCCAAATGTTATAATAATATAGTAGTGACAGTAAAATTGTACATATAGAAAACAAAGTGTATGAAAGGTACTCTTAACCGCGGAGGTCTGCTTTTTGATTTGAAAAATTTATATATTACAACAAAAATGGGAGCAGTGAGAAAAGGGCAATTAGAATTTTTCAACAATAAATGGAATACTTGGTCCTTCAAAAAAAAAAAAATTAATCAGATACATGTATTAGGAATCTTCAATGAAATATACAAGCTTACTTACAGATCCCTCCAAAACCCTTCACCCTCTTCAATCATTCCCACCTTTCCTCCCCTATTCCTACCCTCCAATTTTCCCTCTATACAAATTTCTTGAGTTTACACAATTACTGTAAATGTACTCATTACATGTTATATCTATGTATGCAACTGTGTGCTGTTGTTATATGTAAACTCTTGAAGAGTAAAAAAAAATCACTTCCATAGGAGACCACCTCCTATGACCACAAATTTTCAGTCCTTTCAAAATTTTTAAACCAATATCATGTACAGAACCTCATTCAAGAAACCACCTCGTCAATCAGACCATTTTTGGTCAGTCAGTTAGGTGTCTTAATACCAGGTTTTACTGTACACAACAAAAGTACTCAAAATACATGCATTGTCAAATCTGGGAATACATACACGATGCATACTTACCAGCCACACAACCTGGCATTGTTTACGAATTATTAACACTTCAATGAATTCAATAAAAATTTCATCATTCTTGATGTGATTTTCAACTATCTATCTTTCATCTAAGAAACTTTTTATCTTTCTCAATATTTTGTCAAAATCATTGCTAGATTACTTTATGCCATTCTGTGATAAATTTTAAAGAAAATTTTGAATCAAGAGATACCAAAAATATCACATAGTAACTTACTTTGTCATGTGCATCCAGCCATCTTAGGATGCCTTGTTCATAGAGAAATTCCTCAAAATGTTTTCTTGACATGAGAGACCGTTGTGCACTTCCTTTGCTCCACACTACACCACTGATGGAAAAATCTTCCAAATTTTTCAACTTGGCAATGCCTTTGGGAAGACTTATTAGACAATTTCCATTTAAATAAAGCTTCTCAAGCTCAGTTATGTTGCCAATTTCTTCTGGAAGTGTAGTAATCATCATGTTGACAGCGTAGAGTCTTTTAAGACTGGGGACCTTGGTAAGAACCAGGGGGATGGTATCCATCATGTTGTTACCAATATCAATGCGAGCGAGTTGTTGACATTCAACTAACTCATCGGGAAGGCTTGTTAGGTTGTTGAATTTTAATCCAATAGAATACAATTTTTTACAAGTTCCAATACTTTTTGGAATCTCTTCCAGAAAATTGTTGCTCAGCTCAATGTTAATAAGATGAGGAAGATTTGAGAATAAAAGGGGAGGTAACTCTGTAAGAGAGTTCATTGACAAAACTAACTGTGTGATAAAGCTAGCATAGTCAGTCAATGTGGTTATGTCAACAGTCTGTAGCTGCATGTTCATGGACAACGAGGCCTTGTGTCCACTGCAGATACGGGTTGGGTCATCAGTCATCCACTCTTCATGTTTGACTGCCTCATGGAGTTCAGAATAAGGTGCATTGGCCCCAATAGCATCTTGAAGTACCTGCAACAAAAGTAAAAATGTAAATTTCACTACACTAATACTGGGAATTTGCAAATTTTCATGAAACTTTATTTTTGCAATACACAAGTTTTAAATTTTTTCGTGAAAAGATATTTTCACAATTTTGAATGCCCATTCCATCATACTATTATCATAGTTCATTATTTGACAATTTAAATTTTGCGAGTGGGAGCTCTCGAGAAATTTAATGCGTAAATGAAATTCTAGCAAATAAAACCTGATTTACAATAACTAAATTGAAACAGTTACCTGGTGCCTATGTACCTTATATCAATTCTATAAAGTTTCATTCAAATATAGCAGACCATTATTGAAAAATAATTGTCAGAAAAATATCAACCAATCAGAGGTCTAGAGGGTTATAATGGTTAACAAATTTGAAAAGCCTGTCCATTATTAATTCATAACTACTCTTACAAAGCTTGATTAATAAGGATCGAGCACTCAAGATTTTGAGAATCTGGTCACAAAATTTTAACCAAAAGAAGCCATGGTGGCCATATTGGTTTAAGCAATCTTAAAGTCATGCTGACAGAAGCTTCATTTACATGTGCCTATTATTATCCCTATAAAATATCCTTAATATCTGGTAATTAGTTTTTGAGAAAATGTGTCGTATAAAATAGGGGCCTGTCTCATGAAAGGTATTAAGTCTTAGACTTGGTCTGTAGAAGCTGGTATACAGTAGAACCTTGTGTTGAGAGACCACCCTTTCTGCCACTGAAATGTGTCCCCCAAGACAGGTGGTCCCTTAATAAGTTTATTTATAGAGATAAGCGGTTTTCAGAATGTGGTCTTTCAAAACAGGTGGTCTTTCACCTTGACAGTGGTCTCTCAAGTCAAGTTCTACTACATTCATTAACAATCAATATTTTTATGTAAAAATGTGTGAATATCCAATAAAACTTGAGTTAGGATTGTGTTGATAAAACGGTCATAAGTTTTGTCTTAAGTTTAATCAACTCAAGACTTACAACTTTGGACTTGTGACTTTTTGATAAAATGGGGCCCCAGAAGCCTTTGCAGCCATATTGGCAAATTGGAAAAACATGCCTATTAGGTCAATTTGCAGTTCCCTAATCAATCAATTAATTTTTTTTATTAAAATCCAGAAATAATCAATATTGAATGAGACCAGAGCTTTCCCCAATTATTATATCTATGAAGATGTAAACATACCATATATGTCATTGGTTATGTCATACATGTCATTGGTTATATCATACATGTCACTGGTTATATATCATACATGTCATTGGTTATACCATACATGTGACTGGTTATATATCATACATGTCATTGGTCACACCATACATGTCACTGGTTATATCATACATGTCATTGGTTATACCATACATGTCACTGATTATATCATACATGCCATTGGTTATATCATACATATTATTGGTTATATCATACATGTCATTGGTTATATATCATACATGTCATTGGTTATACCATACATGTCACTGGTTATACCATACATGTCATTGGTTATACCATACATGCCATTGGTTATATATCATACATGTCATTGGTTATATCATACATATTATTGGTTATATCATACATGTCACTGGTTATATCATACATGTCACTGGTTATATCATACATGCCATTGATTATATATCATACATGTCATTGGTTATATCATACATATTATTGGTTATATCATACATGTCACTGGTTATATCATACATGTCATTGGTTATACCATACATGTCATTGGTTATATCATACATGTCATTGGTTATATCATACATGTTATTGGTAATATCATACATGTCACTGGTTATATCATACATGTCACTGATTATATCATACATGTCATTGGTTATATCATACATGTCACTGGTTATATCACACATGTCCCTGGTTATATCATACACATCATTGGTTATACCATACATGTCATTGGTTATTCCATACTTGTCATTGGTTATACCATACATGTCATTGGTTATATATCATACATGTCATTGGTTATATCATACATATTATTCGTTATATCATACATGTTATTGGTAATATCATACATGTCACTGGTTATATCATACATGTCACTGATTATATCATACATGTCATTGGTTATATCATACATGTCACTGGTTATATCACACATGTCTCTGGTTATATCATACACATCATTGGTTATACCATACATGTCATTGGTTATTCCATACTTGTCATTGGTTATACCATACATGTCATTGGTTATATATCATACATGTCATTGGTTATATCATACATATTATTGGTTATATCATACATGTCACTGGTTACATCATACATGTCACTGGTTATATCATACATGCCATTGGTTATATATCATACATGTCATTGGTTATATCATTCATATTATTGGTTATATCATACATGTCACTGGTTATATCATACATGTCACTGGTTATATCATACATGTCATTGGTTATACCATACATATTATTGGTTATATCATACATGTCACTGGTTATATCATACATGTCACTGATTATATCATACATGTCATTGGTTATATCATACATGTCCCTGGTTATATCATACATGTCATTGGTTATACCATACATGTCATTGGTTATTCCATACTTGTCATTGGTTATACCATACATGTCATTGGTTATATCACACATGTCATTGGTTATATCATACATATTATTGGTTATATCATACATGTCATTGGTTATATATCATACATGTCATTGGTTATACCATACATGTCATTGGTTATATCATACATGCCATTGGTTATATCATACATATTATTGGTTATATCATACATGTCATTGGTTATATCATACATATTATTCGTTATATCATACATGTCATTGGTTATATCATACATGTCATTGGTTATATCATGTATGTCATTGGTTTACACAAAAATGTTTCTACAATACATGTTTATGAATCAAATTGTTATGAAATTGTTAAATTTACACAATTCAGATAGTTGTTATGAATTAATTAACATAAAACCTTTCTATATGACTTGTCTGGATATCCCAACTTCATACCAGAGTGTGCAGCGCCCGACACCATATACATCCTTACTGCCTGCATCCACATTAGCTGATTAAGGCTTTGTTCTAACTGTAATCAATTTCATAAAAAGTCATTTTCTCAAAATGAAATGCCAGTGTTATAAAATGTTATGAAAAAAAATCAAGCTATATATCAAAATTATTTTATGTGACAAAACAAATCGATTTTTAAGTAGTTTATCCATTTCATAAATATAAAAATAAGATTACCTGGATCTTTCCAATCTGTTCATTAGCCAGGTGTGGGAATAGCTTGTCAAAAGTAGGCAGCTCAATCTACAATACAATGAGTACACAGTAAAACAAAAGTTAGGTAGAGTGACCATAAAAAATTGCACAATCTACAATACAATGAGTACAACCAAACCTGTCTTGAAAGACTACCCCTACTGCCACTGAAATTTGGTCTTTCAAGACAGGTGGTAGCTCAAAAGAGGTTTTATTTAAAGAGCATCCTGGGTGAAAAAATGAACATGTTTGTATTTATAGAACTCATAATTCTAAGAACAACATCGAAAACCTGATCAAAATCGGTAGGTACATTCCTGGGATATTGACCGCCAAAGTGAGCGATTTTACCTGCTTTCGGAAAACTTATTAAGAATTCATTCCACTTCTGGCAAATTTGTGAGTTACACTGTGACATCACCGAATGGCCTTAGGATGAGTACTGCCATGGCAGAAATTAAAAGTGGACAGGAAATATTCATAGCTGTTAAAAATCACAAAATTTACCCCCAAAATCATTATTTTGACAATTTTTAAAGAATGAAATCATTTTATTTAAATGCCATCATATAACAAACAATATTTTGGCTTTTTCAAATGTCACATTTACGGACAGACGATTTATAGTTATGCTAGATTTAGAGTATCACGCTTTATTTTGAGTTTTTCTTTCATGCATTCTCGTGTTTTATAAACAAAAAAGAAAAACGACCACTTGTGATGTATGCTATTTTTAATCCTTAAAACACCCACTTACTTCACACCTTCCAGTATATTGCCATGTCATGTAACCGTGTCAGGATTTTCAGCGGGTGGGTTTGTAGTCAGAGATAACTTAATCCTTTCCGACTGTGTATAAAGCTACATACGATTTTTCAAAGAAGTCAATATCTTATAATTCATGTAGAGAGAAAAACTGATAAAAAGGTAAAAAAAAAAAAAAAAAAAAAAAAAAAAAAAAAAAAAAAATAAATAAATACTAACTGATCATTGATTAAATTATCATAATAGATTCGGTGACGAATATTGTGATTTTTGATTGATAAATTAATCGTATGCATATCTATTTTGATTTTGTGTTAACTAATAAAATACTATAAATATCATTAGAGTCATAAACATGTGTCTCAGACAGAATGCAAATATAGAATAAAAAGAATAAAAAAATACATCTCCATGTGTTGCTTTGTTTGCAAATAATCGGAGCGTGAAAGTATAATGCAGCTTCCATTTGTGACCCAATTAAAATTTTAAACTTCAGAGATGATTGGGTGTAGTGTTGTTCCCCTAGGCGTTCAGCAAAACACACCTTTGTATATCACACATAATGAAAATGTGATTTTTTCTAGTAAATTTCAACTGATAATATTGTAAAATACAATTTACATGTATAAATATTGCATTTTAACTTATTTTTTTCATATAATAAGATGACTAATATGTTTAATTAAATTTAGGGTAAAACCTGCTCTAATGACCACCTGTGTATTAAGACCACCTGGTCATATATACCATTTTTTGTTGTCCCCAATAGTACCATTTGTGTACAAATCAACCTCTATATAAAGACCACCTCCCTATAAAGACTGGTTTTGGTGTGTTCCTATGGGGTTATGTACAAGTTTCACTGTATAATATATTTCAGTATGGTATTATAAAACTGAAAAAGTTCTTTATATAACTGACAGGTCCAACTAATTATAGTATGCTAGAGTACTATAGAGTACGCTAGAGTATTCTACAAATTTTAGGTAATATATGCATTATTAAGTAAGCAATTGACCATTTTAATGTATTATTATACTATTTCAAATAAGTTTTAGTCATTCAAGAACGATTTATGATGTAAAATTAGATAATTATTTTTATAGGAACTTAAAAATCTCTGCCATCCGTTTGTATGGATTTTTCTGGATCCTCTGACATGGACATGGTTCTATGACAGGATCCTTTATTTTTTCAGTTAGTTATCTATTTATTTATTTTATTTAGTTATCTATCTATTTATTTAATATTATATTTAATTTTATCATTTTTATCAAATCCATAAACCAAATCAAATAAATAGATATAGATAAAAATGAAAAAAATTTATGCAGGACAAATTCATACTAGGTTTCGTGCCGTATATCTCAACTCAAGACTGGAATCTTTTCTGGTACGTTGTTACACTTAAATAATATTGTATTGAAAATAATACATCAGATATGAATGTTTGTGCTATGTATTACCAGTTTATTAAGTAAATATAGTCTTAAAACTCTATAATACACTGAAAATTTGTAGACTTCTCTAGCATACTCTAATTTGTCTGACAGTATAATTGACACCTAATATTTAACCAACAGTAAATAAAAACATGACCCTGCAAAAAAATTGTTGTTGTTTATTAGAACTGTATTTCTGTTAAATTTCCATTTTCACTACAGTAGATGTTTCTCTCAATTCCCATTATATATGTACTTTATTTGCTCTGCCAAAAGCACAATGTGATATTTACGGCAGTTGTCTTTTCAAAATGACATACAATTTACGTCTACCTACTACTATGATATCAGTTTATAACAAAAATTAAAAATAATAATTCAATTATTTTGTATTTACAATTTAATTTATTAAAGTTTAATATTTATTTATTTTAATTATTTGTTCTCCATGGATGACAATTATGCTATTTTACATGGAGAAGTAAGCATGGATTCATACATAATGAAAAAAAAGCTAGATTTCTATATGTAGAATATCACTGCCTAACAAGGAAAATGTTACAACTTAATCTCATTTGATCAATTAAAAATTAAAAAAAACAAAAATCACAACAGTGACAGTTAAATATAATCATTCCTAAATTATTGTAATAGACCAGCAAGTGTATTAATTACCACCCATGCCCGAGGCACTACTGATACTAAGCCTATAGTGAAGCATGTACTTCACATTCTCGTTGTGATGTCACAGGAAGCTCCGCCCCTCTCTGGCTACTTGAGCTGTTTGTAAAGGTGAGTTTCGCAGTTTCTCACTAATATTTTAAATACACGTGCACTGATTTTGATTGGGTTTTCGATGTTGTTATTAGAATTTGAGTTCTATGAATACATAAATTTTCATTTTTCTCTCAGGGTGCTCTTTAAAGGATTGTTTAATTGCCCCACAGCTTTTGGGATTGTAGTATCTCAAGACAGGTTCCATTCATGTACTCAGTAAAACAAGCCAAACAGTAAAAAAGGTACAGTCTACAATATATATTTTTGGAATACAATGTAGTTGAAGTTAACCTATTCTCAGATTTAAGAAAATTCATAAGTGTCCATGTGACTTCGGAATGTGGAATTTGGCCAAATCTATCACACTGGCTTTGGACATCTTCCCATCTGCTTTTATGTGTGTCTAACTGTTCAGAGTATTAACCATTTACAGAAAAGACAGAGTGAAAGAGGTGTAAGCTGTGTTTACTAAAGTAAATCATATCTGTTATTTTCTACTTTTACTACCTGCACTTGATGTACAATAGCACATAAGAGCTATACACTTGATGTACAAAGTAAGAGAACAGATGTACAATAGTAAGAGCTAACACTGATGTACAATTACTATAAAATGTACAATAACACGTAATCTGTTATTATGTACAATTAAGAGTTATACACTTGATGTACAATACACTAAGAGCACTTGATGTACAATAAACACATAAGAGTTATACACACATGTAATAGCACATAAGAGCTACACTTGATGTACAATAGCACATAAGCTATACACTAGATGCAATAGCACATAAGACTATACACTAGATGTACAATAACATGTAAGAGTACAATACAATAGCACATAAGAGCTATACACTTGATGTACAATAGATAAGAGCTATACACTTGATGTACAATAGCACATAAGAGCTATATACACTTGATGTAACACATAAGAGTTATACACTAGATGTACAATAACGTAAGAGTTATACACTGATGTACAATAGCACATAAGAGATATACAATGTACAATAACACATAAGTAAGATGTTAGCACATAGCTGCACACTTGATGTACAATAACACATAAGAGCTAACACGTACAATAGCACATAAGAGTTATACACTTGATGTACAATAGCACATAAGAGCTATACACCTATGTACAATAGGACATAAGAGCTATACACCTGATGTACAATAACACGTAAGAGGTATACACTAGATGTACAATAGCACATAAGAGCTATACACTTGATGTACAATAGCACATAAGAGCTATACACTAGATGTACAATAGCACATAAGAGCTATACACTAGATGTACAATAACACGTAAGAGTTATACACTTGATGTACAATAGCACATAAGAGCTATACACTTGATGTACAATAGCACATAAGAGCTATACACTTGATGTACAATAGCACATAAGAGCTATACAGATGTACTATAACACTAAGAGTTTATGATGTACAATAGCACATAAGAGTTATACACCTGATGTACAATAGCACATAAGAGTTATACACTTGATGTACAATAGCACATAAGAGCTATACACTTGATGAACAATAGCACATAAGAGCTATACACTAGATGTACAATAGCACATAAGAGCTATACACTTGATGTACAATAACACGTAAGAGTTATACACTTGATGTACAATAGCACATAAGAGCTATACACTTGATGTACAATAGCACCATAAGTTATACACTTGATGTACAATAGCACATAAGAGCTATACACTTGATGTACAATAACACATAAGAGTTATACACTAGATGTACAATAGCACGTAAGAGTTATACACTTGATGTACAATAGCACATAAGAGATATACACTTGATGTACAATAACACATAAGAGTTATACACTAGATGTACAATAGCACATAAGAGCTGCACACTTGATGTACAATAACACATAAGAGCTATACACTTGATGTACAATAGCACATAAGAGCTATACACTTGATGTACAATAGCACATAAGAGCTATACACCTGATGTACAATAGGACATAAGAGCTATACACCTGATGTACAATAACACGTAAGAGGTATACACTAGATGTACAATAGCACATAAGAGCTATACACTTGATGTACAATAGCACATAAGAGCTATACACTAGATGTACAATAGCACATGTATTACACTATTGTACAATAACATAAGAGTTATACACTTGATGTACAATAGCACATAAGAGCTATACACTTGATGTACAATAGCACATAAGAGCTATACACTTGATGTACAATAGCACATAAGAGCTATACACTTGATGTACAATAACACGTAAGAGTTATACACTAGATGTACAATAGCACTTGATGTACAATAGCACATAAGAGTTATACACTTGATGTACAATAAGCATAACAGTTATACACTAGATTATACAATTGCACATAAGATGCACACAATAACACATAAGAGCTATACACTTGATGTACAATAGCACATAAGAGCTATACACCTAATGTACAAGCACTACACTTGATGTACAATAGCACATAAGAGCTATACACAATGTACAATAGCACATAAGAGCTATACACCTGATGATGCACATAAGAGTTATACACTAGATGTACAATAGCACATAAGAGCTATACACTTGATGTACAATAGCACATAAGAGCTATACACTTGATGTACAATAGCACATAAGAGCTATACACAGACATAAAAAGTCTTATTCCCCTATATGTTTTGTGAAATAAGGTCAGGTCTAGTTTGATATTCATATATAAATAGTAGGATTGAATTAACCAATTGCAAGTGAATAATTGCCAAACTGGGTTTTTCTAGAAATTTTCACAAAATGTATAGGGATTTAAGAATTTCTATGCCTTTGTTTATCTCTTTTTTGTTATTGTATATCGATCTTAGAAGCAAAAAAGGAAGGACATATTTTTTTGAAAAAAAAAACAAAACACAGCTAATGCCCTTTAAACCAATTACAGAAAAAAAGAGCTAAATCAAACTGCTAAGAATCTTTTAAAAAACTCTAGACAAAATATTTCTCTCAGTCACGATAGCACAAGTGATACTCACGGCTGGATAATGAACCATGAGTGTCAACCATTGCAGGACTAAATGATACAGGGTACTACTCTCCTGGCTTTTTGGATCCTGGAATTGTTTGGGAAGCACAAATCCCACAGCATTGACCAAATGAAATAATTCATCTTTTGTCCACCCTTCACATGTATCTGGCATCTCAGTCAGAGCTGGAAGATGTAAATAGATGTAAACATAGAGTAATCAAAGATTAAAAAGCTCACACTCTTAGCATCACAGAGTAATCAAAGATTACAAAGCTCACACTCTCAGTAACATAGAGTAATCAAAGACTGCAAAGCTCACACTCTTAGCATCACAAAGTAATCAAAGATTAAAAAGCTCACACTCTTAGCATCACAAAGTAATCAAAGATTACAAAGCTCACACTCTTAGCATCACAAAGTAATCAAAGATTACAAAGCTCATACTCTCAGTAACATAAAGTAATCAAAGACTGCAAAGCTCACATTCTCAGTAACATAGAGTAATCAAAAACTACAAAGCTCACACTCTCAGTAACATAGAGTAATCAAAAACTACAAAGCTCACACTCTCAGTAACATAAAGTAATCAAAGACTGCAAAGCTCACACTCTCAGTAACATAGAGTAATCAAAAACTACAAAGCTCACACTCTTAGCATCACAGAGTAATCAAAGACTGCAAAGCTCACACTCTTAGCATCACAAAGTAATCAAAGATTACAAAGCTCACACTCTTAGCATCACAAAGTAATCAAAGATTACAAAGCTCACACTCTTAGCATCACAAAGTAATCAAAGATTACAAAGCTCACACTCTCAGTAACACAGAGTAATCAAAGATTAAAAAGCTCACACTCTTAGTATCACAAAGTAATCAAAGATTACAAAGCTCACACTCTTAGCATCACAAAGTAATCAAAGATTACAAAGCTCACACTCTTAGCATCACAAAGTAATCAAAGATTACAAAGCTCACACTCTCAGTAACACAGAGTAATCAAAGATTACAAAGCTCACACTCTTAGCATCACAGAGTAATAAAATATTACAAAGCTCACACTCTCAGTAACATAGAGTAACCAAAGACTGCAAAGCTCACACTCTCAGTAACATAGAGTAATCAAAAACTACAAAGCTTACACTCTCAGTTACATGGAGTAATCAAATATTAAAAAGCTCACACTCAGCATTTGAAGCATGGGATGTGACTAGAACCATAATACTTCAATACCATGCAAGTTTTGTTGACATATGAGCAGTGGAAGTAGGTACACATGACCTCAATCAATCTTCTTAATCAGACACTGACAACAAGGCAAAAGCATAAGTGCATCTTATTTACACTGAGATGAACTATAAATACCATATTCGACCCATTAAGTGCCCAGGAAAAAAACAGAAAAAAGGGGTGGGAACTTAATGGGAGCAATTAATAGTCAAACTGATGTGAAACATAAGGCACAGTGGTAAAGTTGTTGTTGTATTTATTTCTGAGAACACCTTTCAACATAATTCTGTTGTTTGAGGGGTAAAGATAAACTGTTTATACTTACGCGGTTTTTCAGATCCACATCTCCCTGTTAACCAGCTAGAAAAGATTCTCCATTGTATGTAAAAAAGGCAGAGGGGCGCAAATAAGGACATGGGTTGAATACGGTAATTCAAAAAATTTTATGTTTTACTGATTCACTTAAGAGCTAACATGTGCACTGACCTTGGAAATAGCATAACTCATGACACAATTGACTTCCTCTCAGAGACTGGAATGATGGGTAAATAATCTCTTTCCTGTCAATCATTTCTGGCAGAACTATAGCAATGCAGCCTATAAAGATAATAGTATGTTATTATATATAATTAAATTTCATTAATTCAATTTATTACAGAAAAAAATCTTGAATGGCAAAAAATATATATATTTATCAATCATTGTTATTTACCTATAAATAAAATTTTCAATTTTTGAAAAATGCTTTGACATTTATATATCAATTATCTAATTGTGATCCAATTTGCTGACATTGTTCTTCACTATTAAAAGAAATTACTTAACTTAAATAACTTAACTTTAGATTAACTATAGAAGAACAGTATATGTCCATGCTACATAAGGTTTTTAAATCACAAAAATAAGTCACACACATCAATTACAAGCATTAGCTACAAAAATCATTTACACAAATCAATCACACACCTCAGTCAAACACATCATTCAAACACCTCAGTTACACAAATCAGTCACACACATCAATCATCCACCTCAGTTACACATATCATATACACATCAGGCACACACATCTTTCACATATGTTTCACACACATCATTTACACATTAGTTACACACCTTGGTCATACATCTTTAACACACCTCAGACACATACCACACCTCAGTCACACACATCTTTCAGGCATCAGTCAGACATCAGCAACACATCTCAGTCACACACACATCAGCTACACACCTTAGTCACACACACACATCAGTCACACACACCTCAGTTACACAAACTTCAGTCACACACCTCAGTTAAACACATTAGCCACATACCTCATTCACACACACACACACACACACACACACACACACACACACACACACACAACACACACACACACACATCAATCACACACCTAAGTTACAAACCTCAAGTACATAACTCAGTCACTTACATTTAGTCACTTACACCCCAGTCACACACACACCTCAGTCACACACACACCTCAGTCACACACACACATCTCAATTACACACCTCAATTACACACAACTGAATTACACATACCTAGTCACATACACAAGTTACACACATCAGTTACACACATTAGATAAAGATGATGAATCAATTTTACTTTTTTGACTGTCCTTGAGCCGGCCTGTCATAGGGTTTTCAACAGTGCTCTCCACATGAGGTAAAACAACTTCAGTCAACTCCATTTCAATAACTATAAAGTATACAGCCAAACATCAGCTTCATTGCTTTAAGACCATACAGATAATTGTCATAAATATCAATCAATTTTTTACATAACACAAATAAACTAAAGCCAATTTACATAAATCAGCAAGGAAATCAAGAAAACAATTACTTGATATTTCAAAAATATGATTATAATAGGTTTTTTAACTAAGAATTTAAGATTATGAAATTGACCTGATGGTAGCTTTCCACAACACTGGACTGTTTTATCATCAGCTCCTCGTGACTCTGTCTTGGGGGAATTTATTGACTGAAAATATTAACAAATTAATTGTTAAACCATTATCAGAACTAATTACATGGTAAATAATAATCTACAAAAGTTTATTGTACTTATAGGAAAAGGTCTTTTTTTCTCACTTATCGGAATCAAATTGATATGTTTATCTTTGGCTTCACCTGTGTATTCCAAAATAATTTATGTAATTTTTACTACATATAGGCATAAAAATTCTACATTCCTGTATATTTTGTGAAAAGAAAGTCAGGTTCAGTGTAGTATGCATAAACAAATAGTGAGGACAAATTAATCATTTGCAAACAAATAATTACCAAACTTTTTATTTTTAAGCAATGTTAAAAAAATACATAGGAATTTAATAATTTTTATGCCTGTGTATATCTTTTTTTTTTATTATTGTATTAGGTATATTAATTATCCAGAGTTACCTCCCCTCATAGTAAGTACTGACTGTGTTGTCATTTGTTTGTGTGTAAAATGAGAAAAGTTATCAAGTGTGATGTCAATTTTTTGTGTGAAAACGGCATTGTTTTCTGACATAAAGACATGACATTACAATAGATACCTGTTGACATTGGAGATAACTCTGACTAACGAAACGACAAAATATCAATCTAAACTGTAAAAAAGAAAGAATTTTTGTTTAAATAAACACAGCTAATTCCCCTTTCTCAGTTGTTATCATTAGGATGTAAGTTTAACTCTAGTATGTGCAGCTAATCACTTTGTTTGGTCTGGTTATCGAGCATCTGACTTGCAAGTGGAAGGTCCTAGGTTTGATACACACTACAAGGTATGCTAGACTTTGAAAATATGATGTGACCGATCCTATGCCAAATACTCGGCATATGAAATGAAAGTCATGGGTCTTTAATTGAGACTTAAAACTGAGGTTCCTTGTCAAGGCAGGCTTGGCACATAAAAAAATAACACTCACTGTACTGGTGTCAGTCCATAGCACAGGTCAAAATTTGGGACACTTCACCTAAAGCTGGTGACATTTCAGTATAAGTGTAAAATTCTTGACAGGATGTAAAACAACAACAAACAAATTATAAAATTAAGTTTTACAAACAACTGTACAGACAAAATATCAACTCTCTTACCAGAAGATGGTTCGATGTCAGAACCAAACATAATACAGATTCTGGCTTTATTGTCACAGAGACTGTGCTAGATGGCAAGGCGACTGTATACAAGGGTTCCGTATTCTTTCTCAACACAATCTGGATACTTTCATCTGATGAGTTGTCCTGAAAACATATTCAGATAAATTAGAATTAAGCATTTACTGATTTACCATTTGAAAATTTTTGAATTTTGAACAGTGTTTTACACCACACTCAACAATTTTTTAGTTATACAATGGTGGTCACTTTTTAATGGTGGAGTAGAGGACCTGGTAACAATGTACCCGAGAAGATAGCACTGGGTTTCCACAGGAAACTGGCTAACTTTCTCACAAAGATCAGTTTAGGTTCCAGCAGGGCTCAAAGCTACGCTGAACAGAAGATAGAAATTTCACGGTTTTGACCACTCGGTCACTGTGACCCCTTATGTAAACTTATTTAAAAGGAAAACTAGAAATATATCAAATCTAATGCTGATCTAATACAATCTGCATTCATCAATGGTCATCTTTCTCAAAATTAAGCAAATTTTTTTTATCAATTTTTTCATCAAGAATTTTTATACAGCGGAACCTGTCTTCAGAGACCACAAAGACCACTCTAATGACAGACCGCCCTGTCTTTTGAGACCAAAGTCTGAAAACCACATGGTTATATAATTCATTAGATGAAACCTCTTTTAAGAGACCACCTGTGTTGAGACACTACATTTTGGTGGCAAATAGGGTGGTCTCTCAAGATAAGTGAGAGCCACCATGGCTCCATGGTAAAGTGCTCGATTTACAACCAGAGGGTCTCAGGTTCAAGCCTCGGTGGAGGCGGTTGGCTTTTCTTGTCCTTCGGATCAGACAGAAAAAACTGAGGTCCCATGTCTGCACGTTAAAGAACCCTCACTGCTCAATGGCTGTAAGTGCCAAGCTTAGGCCCAAATTTGAAGCTCTTCACTGGCAATGGTGACATCTCTATAGTAGTGAAAGATTCTTGAGTGGGATTTTCAACAACAATACAACAACAGCAACTCATTGCATCGTTATTGTTTTAACAACTGATGTCCCACGTTTAGACACACAGGATGAACAATATCTAGAAAGTCTTGCACACCTTTCTAGTAAGTCAAATTGCTTTGAGTCCATGTAAAATAAGTTCATCTCCCCAAGTAACAACCCAAAAGATTTAACTGAAGGTTTAATTGAATACAAAATTATGACCCTGCAGCTCAAAATCTTTGGTATTTTAGAATTATTATTGTATGAACGGAAAAACACACACATGTAAATGCTCCTAAAATATTTACTATAACAAAATTAAGCCCTGTCCTTCAATCTATCAAATGTCATTTCAAATAGCGATTGATACATGATGACATAATATCATGAATCAGTCACAAGGGTCATTTCAAAATATTTGTGTCCGATTTATATTATTGGCGAGTTCTTGGTGTGATAAATTACAAAAAAAAAAAATGAAACAGTTGTTTATCCTGACCAAGCACTAAAATGAGGACTTGTAACTCACTTTACACCTGCTGACCAAAATCTCAAGAGAATCACCTCGTTGAGTCTTCAGATTGGGCATTGTTACTTCGTCTGTTCCTTTTGTAATGACACCTGTCTGAGAATTAAGCTCCAACAATTTTTCTGAACTGCAAAAAAAAAAAAAAAATGTAAGAAGCTTACACTTCAAAAGGATGTCAGTCAATTACAGTGGTACTTCACTTAAAGACCACCTTCCTTGGGAGACCACCTCGCATTTCAGACCATCAATTTTTCAGTTTCTTGATATATATATCTAATAAGTACAGACCCTCACTTAAGAGATCACCCCAATAATCAGACCACCTCAAGTCAGTCAGTTAGGTGGTCTTAATAGCGAGGCATATTCATTTTCAAGATACAGGTGAGTTTTACTCAAAATTCATTACTTTACATGTTTCTTTGTGCCACTGAAGTTAGACAATGGTAACTGATTTTGTGAATGTGCTTTAATATCGGTTGTGGGAGCTTGTTTCTATTCAAGAAACAGATCAGGTATGTCTGCTACTGGAAGAAACAAATGATGGGGATGTTTCATATTTCATTTCTATATATATTTTTTTCAAATTTGATAAATGTGTTTGCACTATGTTGCATTATCATCACTTACTTGTGGAGGGGTCATTATAAAACATGTAGAGAACAACTAACCTGCTAATAGACAGGGTCAGACCAGATCCTAGCGTTAGTGAAATCTCAAGATGGCTGAAGTACTCTGGACACATCTTCTCTTTAATGGTCAATTGTCCAGTATTTTGTGTAAAACCCTTTATAAAGGACCCATACTGATTCACACCTTCTGTTGGCTCTTTGCCAAATGCAAATGAAGGGCGTATTCTGCAGTAGGATTGCTGAAAATTAATAAATGCATTTTATGTTGACTTGAAATTCATTGGTACTCCATTTTTTTATCATTTGCTTTGTTCCATAAAAAGTACATATTAAACATGCAGGACATTTTCAGATGTTTTCTGACTTTAAAATGTGTATAAATTTGATACAGAATCACAGATGAATTGTGGGTTAATATCAACTTTCAATTCCAACATTATTCAACATGTTCAAATATTCTTTACTTTCATATACTGTTCTGTCCGGTAAGTCTGCACATCCAGAAAGTCTGCGCACTAGCATAGCAGTTTATTTCCAGTTGTCAAAATTCTATAATTTGCCATAATACTAAGATAACTCCTTCCTTAGGATATAAAATCTAATCTAGGTATGATAAAGTATTACCGTAAATAACTGCGTATAAAACACACCTTAGAGTTAGATGTGTATGTGTACCACGTTGTACCAATGTTTACATCTATCTCATTAGTATTCATCAAAGTCCAATCTAGTTCTGCAAAGTGTCAAAATAGACTACAGACATTTGCATTATTGATGCATGATGCAAAATAACGTGAAAATTGCAAAGCAGAAACTATAAAATAGATAAAATTTCTATCTTCTTTTTTGAGATGTTACAACATTAAATTTTATTTTTATATATGAAGACACAACATTTCCATTTAATCATTGAGGTCAATGAACTTGGATTACCTTTGATGCGCAGACATACCAGATTGTATAGTACATGTATATGAATTAGACAGATAGCATGATAAGTACCGATTATAGTTGTCTAGTGGTAAAACATTCCGCTCGCAAGCGGAAGGTATCGGGTTTGATTCCCAGACCGTACCATACCAAAGACTTTTAATATAGTGACCGTTTCTAATGCCAAGTGCTCAGCATACGAAGTGAAAGTTACAATTTCTCAGATGAAACTTAAAACCTAGGTCCTGTGGCATGTAGAAGAACCCACATTGCATTGGCATCAGTCCATAGCATAGGTCAAAATTTGTGGCACTTCACCTAAAGCTGATGACATCTCAATATAAGTGAAAAATTCTTGATGGGATGTAAAACAATAAACAAACAAAAAATCAGTATAAGTTGAGAGAAGAACAGGCACTTCTGAGAGAGATTAACAGAGAGACAAACACAGTCTTACTGTCAGCTGCTGAATACAACCATTACACATTCCACAATGTTTACAAACTTGTTGTGATGGAGAGCATTTGCAATTTCTGAAAGAAAAAAACAAAACGGTAAGATGATATAAAATCTGTCAAATTGATCAGTAAAATAAACTTAACTTTAACTACTGACAAATATCTGATGTACATGTATACTATAAGTTAATCTGTTTGGTGTGAAGTTGTGTCTACAGTTGAACCTGTCTTGAGGGACCACTGTCCTGAAAGACCACCTGACTAAAGAGACCACATTTTGAAAACCACATAGTTAAATAACTTTAAATAAAACCTCATTGGAATGGACCACCTGTCTTAAGAGACCACATTTTGAAAACCAGTTAGTTAAATAACGGTAAATGAAACTTCATCTGAGGGACTACCTGTCTTAAGAGACCACATTTTGAAAACAAGTTAGTTAAATAACAGTAAATGAAACTTCATCTGAGGGACTGGCTGTCTTAAATACCACATTTTGAAAACCAGTTAGTTAAATAACAGTAAATGAAACTTCATCTGAGGGACTGGCTGTCTTAAATACCACATTTTGAAAACCAGTTAGTTAAATAACAGTAAATGAAACTTCATCTGCGGGACTGCCTGTCTTAAATACCACATTTCAGTGACTGATGGAGTGGATCGTATTACCCCCAAAAAAGTAAAACATTAAACAGTCTGCGTTCATGCTTGTCATTATAGTTCACTAGGAAACAAAGAATCCCCCATAAAACAAAAATTGGATAAAAACTCATAACTCTGAGTAAAATGTGTTGTATCTGTGAGTAAAAAGTGTCAAAACTTTTAGTAAAATGTGCCATAACTGTGAGTAAAAAGTGTCATGACTGTGAGTAAAACGTGTTGTAACGGAATAAAACCTGTCATAAATGTAAGTAAAATGTGTCTTAACTGTGAGTAAAATGTGTTGTAACTGTGAGTAAAATGTGTTGTAACTGTGAGTAAAAAGTTTCTTAACTGTGAGTAAAAAGTGTTGTAACTGTGAGTAAAAAGTTTCTTAACTGTGAGTAAAAAGTGTCAAAACTTTGAATAAAATGTGTCGTAACTGTGAGTAAAATGTGTCAAGACTGTGAGTAAAACGTGTTGCAACTGTGAGTAAAAATGTCACTAAGATACTGCAGTAAGCATGGTGTCGCCAAATTCCAATACTTATCGCAAACAAGTGACTAGTAAGTGAAAGGTCTGGGGTGTCATGACTGACAAGTGGAAGGTCTGGGGTGTCATGACTGACAAGTGGAAGGTCTGGGGTGTCATGACTGGTAAGTGCAAGGTCTGAGGTGTCATGACTAACAAGTGGAAGGTCTGGGGTCTCATTACTGACAAGTGGAAGGGGTTGGGTGATATGAATGACAAGTGAAAGGTCTGGGGTATCATGACTGGTAAGTGGAAGGTCTGGGGTGTCATGACTGATAAGTGGAAGGTCTGGGGTGTCATGACTGACAAGTGGAAGGTCTGGGGTATCATGACTGGCAAGTGGAAGGTCTGGGTGTCATGATTGGTAAGTGAAAGGTCTGGGTGTAATGACTGACAAGTGGAAGGCCTGGGGTGTCATGACTAGTAAGTGAAAGGTTTGGGTGAAATGTCTGATAAGTGGGAGGTCTGGGTGTAACGACAGACAAGTGGAAGGTCTGGGGTGTCATGACTGGTAAGTGGAAGGCCTGGCATGTCATGACCAGCAAGTGGAAGGCTTGGGGTGTCATTACAGACAAATGGAAGGTATTGGGTGTCATGACTGACAAGTGGCAAGTGGAGGATCTGGGGTATCATGACTGGTAAGTGAAAGGCCTGGGGTGAAATAACTGACAAGTGGATGGTCTGGGGTGTCATGACTGGTAAGTGAAAGGCCTGGGGTGAAATAACTGACAAGTGGATGGTCTGGGGTGTCATGACTGGTAAGTGAAAGGCCTGGGGTGAAATAACTGACAAGTGGAAGATCTGGGGTGTCATGACTGGTAAGTGAAAGGCCTGGGGTGAAATAACTGACAAGTGGATGGTCTGGGGTGTCATGACTGGTAAGTGACTGACAAAGCCTGGGGTGACATGAAATAACTGACAAGTGGAAGATCTGGGGTGTCATGACTGGTAAGTGAAAGGCCTGGGGTGAAATAACTGACAAGTGGATGGTCTGGGGTGTCATGACTGACAAGTGGAAGGTCTGGGGTGTCATGACTGACAAGTGGAAGGTCTGGGGTGACATGACTGACAATTGGAAGGTCTGGGGTGTCATGACTGACAAGTGGAAGGTCTGGGGTGTAATAACTGACAAGTGGATGGTCTGGGGTGTCATGATTGGTAAGTGGAAGGTGTTTATAACTTGAGTGAACAAGACATTTTTTTACCAAACAACAGAGGCATGATGCCTGAATACAAGAATATAAAAGTGATCTTACCCACGATGCACCACTCCATATTTTAAGTTCTGTGGACATTCCATTCCATTTACACAACAGTTGTTACACATGTAACATCTTGTGCATGATGAGTATGTTACTTTGTGTTCCACATGGTTAGGCAAGTGTGACAGAGGTCCAAGGTCATCTGTGAAAGTTCATAAAACATTGATTGTTTCATAATAATTAAAATCAGGAGAAACAGAGGGGTGATACCCGGGTCCGAAATCACCAAACTGACTCAGTACTCAAGCTCAATTCTAATTTCATTCTTATCTCATTTAAATCATTTGTAAAACCTCTGAATCTGACTGAAATAGAAGCATGTTTTTACATTTCATAATTTACAGTAAAAATTTTAAGTGACACTTATTATTTTCCTGTAAAAAATGAATAAATAGCTTGAGTACCTACTTAAAACTTGAGTATTTACTCAAACATTTTTTTTCATTTTACTGTTTTCTTCAAGTAAGCAATGATTTTCACAATTATTTACCATTGTATGCCATAGATATACTAACATGTCCAGTTGCAGTGTATTTGTAAAATTTTGGTGTTTTTACCTTAAAATCGTGAAAAGTTAGTTGAGCTTAAGTGCTGAGTAAATTTGGTGAGGGGCCCTGAACTAAAAAAATATATGAACTATCTTAACCATTATGGGACCACTCAAAGAACAGTGGTGAGTCAAGTGTAGTTACAGGTTTTAAATTTTCATTTAAACATCATAAAAAAAGGCCATCTAAATTAAACAAGGCTTAGCAGAAGGATTAATTGTTCCACAACTGGATATATCCCAAAGATGTATGAATTGACAAAAACACCCACCTACAAAAGATATAGGTCTGAACTAAATATGGTGAGTCTAGATGAAGAAATGATGTCGATATGGCCCAGACAAATGAAACTGACAAAGAAGAAAAACTCTAAAATAAGGGTGGTAGGTAGGAACATTTTTATGTCTTTTTAAGATGTATATCTATTCCAAATATGGGAAGTCTACGATACTTTCAGATGTATATCTATTCCAAATATGGGAAGTCTACGTCACTTTAAGTTGTATATCTATACCAAATATGGTGAGTCTACATCACTTTCAGATGTATACCTATACTAAATATGGGGAGTCTTTGTCACTTTAAAATGTACATCTATACCAAATATGGGGAAGTGAAAAACTTAGATAAGTCCCGAACAAATCAATTAAACAAAGGGGAATAACTCTAAAAATAAAATTTGTAAGAATGCAATTTATGCATATATGTACAACACCCATCTTCATTTAAGATGTATACTTGCACAAATATGGACAGCCTTATTGAAGAAATGAGGAAGATATGGGTAAGACGAAGCAAAAGACTGGACAGATGATATAAAATGTATGCGTAAATCATTGTTTGATCCTCTTCAGAGTAAGACAGAGTCAAAGACTCCGTAAGTCATAAAACCGAAAACAGGACTAAAATTCGTAATATAATTCTACAAAATCTGTAATGGTTGGCATCCATGAAATTACAGTAAATACTGAAGCACATACTGGGTCCGAGGTAGTCTTGTCTTTCAACATTTTTGCCTGATCCTTCAATTTGACATTTTCGCCCCAAAGCATGGTCAGCCTTCATCAGGATTTCATCAAACTTTGTCCTTGGATTTTTTGGCTTTGCAGCCAGGTATCGGTTTCTAGAGGGGTCGCAAGTTTGACATGGGAAAATTCTCTGTTGAGTAAAAATGAAATTTAATTAATAATTAAATCATGCTCATTACAGAATTCAATCAAAAACATGAAAAGGTTAGATTTTGGTGTGAGAGGTTTTTCTTTTTCTTTTTCTTTGTTTTTGTTTTACAAAACGCCATAAATTTAACTGATATGAAGTTGTCACAAGGTTTTAATGGAGACACAAACTTTAACTTGAGCTATGGACGGATGCCTATGTACTGTTTAGATGTTTAATTTCACAGGGATAAATTTTTGCGGTTTTCTCAGAGGAACTTATTTACGTGTATTGCCATTCAATAAGTCACCTTTTCATTGGTTATCATTTGCACTGAGAGTTGTTGCTTCTTACATGATTCTTTTTAAACAATTACAATTTTCAAGATTAAAGCCCAAAACAGAAAAAACAACAACAAAAACATTATAAATCATGATACCCTTAATATATTTATAAACTTGTTAAGAAACTGAAATAGTGTTTGTTGTTGTATAGAGGATTCTCTGCTGTAAGTAGATTGTCTTTTCTCCCATGGTTCACATATTTTTCCTTCTTTTTTACGGGGAATGATTTCCTTGACAACCCCTACAGTAGTCACAAACTACATGCATTATGATGTCACAATATGATTTATGACACAGAACTTCTGTGCCTTCTAGAATGCAGTACATAGTTATGTCAGACATTACTTGCATAAATCTACATAGACAAGGGAGAAAAATAATGAAACAAGGGTGTGTCGAGTTAAAAAGAAATCTCCACCATTGTGGTAAGAATCTGAAAGTTCAATCCATGGGAAACCCTCAGATTGGAAAACCAGATTCTTAAAACGAAGGTGGAAATTGTTTTCATCCACTCAACACACCCATGTAAGATTCTGTTATTCAACATTCACAACAGCTTCAAACTGATAATAATGCTTTTAACATTATGTTCGTTTACTTATTATAAAAAAGATGTTTCAAGTAGATTTTTTCATATCTAAACTGTTTAAGAAAGACATATGCAGAAAAACTACCTACAGAGTAAAAACACTGCCTCTCCTGTAGTATGCTCTCTACAGTATTTGTAATAGATCTGTAACAGCAGAACAAGACTTCCTTGTCTAACTTCTCCGCTGCCTCCGCTGGTGTGGGACCAGAAACAAGCTTGTCCATCCTGGCGGCAACATACAATGTCTGACAACCTGTAATAGGCCAAACAAAAAAACATTTACACCGATGACTAAAATGACATTATAAAATGACATAAATGAAAATTATTTTTGGAAGATTGAATGTTGTTTAATGCCACACTCAACAATATTTCAGTTACAAGGTGGTGGCCAATTTTTAATGGTGGACGAAAGAACCTGGTTACAGTGTACTGGGAAGAGACCACCGGCCTCCCGCAAGTAAACTGGCAAACTTTGTCACAAAAATCAGCTTAGATTACAGCAGGACTCGAACCTGCAATGACAAGAAGTGAGTGACCTTATGGTTCAAAGTGCAATGCTCTAACCACTCGTCCATAGAGGCCCCTCACAAATGGCTAAATATAGCAACCACAAGATCAGGAGATTGAATTATCCTATTTACTATAATTGTTATATGTCACTTGAATTAATCAGAAAATCGCAAAATTTGAACGATAATAATGATCCACTTCAAGTGTCATTTGTAAACCTAGCAGGATATGAAATAATTACGTGTCACATAAAGTGGATCAGTGTGTATGACTTAATAAATGACAGGGTTCCACATACCGTTATCTTCTTCAATATTCTCCACAAGTACTGTGACAGGACCTTGCTGTATCACTAATCCACATCTCCAAAGTAGAGAAATACGTGATAAAGATGAGAGTTTTCTGGAAAATAAACAGGATATTCATGTAACAACTGACATAATATGTCACATGATGCATTTACCTACAATTGCTATGTCATATATCAACTCACTTGACTATGTCAAATCTATGCTAGATATCTAGTTCACTTGTATTTAGGAACATTACATGTAAGTCAGATTATATTTCATGTCATATCTATTTCCAGTCTATACATCAAATGTACCAGACATCAGTTCCCAATCAACATATAGAATGTACCATGATCATTCTCTCCCCTGTCCAAATGTACCATGTATCAATTTCTGGTCCTATAAAATGTAGCAAATATCAGCTTACAGTTCATATATAAAATGTGGTCAGTGTATATATAAAACAATTTACCTAACTACTCCAAACAGTATGTGGTCAGTGTATGTATAAAACAATGTACCTAACTACTCCAAACAGTATGTGGTCAGTGTATGTATGAAACAATTTACCTAACAACTCCAAACAGTGTGTGGTCAGTGTATGTATAAAACAATTTACCTAACAACTCCAAACAGTATGTGGTCAGTGTATGTATAAAACAATTTACCTAACAACTCCAAACAGTGTGTGGTCAGTGTATGTATAGAACAATTTACCTAACTACTCCAAACAGTATGTGGTCAGTGTATGTATGAAACAATGTAACAAACTACTCCAAATAGTATGTGGTCAGTGTATGTATAAAACAATTTACCTAACTTCTCCAAATACTATGTGGTCAGTTTATATATAAAACAATTTACCTAACTACTCCAAATAGTATGTGGTCAGTGTATGTATAAAACAATGTAACAAACTACTCCAAATAGTATGTGGTCAGTGTATGTATAAAACAATTTACCTAACTACTCCAAACAGTATGTGTTCAGTGTATGTATGAAACAATGTAACAAACTACTCCAAATAGTATGTGGTCAGTGTATGTATAGAACAATTTACCTAACTTCTCCAAATACTATGTGGTCAGTTTATATATAAAACAATTTACCTAACTACTCCAAATAGTATGTGGTCAGTGTATGTATAAAACAATGTAACAAACTACTCCAAATAGTATGTGGTCAGTGTATGTATAAAACAATTTACCTAACAACTCCAAATAGTATGTGGTCAGTGTATGTATAAAACAATTTACCTAACAACTCCAAATAGTATGTGGTCAGTGTATGTATAAAACAATTTACCTAACTACTCCAAACAGTATGTGTTCAGTGTATGTATAAAACAATGTAACAAACTACTCCAAATAGTATGTGGTCAGTGTATGTATGAAACAATGTAACAAACTACTCCAAATAGTATGTGGTCAGTGTATGTATAGAACAATTTACCTAACTTCTCCAAATACTATGTGGTCAGTTTATATATAAAACAATTTACCTAACTACTCCAAATAGTATGTGGTCAGTGTATGTATAAAACAATGTAACAAACTACTCCAAATAGTATGTGTTCAGTGTATGTATAAAACAATTTACCTAACAACTCCAAATAGTATGTGGTCAGTGTATGTATAAAACAATTTACCTAACAACTCCAAATAGTATGTGGTCAGTGTATGTATAAAACAATTTACCTAACTACTCCAAACAGTATGTGTTCAGTGTATGTATAAAACAATGTAACAAACTACTCCAAATAGTATGTGGTCAGTGTATGTATGAAACAATGTAACAAACTACTCCAAATAGTATGTGGTCAGTGTATGTATAGAACAATTTACCTAACTTCTCCAAATACTATGTGGTCAGTTTATATATAAAACAATTTACCTAACTACTCCAAATAGTATGTGGTCAGTGTATGTATAAAACAATGTAACAAACTACTCCAAATAGTATGTGGTCAGTGTATGTATAAAACAATTTACCTAACTACTCCAAACAGTATGTGTTCAGTGTATGTATAAAACAATGTAACAAACTACTCCAAATAGTATGTGGTCAGTGTATGTATAAAACAATTTACCTAACAACTCCAAATAGTATGTGGTCAGTGTATGTATAAAACAATTTACCTAACAACTCCAAATAGTATGTGGTCAGTGTATGTATAAAACAATTTACCTAACTACTCCAAATAGCATGTGGTCAGTGTATGTATAAAACAATTTACCTAACTGCTCCAAATAGTATGTGGTCAGTGTATGTATAAAACAATTTACCTAACTACTCCAAACAGTATGTGGTCAGTGTATGTATAAAACAATTTACCTAACTACTCCAAATAGTATGTGGTCAGTGTATGTATAAAACAATTTACCTAACTACTCCAAATAGCATGTGGTCAGTTTATATATAAAACAATTTACCTAACAACTCCAAACAGTATGTGGTCTGTGTATGTAGGAATACGGTAAAATTTATCCACCATCCATTCATTCTCTGAAGCATTAGGTGCCCACAGACGATCCTTCAAATATGAATAACTCTATTAATAACAGATATCAAAATTCATTCTTACACATTAATTAACAAATTCTAAATCTATAGATTTTTGGGATAAGAATGTTTGGTGCAATCAAGCTCAATAGGATATAGTTCTTACAAGACTTACTTATGTACATGTAATACAGTATTTATACAGTAAAACAAGTCCTGAGAGGCCACTTGTACTGTCGGACCACATTCTGCTCTGTAAATAAAACCTCTTTTGAGAAACCACCTGTCTTAAGAGACCACATTCTAGTTGCAGTAAGGGTGGTTTTTCAGGACAGGTTCCACTGTAACATGTTAAGTGACAGACAGGTGTCAGAACTAAAGTAGTTTATCCTACTACAGGATCACTTTGATAAAGATATATACAGTGGTCCCTGTCTGGAGGGACCACCTACATACCACTGAAATGTGATCTCTCGAGACAGGTGGTGTTTCAAAAGGGGTTTTATTTAAAGATTTTTTAACCAAGTGGTTTTCAGAATGTGGTCTCACATGACAAGTGGTTGTTCATGGCTGTGGTCTTTTAAGACAAATTCCACTGTAGTGAATTCATTATAAACCAATACATGCAATGGCAGTGTTACTGGATGGCATAATTTGAAGGTATGATGCAGGAATAGCTTAACAAAGAAAACCCCTTAACAGAGGGTATGGATTTGTTTTTATTCAAATCATTTTTTTTTTACTTTAATGTACACTATGATAGGATAACACAATAAATCTAGGATAACAGTACCATCCCTTACAAAAATATAAACAATATATACAGCACACCAATCAGTGCACCAGAACTACAGTGCCAGAATTGTTCAGGATAAGTGCCACTAGCAGCAACAGTCTAGCACTATTCTGGCTCTAAAACTGATAACATAATGCATAGTGCCAGAACATTATAGATATTTTGTGGCACAATTCTGGTGCTATATGATGAAAGCTTATGTTTGATTTTTCACATTGTTCACAACAAACTGTATTGTAATTATTGGAAAGGATGACATTTCATCAACAATTTTAAAGTGTTTACTTACAATGGGAACATCCGAACTTCCTGGCAAATCTTTTATCATGACATATACTACACTGCTGTCTTTGAGGTCACATGGCAGTCGTATTATCATTCCTCTGTCTTCAAGGATCTTGACGAGTAAATCCACCTAAAATTAATTGCAGTGTCTCAAAATTAGGTCAGAATTTTAGACTTATATATGCTAATTAAAATCTGTTGCTCTTAAGACATCAACTCTTCTTAATGTTATAAGTTTTACATCAAGCCATTGTACTTATTTTTCAAGGTCAAAACTTTATTATCCTCAAGGTCAACCAAAATATTATATTACATAAACAGCATACCTGGAAACTTTGACTCCTGTTTAATTTTCGCTATTTTTTCCTTAGATTAAAAAGTTACTAACTTGCAAGTGGAAATTTCAAACTAAAGCATTGAGGCAGGGATGTACATGCCATCTGTGAGACTCTTGAGCGAATTCAAGACGAGACAAACGGGTGAAATAACTATGGTGAAAATTTACAGATATACAGTACACTATTCCAGGTGTACAGTACAGTATTCCAGGTAAACAGTACAGTATTCCAGGTATACAGTACAGTATTTCAAGTATACAGTACAGTACTCCAGGTATACAGTATAGTATTCCATGTATACAGTATAGTATTTCAGGTATACAGTACAGTACTCCAGGTATACAGTACAGTATTCCAGGTATACAGTACAGTATTCCAGTTAAACAGTACAGTATTCAAGGTATACAGTACAGTACTCCAGGTAAACAGTACAGTACTCCAGGTATACAATATAGCATTCCAGGTATACAGTATCGTATTCCAGGTATACAGTACAGTACTCCAGGTATACAGTACAGTATTCCAGGTATACAGTACAGTATTCCAGGTATACAGTACAGTACTCCAGGTATACAGTACAGTATTCCAGGTATACAGTACAGTACTCCAGGTATACAGTACAGTACTCCAGGTATACAGTACAGTACTCCAGGTATACAGTACAGTACTCCAGGTATACAGTACAGTACTCCAGGTATACAGTACAGTACTCCAGGTATACAGTACAGTTCTCCAGGTATACAGTACAGTTCTCCAGGTATACAGTACAGTTCTCCAGGTATACAGTACAGTTCTCCAGGTATACAGTACAGTTCTCCAGGTATACAGTACAGTTCTCCAGGTATACAGTACAGTTCTCCAGGTATACAGTACAGTTCTCCAGGTATACAGTACAGTATTCCAGGTATACAGTACAGTATTCCAGGTATACAGTACAGTATTCCAGGTATACAGTACAGTATTCCAGGTATACAGTACAGTACTCCAGGTATACAGTACAGTATTCCAGGTATACAGTACAGTACTCCAGGTATACAGTACAGTATTCCAGGTATACAGTACAGTACTCCAGGTATACAGTACAGTATTCCAGGTATACAGTACAGTATTCCAGGTATACAGTACAGTATTCCAGGTATACAGTACAGTATTCCAGGTATACAGTACAGTATTCCAGGTATACAGTACAGTATTCCAGGTATACAGTACAGTATTCCAGGTATACAGTACAGTATTCCAGGTATACAGTACAGTATTCCAGGTATACAGTACAGTATTCCAGGTAGACAGTACAGTATTCCAGGTAGACAGTACAGTATTCCAGGTAGACAGTACAGTACTCCAGGTATACAGTACAGTATTCCAGGTAGACAGTACAGTATTCCAGGTAGACAGTACAGTACTCCAGGTAGACAGTACAGTACTCCAGGTAGACAGTACAGTATTCCAGGTAGACAGTATAGTACTCCAGGTAGACAGTACAGTATTCCAGGTAGACAGTACAGTATTCCAGGTAGACAGTACAGTACTCCAGGTAGACAGTACAGTATTCCAGGTAGACAGTACAGTACTCCAGGTAGACAGTACAGTATTCCAGGTAGACAGTACAGTACTCCAGGTAGACAGTACAGTATTCCAGGTAGACAGTACAGTACTCCAGGTAGACAGTACAGTATTCCAGGTAGACAGTACAGTATTCCAGGTAGACAGTACAGTATTCCAGGTAGACAGTACAGTATTCCAGGTAGACAGTACAGTATTCCAGGTAGACAGTACAGTATTCCAGGTATACAGTACAGTATTCCAGGTATACAGTACAGTATTCCAGGTATACAGTACAGTATTCCAGGTATACAGTACAGTATAATAATACATATTTTAACTCATTCACCCCTGAAGACAAATTTCGACTGGCTTTAATCATTGATATATGGAAGAGTTCATTATTTTTCAGGGGTTGATCAGTTAAAATATATAGATACTCTTTTGTTTTTGTATCAAAATGATAAATTGTACTAATATATTTCAGGATTTGTGTTTAAATGTTAAATTTACTTGACCAGAAGAATTTTACATTCAGTATGCTCGGTCTTAATTTTCTGTCTTGATTCAGAGGTAAATAGTACTGATGTGTTGAAGAATCATCTAAGAGTAGTGTTAAAAAATAATGTCTTCTGTGCATTTTCTACTGGAAATCAGTGTGAACTCAAACACACCTCCTTTTGATAGATAGATCACTGAAGCATAATACAGGTAAAAATCGTGTTCACAAGTTCACTGACATTTGTACGGTGTACATCAGTTTGTAGCGTATTCATTACACTATACACAAAATGACTGATAAAAGAGCAGAAAATGTGGTTGAAATTAGAGCCGACATAAAAGGTAGGTGGCTACTCAGCATAAAACCTATAAATATTTATACTGAAGCGTGCAACATTTATGGGTAGGAAAAAATGTCTCACAGCTAGGTCTATTTGTAAGTGGGTAAGTCAATTTAGGGCTGGACAACAGCAATTTAAAGATGCTGCTGGCCTAGGTCATCCTGCAACAACTACATCTAAAAGCAACATTGAACAAATCCAAAATATCCTGAAAAAAGATACCCGATGGTGATACACCGTGATTTAATTAACACAGCTGACAAACTTATAGTTATCACAAGTTCATGGTGTTCTGTCAAGGCATCTAAAACTTAGAATAAATGCTAGATGGATACCCCATTTGTTAACAGATGAACAGAAGAAAGTCTGAGTTGTAAATGCAAAAAGAAACTTTTGAAAATGTACCCTAAATATAAAAAAAGGCTGTCAACAAGTTAGTGACTGGTAATGAGACCTGGGTTTACTATTATGAACCAAAGCGGAAGAGTTCCAACCAAATTTGGGCCACCAAAAATACAAGACTCTCAAGTATTGCCAAGCGATTATGCACACTGGACAAGATTTCATACGTAAATTTCTTTGATAACAATGGTCTTGTCATGCAAATTCCAGTGCTAAAAGGCAGAACGGTCACATGAAAGTTCTATAAAAATGTCGTTCTGAAAAAATTAAAGAACTACTACAAAATTTGCTGCTCAAAAACATGATTCTAATACTTCCGACTTTTGCATGATAATGCATCCACTTACAAGGCACCCATTGTGACCGCATTTTATTTAGTCAGAGAAGGTTATGGTATGCCCATATCCTCCATATTCACCAGATTTGGCTATTTTCTGTCTCCCAAACTCAAATATCTACTATCTGGAAAAAGATACAATTGGAGAAGTGCCCTTGGATTTGCTGTTTATCAGTATCTAGTTAGTGTACCCACTGAAGAGTATAAACTGTACTTCCAAATGTGGATTGACCGGCTCAAAAGGTGTCTTCAGGCAGACGGAGAGTATTTGGAAGGGCAAAGCAAGTTAAAATGATCAAAACATCTGTAGTATAGGAGAAGCATTGCAAGTGACATTATTTTTGGAGCACACTATCATGGAAACACTATCTTATTTATCATGTTAAACGTTTACACATTTACCAAAAAAATGTCATTTTTTCAAAAACATGTTGGACATATAAATCATTTAATGAGTTTATGTAAAACAATTAAATTCTTATGCCATTTGTAAAAAATGTGCTTTAATAATCATTACTGTTTAAATGGAAATTTTCGCTTCTGGTTATTTTCGCCCTTTCATGGCAGAAAACATAATCACACCATCTTAAATTCACTCGTAGTCATCACTGTCTCATAGATGCCATGTATGTTCCTGTTTCATTTATTTGGCTTGAAAATTCAATTTTAAATTCACCCTCTCATCTGTGAAAATTGAACGGGAGCGCAAACTTCCATGTATACAGAAGTTTCATCATTCTCTAAGTCATAAACAGATGTTTATATCTGATTTTCTTGTGAACTTTTATCAGTTTGTTTACATACATACTCTCATATAATAATCCTTATGAAGCATATAAACATTTACTCAACTCAAAAATAAAAAAATTTGAGGACACAGTATCCTTTTACTTATGTATTCAGTACCTACATTTTTGTCAGTTCCAAGAAGTTTTCCAAAATCTGTTTTTTTCCAGCAGGGGATATTTTCTCCCAGTCCCTGTATGTAACCAGCTTTTTGTGGAGCTGGCTGTACCAGTTTAGTCATGAGTTCTTGCCAAGCTTCAGGATTGGTCCAACATGGTTTACCATCCACATTTGGGAAATATAATCCCATACCCTGTAAATAAATTTGAAACTAATATCTTTGTGTGAACTACAGTAAAACCTGCTTTAGCGACCACCTACGTATAAAGACCATGTGGTCACAAAGACTGTTTTTTTTTGTTTTCTCCAATATTAACAACTGTGTTCAAATCAACCTCTATGTAAAGACCACCTCCCTATAAAGACTGGTTTTTGTGTCAGAGGTTGTTATATACAAATTTACTGTACAAGTTTACAGTGGAAGCAGTCATGAGAGGCCACTCCAATGAAAGACCACCTGTCTTCTGAGACCACATTCTGGAAACCACTTGGTTAAGTAACACTTTAAATAAAATTTCTTTTGAGAGACATTTTAGTGGCAGTAGGAGTGGTCTCTCAAGACAGGTTTGTCAATTTGAAATTACAGCAGAATCTTGTCTAAAGACCACCTCACTTAGGAGACCACCTCACAATTAGACCATGAATTTCCAATCTCTTCATAGGTATTTATTCGATAAAGAACCACACTTAAGCGACATTCTCACTAATCAGACCACTTTGAGTCAGTGAGTCAGATGGTCTTAATAGTGAGGTTCCACTGTATGCTAACCAGCTTAGGTTCAAACAGAACTCAAACACTCACTAACAAGAGTTGAGAGACTTCATGCTTTTAATCAACCACTTGGTCCTGGAGGCCCCCCCTCTTAAGATCCCGAATAGAATTGTTTTGTATCTGCTCTCAGTAACCTTGCACACTAAACATGCTAAATGTCTGCAGTTCAAATGTTTTCAATGATAGGTAGATATGAACAGATTTACAGCTATTATTTACAACTCTAAAATCAGATTTATAGACATAGCTGTGTTCATGAAATAAAAAATAATTAACATCTTATACCCTAAAATATTACCATCAGATAATGTGGTTTTTAAACAACATAATAACATTATCATAAAACAATATTAATAACTAATAAACATATAACGTGGCAATTTTCTGTTGAATCCGAAGGCTATGTTCTTTTTAGTGAATGACTTCTATCAGCCATGTTCACTCAATGTTATGTTGAACAATAGATCTATCCGTGTCAAAAGTTTTAAATGATGATAACTGTCCTAAACACATTGCTACTTTGACTAGGCTAAATTCAAACGTGAATAATGACGTAAATGTCACTTACACATTATACACTTTATCGGAAATCCAAGGATCCAAATAAAGAATTACATATAATTAAGAATTATGCAAATTCTGTAGAAAGAAATGAACACGGGAAACTTCTCCAAGACACTGGTAAAAACTGATGAGAATGAGCAAGAGAAAGCATGGCGGCGATCGTTATCTGTCAACTGACCAATCAAATTACATAAAAGTGCACATGTATGAGGATTAGGTTGTGATCTTTGCGTGAATTGGGGATGTTGAGAAAGTGATTCTTATTATGCATGATTAGTGACCTAAATATGTGTGTTAATAATAAGACTAAATTTGTTTGAATAAACTAAAATGATCATGCAAGAAGAGAGAACTGATTAAGTGTGTCATAGTAAAGTATTATATAGTAAGTGTGATTAATATAGTTAATATAAAAAAAACAAAAGCCCAAAAAGTGTTTTTATTTAGACAGTAAACTGTGCCCACATAATGCAGTAAAATCTGACAATATTATTCTTTAAGTTATTATAAACATTTGATGACAGAAAAATTCAAGAGATATTATATATTTTGGTGAAAGAACACTTTAAAACAAATTTTTAATATATTTATTTTCTTTAAAATTTAGGTTACTATGTTTGCTTTTCCGTTTTACAATTTTAATCTGAATCTGTTCCATTTCTTTTGTTCTAAAAAGGTATACAGAAAGAAAAATTTTGATAAAGTAAAAAAATATCCCATGGTTAGGCTGAAACTTTTATCAAAAAGGCTAAAAATACATACTGCCATTGAAAATTTTAACATATCATGCATATATAGACCCTTTTGCAGTAAATGTGGTCCTGTGACTTTGGTTGGCAAAATGATAGATACCCACAAAAACATAGATGTCATTATAGTAACTGATTGTTTCTTGATGTCATTTTCCGAGAATCTGGATCATTTTGCGAACCAAAGACTGGCAAAGTCACAGGACCGCGGTTACTACTAAAGTGTCTATTGTCTAAAATGATTGAAATATGCAGACGATTGATATTCCTGCCATCCATGTAAGAATACAAATGTTTATTTGCCCATTATTCACATCTGATTTCTTTTCACAGACGTGATATTTATATAACAATTTTTTTTTTTTAACCTGGGACTTTTTAAAAACATTTTATTTTTATTAAATTTTGATTATTTCAAAATTTAATATTAACAAAAAGATCCTTTTTGACAGTTTGTATGGATTTATGTTTCATTCAGATACAAACCTTCTGATGACTCAGATTCATGATGCTTCCCATTTCACGGAATGCTGATTGTTGGTTCAAACCATTCGCGACTGCCTTGTCTAAACTTTCCAGAACAGTGTTAAGAGGACGGAGGTTCTTGTCCTTCTGCAGTGAACTTAAGATGGAGACTGTGTCCTTGAAATACTTAATTCCATGCCAGGGATATGCCTTCTGTAAATTGTCTACTGCAGTAGTCAGCAATGCCATTTGACTGTCAGTCAACTTTCCCTTCATTGGCTTGTGTACCAAAATTAAAAAACATTATAACATTTTTGGTAGTGAAATATAAAATTGTTATTTCTAATTGTTATTTTTTCACACTGTGAAAAATAATACTCCATGCAAAATCAAAGTGTTTTTCACCTGACCAATCAAAATACTTTTCAAATACTGAGACATTTTTTTCTTGTTTGATGTGAAATAAATAGAATATTTGCTAATTTTTCATAAATAACATTTGTGTTTCATCTTCTGGGGCAAAAAATATATATTTATCACTTGTGAATGTTATTCACAAAAAATTGGCAAATATCCTATATACATATATTCTTTTTCTGATGGTGAAAAGAAATAATAAGATCATCGTCATGAGTTCAAGTTTTAAGATAAACATGGATCTTGATATTTCAATTTTAGAGTAAATTTCATCTCAACATTCACTACACGGTGAATGTCACTGACAAAAACAATAGTGAATATATGATATCTGTGCTGGGCAATATATTTAAAGTCCAATGGCCACCCCAACCATTTTTGCCCAGTTAAAGGTGTCAATTTGTTTTAAGTAGTAATGTACTATACTTCATGTTTAAATAAAGATAAAATGTTCCTATGAATTATACCTCCATATGTTGCTTTGCTTGTGAGTAATACAAGTATCAAAATTACAGTAGAGTCCCCACTGAACTCTGTATATTACACTGGAATTACTATATATCTAGAATTTTTTGCCCCCGGTTATTTTTGTCCTGTAGGTACATATTCACCGCATCTTAAATTCACCCTAAATCCCCATAGCCTCAGGATAGCTTGTATGTCTGTGTTTCAAACAATTAGCTTGAAATTTTCAATTTCATTTTAAATTCCACTCAGCATGTAAGAATCAAAATGGCGAAAATTAAATGGGAGTGAAAATTAGCAGGCTTATGGTACCCACAAAGCAACAGACAGCGGGGTCAACTACGGGAACAGATTATTTTTTATACGACCATTATGTAGACATGTAGTACACTATGATTTTAAACAAAACCGACACACTGACTGAGCATAACTGGATGGTCATGGGACTTTAAGTTACATAATAAGTAGCCATTTTATTGTTGACAGTCATTTAAGAAATGTTGGTCATCCCAAGAATTTTGATTAAAAAGGTAAGATCAAATAATGGCATAAAAATTGTCTGACATTTTATTTTAAATACAGAATTGGAACTTATTTCAGTTATTTTGAGTCATGATTGATTATATAGAAGTATACCAGGATCATTGTCTGTAACAGACTTCCTTCATTTGATGCGTTGCTTATCAAAATGTTCAGTTTCTCTGCTAGAGATGAACCATTTGCAAATGTCGTCTGCTCAGCAAACTCATAGTCTGTCAACACCCAATCTTTATCTCTGAAATGAGAATACCGTCATTGTTTATCTGGTGTACAGTTGAGGGCATGGCAATGAATTTGAATTTTGGATAGTGTTTAATGCCACACTGAACAGTTTTTCAGCTACATGGTGGCAGCCAGTTTTCATTGGTAGAGAAGAAAAACCGGTTACAATGTACCCAGGAAGAGTCCACCAGCCTTTCGCAAGTAAACCAGCAAACTTTCTCACAAAATTTTCTTAGGTTCCAGCAGGGCTTGAATCTGATTGACTTCAGGATTCAAATGCTGTAACCACTTGGCCATGGAGGTCCCTGGAGTCAAGAATATCACTTGATGATCCAGCTGGGATTAAATACAAGTTGAAGTTTGGTAAGTAAATAGTTTCAAGTTATTTCAAAATGTCTGATTATTCCTTTGTCAAGTACTTTAGATGTGTTTTATGTGGTGCTTAGCTGATTTGAGCCAAGAATGTTATGGATTATCTTTAAGACTGAAGCCATTTCAACTTTGATAACTCAGATGATGCAGGTAAGAAGATGAAATAAACCTATAGTCTGAGATTATATAAATTACCAGATAAGAAAAACCTATAGTCTGAGATTGTAAGTACAGATAAGATGAGATAGGCTATAGTCTGAGATTGTACGTACAGTTAAGAGGAAATAAGCCTTAAGTCTAAGATTGTAAGTACAGTTAAGAGGAGATAAGCCTTAAGGTAAGTACAGTTAAGAGGAGATAAAACGATAGTCTGAGATTGTAAGTACAGTTAAGAGGAGATAAGTCTATAGTCTGAGATTGTAAGTACAGTTAAGAGGAGATAAGCCTTTAGGTAAGTACAGTTAAGAGGAGATAAGTCTATAGTCTGAGATTGTAAGTACAGTTAAGAGGAGATAAACCTATAGTCTGAGATTGTAAGTACAGTTAAGAGGAGATAAGCCTTAAGGTAAGTACAGTTAAGAGGAGATAAAACGATAGTCTGAGATTGTAAGTACAGTTAAGAGGAGATAAGTCTATAGTCTGAGATTGTAAGTACAGTTAAGAGGAGATAAGCCTTTAGGTAAGTACAGTTAAGAGGAGATAAAATGATAGTCTGAGATTGTAAGTACAGTTAAGAGGAGATAAGCCTTTAGGTAAGTACAGTTAAGAGGAGATAAGTCTATAGTCTGAGATAGTAAGTACAGTTAAAAGGAGATAAACCTATAGTCTGAGATTGTAAATACAAATAAGATGAAATAAACCTATAGTCTGCGATTGTAAGTACAGTTAAAATGAGATAAACCTATAATCTGAGATTGTAAATACAAATAAGATGAGATAAGTCTATAGTCTGAGATTATAAGTACAGTTAAGATGAGATAAACCTATAGTCTGAGATTGTAAGTACAGATAAGATGAGATAAACCTTAAGTCTGAGATTGTAAGTACAGTTAAGGTGAGATAAACCTATAGTCTGAGATTGTAAGTACAGATAAGATGAGATAAACCTGTACAGATGAGATGAGATAAACCTGTACAGATAAGATGAGATAAACCTACAGTCTGAAATTGTAAGTACAGATAAGAGGAAATAAACCTGTACAAATAATATGAGTTAAACCTAGAGTCTGAGATTGTAAGTATAGATAAGATTAGATAAACCTGTAAAAATACGATGAGATAAACCTCTAGTCCGAGACTGAAAGTACAGATAAGAGGAAATAAACCTGTACAAATAAGATGAGATAAACCTATAGTCTGAGATTGTAAGTATAGATAAGGTGAGATAAACCTAGTCTGAGATTGTAAGTACAGATAATATGAGATAAACCTCTAGTCTGAGATTGTAAGTATAGATAAGGTTAGAAAAACCTAGTCTGAGATTGTAAGTACAGATAATATGAGATAAACCTCTAGTCTGAGATTGTAAGTACAGATAAGATTAGATAAACCTGTACAGAGAAGATGAGATAACCTAGTCTGAGATTGTAAGTACAGATAAGAGGAAATAAACATGTACAAATAAGATGAGATAAACCTCTAGTCTGAGAGACTTCAACTAAAATAGTAGAAACTCTTCTTTCACAATGCCAGCATCATATGTAGTGAAAGTTAGGGTTCTTTCTGATGAAATTTAAAACTCAGAAGAACTGCCCCATGTTGTTGTGTGTAGAAGGTAAAAGAAACCTAACTGTATTGTTATCATATGTTCATTGCAAAGGCTAAAATTTGTGGCATTTTATGTCCCATATTACCATAGGTGTGGAAGGTTGGCTGGTTATATTGTTGTTTAACGTCCCACTCAAGAATCTTTCACTCATACGGAGATGTCACCAAATGCCCTTGAAGGGCTTCAAATATTGGCCTATGCTGAGCAATTATGGCCATTGAGCAGTGAGGGTTCTTTAACGTGCTGAAAACTACTGTGATACCGTCCCTCAGTTTTTACTGTCTCATCTGAAGGACAGGAATCGGACCTGCCACTTGCAGGACTCAAACTAACGACCTCACGATCAAGAGTCAAGCGCACTACCGACAGGTGTAGAAGATAAAAGAACCCTAACTGTATTTTTATCATATGTCCATTACACAGGTTAACATTTGTGGAACTTATCACCCAGGGGCTGAAAATTTTCTTTCAGCTGCTTGGGTCCAGGATTTTTTTGTTAAATTTTGCCTGGGTCTGGTCCTCTAACATATGTGTCCAATAAAAATAAATCTAAGTCAGAGTTTTAATATAATCAATCAATACAAATAACAATTATCAAAGGTAAGAATGCAAAATTATATAAACCAAAAACTGCCACAAAACCATATGAGAAAATGACAATTGAACTCTATTAACTTAGGAAACAAATGAAGTTTAGAAATAAAGAAACTGACAGAATAGTCATTCATTGATTCAGACTTGTTAGGTCCTCGGACCCACACAACAAGAAAATGACAGGGTCCAAAAGTAAAATATGTAGGTCTCGGACCTTGAACTTAAAGAATTTTCAGCCCCTGCCACCTACAGCTGGTGGTGTCACAGAAAAAAAACAAAAAAAACAGAATGAACTGAAACAACAATAAAACCAAACAACTTTATGGGGAAGAACACAGAACAAAAAAGACAAAAGGGTACATACAGTTTGGTGTTCAGTGGTTCTTTTACGAGGCGAGTTGCAAGTTCTGACAACTTTTCCAACACACTGTTCCTGATTGTGTTTGAGCTCTCCTCTGTTGTACTTCCATCTGGTGACAAGATAGCAAGGATGAAGGCTGTCTCTGTACACTGCAATTATGATAAATAAAAGATACATAACACTGGTAAGTAAGTAATATACTATTGGCTGAAATCTGAATTCCTAACTCAACCAGTAGCTTTGCCTTACAAGTATCAAGACATTATAAATCTAGCCTAGTCTGACATTAAGATATACAGTGCACGTTTCTTCAACAATCAGGTGACATTTGATTTGAATCTGTTTTTCTCAGTAAGCAGACACTGAACTCTACATTGAGAATCAACTGAAAAATTCTTGAAATCGAGACAAGGCTAAAATAGTAAAATGTTAAATACCAGACTTGTTCTAAAAATAGTAAAATATAAAATCTCAAATATCAGATTATCATAATGAAAATACCACAATCAGTACAATGTAGGCCTACTATTTCACATTTGTTATGTTGGCAAGTAAGCCATTGATTTTGCTTTCAAAGTTAAGTGACAATTTTTTGTTTAAACATTTATTTCCAAATATATCACATGGATTTGAGGTAATATCTCAGCAGAGGCCCTCAATATATTTCCCCCAGGGGTGCAATGAGCTCCCTGCAGTTGAAAGATATGACAAATATCATAATACACTGCTTATTTTTTCAAAGATATATTGACAAAAAGATTTCACTTTTTTGTAAACATGTGAATAGCTTTTGAAAGATGTTTTAACATGCAAAATAATATTTTCTGGGTTTTAGTCTTTCAATCGGCAATACATTTTGTATTTACAAATTTAATTACTTATTGTGGATATAACAATATTTATGTCAAAAGTTTTCTGATTATCTTCAAGATAAAAACATATCATTATATGTTTCCAACAAACATCAAACATCAAATTTTAAATTTTTTTATGTTTTTTTCCCAGATACTTTTTACATTTTTACATGAAAATATTAAATGGTCATTATCTACAGTAGCAACAAAAACTGAAGCATTAGCAAATAAGTATTAAGATTTTGTAGAAGTTAGCAGTGCCAATTGTAAATAAATAATCTTACCATGCTCATGACCGATAAGATATGTTGTGCCAATGTAGTAACTTGCTCATCTGTATTTTCTGGTCGGCATGGCAACATGACAATTCCACCATTGTTTAAAACCATATTTTCAATTCCCTGTCATAAAATATCAAATCTTAAAAACAGGAAGTATCATATACATGTCAAATTTATACACTGTAAGTCTCATTTTACAAAGATAATAAACAAATCAACATTATCTAATTTCTAATTCTGAAATGATTTTAAAATATGCACAAACTGTACCTAGCATATATAAACTGGTCATATTGTATTTATAGCTACTTCATTTATAAACCAGATTGTCTAAGATTGCTGGTTTAATCAGAGCCTTTGCCTCATAGAAAATCTTGCAGACCTAAAAATAACACAAGAGCAATCGTTCAGGTTACGTGGATGTTATGATAAATACAAATTATGTAACCACTTTTTATGTCTCGGTGATATTTTTCACAATTTTTTTACCAACTTTGATATAAACACTACACTTGACATTATACAGTAAACACTGATATACATGTAGCAAATTCCTGTGGACATTGTGAAAAAAATTGTTATGAGCATATTTTGCTATACATATATAGCGAATTCGTAACTTAATTTTAATGAATTTGTGGTAAAAATGTTTAAATGGTCTACACAGGAAAACCCCAATACCAAAGTGTATGTAATTAAGTCTATTCTAAAGGAAAAATAAATAGGAAATATACATTTTCACATAATTAAAGGCCCATGACTGGTCAAATTGAACTACATGAAACATCGTAAAAAATTCTCCGATTCACATATTATACCAATATGGAAAGCATATCAAACATGTATGTACATGTACATCAAATTGTGGAAAGTATTTCACTGAAAACTGCAATTATTCATTTTTCTAGATAAAAATATTGTATTTCTATACATATACTTTTACTACTTTCAAGTTAAATAAATAAAAACAATAGAAAGTATTGGTATTCTCCGACAGTTTGAGTCTCCACGATTGAACTGAAGTGTTATATAAATATAAATAGCCATGACTGATTGAGGTTTCTTCAGGGAAAATTCAAAGAAGGGTGGCAAATTATTAATATTGTTTCAGCTTCATTTCCTTCCTCAATACATTTCAACGCTCTATTTCTGTTCGTAAATGCACAGCACAATTTTTTATCGATTCTATCTCCCTTTTTTTCTGTCCTTTGTGTTTTGTTTATTTGCTACCTGTATGGCAACGTGTTTACTTCTTTGTGGAATGTTGGTAAACTCGAACCCATCTCAATTTTTGCCCATCTCAACTCATATCCTCTTTGTCTAAGTCATGCCTACGGTTGAAGTTTTTTCCCATAAAGATTGTCATAACCGAAAATTGAGTAGAATCATCCTCAAGATAATCAAGAGATTAATCCGCTTGTCACATTTTGTGAATTGGATTATACCTCTGTCAGCGAAGTACTCCTGAAGCCAATTCATTTCCACAGATAGTTGTATGTCATTTCAATACCAAACGGGTATTATGATAATTACTTTGTTGGTAAATACATGTAAACCTTCATAAATAATTCTATAGTCAAACAGGCGATGGGCACGAATGAGTTAATCGATGGGCACAAGTCAACTAAAACATGGGTACGAGTCAACCAATTCACTTAGGTACAAGTTGTGATGGATGTGAGATGACAATAACCCATATGTTGTACATATTCATCTGAGGTTGCAGTGAATATTACGCAACTCCACTTGTATTTATTGTTGTTACAAGTAAAAATAATTTTTTGATATTCAAACTCAAATTGCTAGACAACAGTGAATCACTTAAAAACATAATTAAAGGGAAGATAACAACTTTATATAAGTATTTTGCAAAGCACATTATCATTTAAAACAAAATTAAAAAACCGCTGGTCATGGGCCTCTAATTATTGTAATAATTACAAAACATAATCATTATCAAATGTAGTTGCATAATTAAGCAAGCATATAAATGTATATGAACTATTGTAAGGAAATTTGTCAACAAAAATATGCAAACAAACTTAATCAATATCCTTTTCAAATGCTGTATGTGTCAATGGTCACTTTGCTATAGCCGTAAAATTGCTATATCTGTGTTCACTATATTTGAGTTTTACTGTATATGTTAATGTATACATTGTATGCAATTCAAAGAAAGAAAATGCAATACAAAGTAATTAATAAAATAATATATATTCTGGGACTTGTAGCTTACAGTCATTCCATTTAGCGTATTGCCCCTAAATGGGTTATGATGATTTTTGTTATTTTGTGCCTGTCTTGGGTGTAATACCAGATCATACCTAGGAATCATTGGAAAGCATTTAACTCAGTTCTTGATATCCATGTTGACAATAACTTAACAGTAAGTAGTTTGTCTCTGTGTATGTAATGTTCATATGTTGGCATATTGGATTATAAGTTGAGATATAAACATCATATGCAGACAAAAAAGGATATAACTACTTAAAATTAAATGTGGAGAGCTTTCAATTGGAAAACTAAAATCTTTCTTTGTTGGAAAGCTTGGTTATTCATTTTATGGCTATGTCTAAAGCAAGTAAAACCTACAAGTAGGAAAGTCACAGGTCTTTTATGTCTGTACTTAAATGTCCCTTGCTATATCACAGATATTGTACATGTACTCTTTCGTGAAGGTTTGACTGTACTTTACAAGCTGAGTGTATTTACATGTCCTTTGGCTATAACAGATATTGTACAAGTACTCTTTCGTGTAGGTTTGACTGTACTTTACAAGCTGAGTGTATTTACATGTCCTTTGGCTATAACATAGATATTGTACAAGTACTCTTTCGCGTAGGTTTGACTGTACTTTACAAGCTGAGTGTATTTACATGTCCTCTGGCTATTTCATACATATTGTACAAGTACTTGTTAGTGTAGGTTTGACTGTACTTTACAAGCTGAGTGTATTTACATGTCCTTTGGCTATAACAGATATTGTACAAGTACTTGTTAGTGTAGGTTTGACTGTACTTTACAAGCTGAATGTATTTACATGTCCTCTGGCTATTTCATACATATTGTACAAGTACTTGTTAGTGTAGGTTTGACTGTACTTTACAAGCTGAGTGTATTTACATGTCCTCTGGCTATTTCATACATATTGTACATGTACTTGTTAATGTAGGTTTGACTGTACTTTACAAGGTCAATATACTTACATGTCCTCTGGTTATTTCATACATATTGTACAAGTACTTGTTAGTGTAGGTTTGACTGTACTTTACAAGGTCAATATACTTACATGTCCTCTGGCTATTTCATACATATTGTACATGTACTTGTTAATGTAGGTTTGACTGTACTTTACAAGGTCAATATACTTACATGTCGTCTGGCTATTTCATACATATTGTACAAGTACTTGTTAATGTAGGTTTGACTGTACTTTACAAGGTCAATATACTTACATGTCCTCTGGCTATTTCATACATATTGTACAAGTACTTGTTAGTGTAGGTTTGACTGTACTTTACAAGGTCAATATACTTACATGTCCTCTGGCTATTTCATACATATTGTACAAGTACTTGTTAGTGTAGGTTTGACTTTACTTTACAAGGTCAATATACTTACATGTCCTCTCGTTATTTCATACATATTGTACATGTACTTGGACTGTGAGTTTGGGGTCCAAGATGTCCAAACTTGTGCTGCAGTGTTTGTCTTTGATTTCCCTGTTAACACGGATCCCACACTGACATTATCATTGGAGTCCGTCAGTATCACAATCTTGGTGTGTTTAAGTTGAACAAGTTTGTCAGCTGTAAATACACTTCTAATTTTAATATCATTGAAATGTGATCATCTCATTCATCCCTAAAACAAATTTGGACTGGTCTGAGTCATTGAATTATAGAAAGGTCCATTGTTTTTCAAGTGTTGATTAGTTAAGAAACCCTCTAATCAAGAGGATTCATGAACTTAGTAATTCATGACCAGCTTGTTGATTTCAGAGTGCTTTTTGACTTTGTTACTTTTTCTGTTTCAAAATAAATAAATGACAAATGGAAATCAGTGATGAGAGAACTATTGACTGCCATGAATTCAGATCTTTACAATCTAATTAATTTGCAAAATGGTTTATATTTATTAATTTTATTGTCGTTTTACATCCCATCAAGATTTTTTCACTTATATGGAGATGTCACCAGCTTTAGGTGAAGTGCCACAAATTTTGACCTGTGTTATGGATTGATGCCAATGCAGTGAGGGTTCTTTTACATGCCACACCTTTTTACGTCTCGCCCAAAGACTTGTGACATTTACTACATAAGCCGAGTGCTTGGCGAAGGAAGAGTCATTACCATATCTAAAGTCTTTGGTATGACCCATACCAGGAATTGAACCCAGGATCTTCTGCTTGCAAGTTAATACTTTACCACTACTGTGTGCCCCTGCAACTTTGGAAAGTGCTTTTTTGTAAATATTTTGTAAAAATGGCATCATATGGGAACATTATCCATACAGTCATTAGATATGACCGGAGTCATAAACTCTTACCCTGGTTGATTATGTTTCAACATAAAGTAAATCTTAAATAATCACGAGTTGCTAAATCTTATTCATTATCTTTCTTGGAAATGAAACTGGATGTTTACAAACAACGTTCTTGTGCGCAAGTAAACTGAGGAGTCAATTCTTGTGCAGGAGTGTTTCACCAGTATTTTCAATCCAGTGTCTATAGTGACTTATGGGTGATGAGATGTATACATCCAGAGGGATCTTGGCGCCCACCATGAAATGTTCAGGGGGAACTCCATAATCAATTTCGAAAAGATTCCTTCAGTACATTCTCAGAAATACATACTTCCATTGTCAAAATCCAAGATGACCACCTGTCAGCCATGTTGGAATCCAAAATGTCATATGCACAACTAGACCTCACAGGGAACCTTCATATCTTATTTCAAGGATATCCCTTCAGTTCTTTATGGGAAATAGCAATAACTAACTTCCTATGGTCAAAATCCAAGATGGCCACCTGTCGGCCATATTGGATTCTGATCTCTTTGAAAATGTAATATGCACAACTAAATCTTAAAGGGAACCTTGATGTCAAATTTCAATGAGATCCCATCAGTCCTTTCTGAGAAATAGCAGTAACAAACTTCCTTTGGTCAAAATCAAAGATGGTCGCCTGTTGGCCATGTTGGATTCCAATCTCTCTAAAAATGTAATATGCACAACTAGACCTCAAGGGGAACCTTCATGTCAAATTTCAAGGATATCCCTTCAGTCTTTTCTGAGAAATAGCTTTAACAAACTTCCTTTGGTCAAAATCCAAGATGACCCCCTGTCGGCCATGTCGGATTCTGATTTCTCTGAAAATGTAATATGCACAACTAGATCTCAAGGGGAACCTTCCTGTCAAATTTCAAGGAGATCCCTTCAATCCTTTCTGAGAAATGGCGGTAACAAGAATTGTTCAGGACCGACGGACAACAGATGGACGAAGGACGGACCATGGATGCAGGGTCATATGAATAGCCCACCATCTGTTGATGGTGGGCTAAAAATAGACAGTTCCAATGAAAATCAGCAATAACAATGGATGCTGCCATTACCACTAATTGAGGTCAGAAAATCATAAAGATTTTGACTAAGATCTTGAGTCAATCTTCATATTTGAATGCGGAACTGATTACAACTATGACCTTCAAATAAAACAGCAATTTTATTGATGATTTCATAGTTTCTTTGATGTAAACTTAAAAAAAAACACTTTCCAGATTAATGATCTACATTCTTCTTAAGATATAAAAGGGAGCCTAGATGTAAGAAAACTTTTGCCATATATAGACATGTTAATAACAAAATTCCCAAGTAGAATGTCTCATGTTCAATTCTGGGTAATATCTTAGACTATGTGCTCGGCATTAGAAGTGAAAGTCACGGGTCTTTTTGATGAGACTGAATTTTTAGTTTTGTATGGTGTTTAATGCCACACTCAACAAGTTTTTAGTTACAGTAAAACCTGCTATAGCGGCCACCTGTATATAAGGATTACCTGTTTATAAAGGCCATTTTTTTCAGTCCCTTGACTGCATACTTCAACTTAATTGAACCTGTGTATAAGGTTCACCTGCAAATAAAGGTAAATATTTTCTGGTCCCTTGGGTGGCCCCTATATACAGGTTTCACTGTATATGGTAATGGTAATACAGTTTACCCAGGAAGGGACCATCAACCTTCTGCAAGTAAACCCGGAAATTTTCTCATAAAAATCAGTTTATGTCCCGGTGGGGCTCAAACCTGTACTGACCAGAAGTGAGAGATTTCATGGTTCATGGGAAGATGCCCTAACAACTGGGCCACAAAGGCCCCTTGATGAGACTGAAATCTAGGGTCACAGGTCACGGCAAATGTGGCATGTTAAAGAACCCAGACTGAATTGGTGTCAGTCTATAGCACAGGTCAAAATTTGTAGCACTTCATCTAAAGCTGGTGACATCTTCACACAAGCAAAACAGATAAACTTACTTGGTACAGCATATTTAAAGTTCTCTAAGTAGTAAGCTGTGGGTGGTGATACCAAAGGGCATCCAAAAACAGACACAGCCATAGTATTTTCTGTAAAATGATACAAAAATTGAATAAGTAGCAAATATTCAATAAGACACTAACAGACTTAAACAAAACACCAAAGTCGCCACGATGTACTAGTATCAACAAAACTGCTAAACCAGAGCCTGCTAATCAAGAAGTTATGATATTCACAAATTAATGACCCCCTAAACCAGTGGCCCTGATATTCACAAATAAACAGCCTCCTCCCCTTAAAAAAAAACAAACAAAAAAAAACAAAAAAAAAACCGAGGTCAAGATATTCATAAATTTGTAACATAACACCCACTAACAAGAGGTCATGACATTTACAATTTTACAACTCCCTCTAAACCAGAGGTCATGACACTAAAAAAATTTCAACTGCCTCTAACCCAGAGGCCATGACATTCATAAACTTGTTGACTTTATCATGTTTGCCTAGAGATAACTATAACATACCAATTTTTTAAAGAGAATTAGTCCATTAAATTTGTAGAAGACAAAAGAAATTGATAAAGTGTAAATTGTGCTAAATTTAGTCTGCTTGTGGATTGTGAAATTCAATTCACCATGGTTTTTTAAACTTATGAAAATTTCATATACATCACCCGAAGACTTGATCATTTCAGAAGATTTATCATTTTACAGAATTGAAGTACAACACAGACTTAGAAGAGTCAAATTGTTCATGTACCCATTTCAGGCAGAGCCATCACAGATGTGGCTATCATCTCAATCTTTTCCATATGTTTTTCTCTATCTAGGAAGTAGCTGAGTGTCCTCTGTGTAATGTTTTTGCAACCATTCACAATAACCTACAATGATAAGAAGTTCCAGTTTTGTAAAGAATAGAAGGCTTATGATCAGAAAGGGAGATAATTAGGTGACAAATACATCTATGAGTAATGGATATTTTCAAAAGTTCATAATCAATTTTCAATGTAAGTATAATAGCATAAAAAATTAAATTTCAATACACCTGAGATAAAGCTTTACAGAAATATAAATATGACACAAAAACATAGATATTTAAAAATAGCATATATTACATACTGTAACTTCAGTTTTATTTAAGAGAATTTTATTTACACATAATTTTGCGAGAGCTCTTGCTAAAGAAAATAAAATTATTGTGTAATGAAATATGATCATGGTATGATGAAATGGGTATTTGAAATCACAAAAATATCATCATGCAAATAAATTTAGTATTTGTGTATGACGAAAATAAACTCCCGCAAAAATTTCCAGATTTACCATAACTACGTACCCTGTGTAACTACAGGTAATATCTGATGATACACAATCAAACAATGGAGGCCTGGGGTATAATTTATAACTTTGTACCCTAGGGATAACTATTCACTTACTGTTTTTAAATCTGGCATCGACTTTGAGCACCAAAACATTCCTTTGTCTGTGATGTTGTTACAACCTAGAAAATAAAGTGAATCACACATTCAATCTAGAATATTCTGATAGTTGTTTAATCAGACTGGAATGGTTTGATAGTTGTTTAATCAGACTGGAATGGTTTGATAGTTGTTTAATCAAATTGGAATAGTTTGATAGTTGTTTAATCAGATTGGAATAGTTTGATTGTTGTTTAATCAGATTGGAATAATCTGATAGTTGTTTAATCAGATTGGAATAGTTTGATTGTTGTTTAATCAGATTGGAATAATGCTATAGTTGTTTAATCAGATTGGAATAGTTTGATTGTTGTTTGATCAGATTGGAATAATCTGATAGTTTTTTAATCAGACTGGAATAGTTTGAAAGTTGTTTAATCAGATTGGAATAGTTTGATGGTTGTTTAATCAGATTGGAATAATTTGATAATTGTTTAATCAAATTGGAATACTTTGATAGTTGTTTAAACAGATTGGAATACTTTAATAGTTGTTTAATATCCATTATCAATTCAATCACCATCTTTGACAAAAGGAGGACCACAAAATTTTGCCTTTAATTTTAATATGATGACACAATAATTAATGTTCATCACCATGCCAACCTACTATGACCACATGGCATTATCTCACACTGGACACAGCTACATGACACAGCTGCAGGACACTCGACAACAAAATATTGTCATAGAACAAGCTATGTTTGTCAAACACAAATGCTCCCCGTCCCAACAAATTTTTGCAATGTCCTACATTTTGAAGCCATCACATCCCCAGGGGCATGTCAGTGAATTGTGAGCAACCCTTAGATGAACTTACAGTTTGGTTACTGTATCACAATCCAAACTTGAAATACTGCACTTTATATGTAAGTGGGATGGAATGACGGACAGACAAACAGACAAACAGACAGACAGAGGGATGATCCAAACACTATATTCCCCCAGCAGACATTTCAGGTCGGGGACATAAAAATCATTCAGGTAAGCACAGCGTCACTCAACAATAATCTTGCTACTCAAGTTAAAGCATTTATTTGTACTCTCACATAAAAGATTTTAATGGCCTATAAAATTTCATAAAATTCTTTTTTCTTTTTTTTTTTCAGACATAAATTACTGCATACCTGAAACGTCACACTCATGTTTAATTTTCACAATTATCACCCTAAGATGTGAGGATGAATTTAAGATAAAAGCATGGATATACACACCATCCATGAGACTGGCAATTCAGGGCAAATTCAAGACTGGGTGAATATACTTTGTGTTATGAACAGGCAAAAGAAAAGAGACTAGAGGCAAAAAATTCCAGGCACATAGTATTTTTTCTCACTGAAAAATAAAATCCATTGAAGTATTTTAAAAGTACAGTAGATACAGAATGATACTGAGATATTTTCACATTAGTAGCAGGTGAGACATTTACCTGTTAAATTGATTGTCTGTAAATGTAACAGATCGATGTTCTTATATCTGTACATGTAGAAAAACATATCTGTTAACTGCTGTATCCCCGATAAGTCCAAACTGTAGATTACATCATAATTTCTAGGCCTCTGATTAAGGTATTCCTGCAACATTAACATTATTCACTTAGCATATAACAGGAAGTCAGAAACTCACAAATGATATATTTATGTTATCATAGACTCACAGATGATAATCAATGTTACCTTAGATTCACAAATGATAAATCAATGTTACCATAGACTCACAGATGATAAACGCATGTTATCATAGACTCAAAGATGATAAATCCAACTTATCATAGACTGACAGATGATATATCCAACTTATTATAGACTGACAGATGATAAATCAATGTTATCAGACTCTCAGATGATAAATCCATGTTATCATAGACTCACAGATGATAAATCAATGTTACCATAGACTCACAGATGACAATTCCATGTTGTCATAGACTCACAGATGATAAATCAATATTATCATAGACTCACAGATGATAAATCAATGTTACCATAGACTCACAGATGACAATTCCATGTTGTCATAGACTCACAGATGATAAATCAATGTTACCATAGACTCACAGATGACAATTCCATGTTGTCATAGACTCACAGATGATAAATCAATGTTACCATAGACTCACAGATGATAAATCAATGTTACCATAGACTCACAGATGATAAATCAATGTTATCATAGACTCACAGATGATAAATTCATGCTATCATAGACTCACAGATGATAAATTAATTTTATCATAGACTCACAAATGATAAATTCATGCTATCATAGACTCACAGATAATAAATTGTATAAATTGTATTTCTAATACAGTTTTAGCCCCTTTTCTATAAGAACATTTAATATCCCTGCAAATAAGTTATAGATGGAATACACATGTTCAGGAAATTGCCACTAAGCATTTTTTTGCATTTCCTGTTCCAGTCACATAAGGATACTGGTATTGTCATAAACACTTTATTCTTGATTAATAAGTATCAATTGTTTTAGCATTTAATTAAAGATAAAAATGACCTTATACATGTTATACATGGTTTGGATATACACGCTTACAAACTTCTGAAATTACAAATGGTATAGAATTTGATTGCCATTCATAAGTGGAAATCCTAATGTTCTGATCTTTTCTACATGGTTCCTTGAACTTCAAATCATTGAAATTTTACTATATTGATTTACTATATTAACTTGTATACTCGGTAAATAAACTTACCAAAGTTAGTACCAGGGGGAAATGTCCATAAATTCCATGTTTATCAAACACCTCTTTCTGATCAATTTTCACTGAAACAATATATAAATTATCAATGTTGCATCATGCGCAATACCAGTAAGAGTTACCAGAGCATTGTTTAGGCCATAAAAATACTTTGTCTTAAAAAAAAAATCAAAAGCTGTACTGCAGTCTCAGTTCAAGTCTTAAAAGCTCACCTTAATGTATTAAAGGTGTCATCGACTTGTATAACTGGCTGAAATTTCTGTTAAAACGTAGGTCATGCAAGTGGGAATTGTGTATGTTTGTGACATTCCAGCAATAACCGTAAATGTGGATATTTCCGCATGTTGTTAATTATGCCATTTTCTGATGCAAACCATACATGTGGGGATTTTTTTTACGCGATGTCACAACTTACTGTGAGTGTGAGCAATGCTGTAATAAATGATAATTCTAATAGCACAAGTACTGGTACTAGTGGGGGGTGGGGTATAAATTTACACAAAAAACACGTACTACATCCCATATTGAGTGTTAATTACCCAAACACATATATTTCCACCTTAAAAACAGTTGTTGTAACAACATGACCCAACAAGCTGGAGATAGTATCTTATTTATAAAATGTACAAATCTACTCATACTTTATCAAAATATTACATGCTTGATAATAAAATATCACAAGAAAAGCCGAAAACTATATAAACTATAAAAGTTCAAATTCTTAAAAAAACATAAATTCTCAATCATATGACTTCTTCCGAGTTGTGTGTGTTTACAACTCATTAGCCACACGTATGAAATTTTACCTGGGTGTACAAGTGGAAATATAATTTTAAAAAAGTTGTACAAGTGAGAATGAACCATGAATAATTAAAATAGCTAAATAGTCTATATTTAGAGCTGTAGATTTCACATTGTTTAATTTTGATGATGGCAGACATATTGATTTGAGTGACTTCATGAAATGACTTTAAAATCGGTTTCTATCCTAATAATCAACATTACAATAGAAAAAATAGCAAAAAAGTCAAAACATCTAATTAGAAATACCAAACTTGGAATTCAGAATGGCAACAGCAATTTTAATGAAGTTCTCTCATAGCATAATTTTGTTGTAGATGCCATTCAATTGTCAGTATTTCATAATTTTGATACATACCCTCCAGTCCCTGACCTACAAACACTCTATACTGATACTTACCAGTAGTTGTGGCATCATAGTTGCCACCTCTCTTTAGCAGCTTTTTCCCACTCATCAACATTTGGCTTGTAATTTTAGGCTTCTCACTTTGATCTACAAATGCACAAAGCAATAAAACACATGAAAATTACTGGTAACAAATTTATGTCTATACCAAAAAGAAAATATATACCAAAATTTGAAAAAAAATGACAAAGTTTAAAAATTATGTAAAATATTGGTAGAAGCAAATTTTATTTTATGTCACATATGTCCAAACTTAATGAATAAAGTCCCATAACTCTGTAACGACAAAAGTTAAAATCATAAGAATCAAAGGTGCCTAATCCTCATGGAACAAAACATTGTGTAAAAGTTTTAAGGATTCATAAATACAAACTCTAGTTATTGCAAGACATGTATGAACAGATGCATGGACAACAGCTTGAATTGTATACCATAATACATTCATCAAAAACGGGCATATAAAATAAAGGCATATGTGCAAAGGGGTTTAAAATATCATAGCTGTCAACATATTGCTGTGATACTCTGGGCTCTGTGAAAATATGATATGACACTTGGAAAAGATTCTGGGACTAGCAGATATAAACAAGAGATCCCAGAGGGATCCTGGCACCCATCATGGAATGCCCATCTTGGATTCTGTTCCTTCTGATAATCTAATATGCACAACTTGATCTCAAACTTCAAAGGCAAACCTCATGTCAATTTTCAATGAGATCCCTACAGCACTTTTTGAGAAATATAAATGGTAAAAAACTTCCTTTGGTCAAAATCCAAAATGGCAGCCTGTTGGCCATGTTGGATTCCAATCTCTCTGAATATGCAATATTTAACCTGGACAAGGTGAAACATATATATTCTATCTGCTATTTCATGAGAGTTTGAGTGAGAGTTCAGTTTGAGTGAGAGTTCAGTTTAAGTGAGAGTTCAGTTTTAGTGAGAGTTCAGTTTGAATGAGAATTCAGTTTAAGTGAGAGTTCAGTTTGAGTGAGAGTTCAGTCTAAGCAAAAATTCAGTTTAAAGGAGAGTTCAGTTTGAGTGAGAGTTCAGTTTAAAGTGAGAGTTCAGTCTGAGAGGTGAATCTAACAGCTGAACAAGTGGCATGTAAACTCGCAGAACAAACATTAGACCCCCAAAAAAGATAAACAAAATGAATTTAAAAGATAATTCCAATCTCTATATTATCGGAGATCAGTTTTATAACAAAACTGTAAAATTCTCAAGCGCAGTAAGAATGAACTTTCACCTTATTGTCCTTAATTATATATACATGTACATCACACGGAATGAGAACAAATTGGGAAGTGAAAGCAAATGAACGTTAAAGAAACTTAAGCTTTGTTTTACTATTTTAGGGCAAATTTTTGTATTTCTATACTGTAGATCATTTTATTTTGCGAGATACAAGTATTCACATAAATATGCGAGAGAACTTCAATGCAAATTTGAATATCTCATGGTTATTTGTAAAAAACTATTTGAAATCATGTGTGCCAGTAGATCATCAAACTTTAATGTATACATTGTCTTTTGACACAAAGAAGAATAAAATGTTTAATAAAACTGATTTAGAAAGGCAAACATGAATGCATACCTGCATCTTGGTATGAATAAATCCATTCTATTTAACTTTTAAAAACTTTATTTTGTCTATAAGTACATGTTCACATGAAAACAGTTCAATATATATTAGAAAAGGTAATAAGGAAGTGTAAAGAAACCGATGTGCTTGTTAAAATGATAATTTTGTATTTGAGCAGACATTAAAATAGTAGCTGATCTACTAAGTGACATAGAATACAATATAATCCCAACCAAGGCTTATCAGAGAATAATGTGACAGTCAATTTAATGGTGTTGAGAGATAACAAATAATGGTAAGCAGGACTATTTCACAAAATTAAATACACTTAATTAACATCTCGCAATAGCAATTTCATGTATTCGCGATTATGTCAATATTGACAAGAACGTGAAATGTTGGTATACGCCAAAAAAAAAAAGGTATTTACAGTAAAAGTATGTAAACTGTTACTCACTGGTTGTTTTAACCTTAAAATCAAAGGCTTCAGTAACCAAGTCTCCACTATTGGTCGTCAAATTCCGAATTTTGACTGGTTGTCCTACAATAATGAATTGCAAAATGTATTATTATAGATATAAATTGTGGAACCACCTGTTTTGAGAAAACATTCCATCTGCCACTTAAATGTGATCACCCAAAACAAAAAATCAAGAAAAAAGGGATGGGACTAATTAACAGTCAAATTGACATAAAACTTTCAATTAATTAATAGTCAAATTGACGTTAAACTTTTAATTATCTATAAGACACAGTGGTAAAGTCATTGTAGTTAATTACTGAGGAGACCTATCAACATAATTTTGTTGCCGGGGGCTACAGATAAACTGTTTTTCAGGTCGACATCTCCTTGTCAACCAGCTAGAAAAGATTCTCGATCGTATGTAAAAAAGGGGAAGGGGCACTTATAGGGACACAGGTACTTAATAGGTCAAATACTGTAAGTCACATCAATCCGGTGTAATGATTTTAAAAAAGTAATAAATAAAAAAAAAAACACTATCAGGTAAAATTTTAGATTTTTCTACAAATTTGCTGAATATCTGATGTAACACTTAATTACACACTCAATTACATGTACATTTTAAATCTTCTGCACTTTTATCCCATCACTGAAGCAATACAAACAGAACAATCAGGCATTATCTGTAATCAAGTTATTGGAATTATGCTGAACATACATTAACATACTTACATATGTATATAAAATAGATGAATTTACAGAATTGCACTTACCTTTCATGCTACGATCTAGTAGAGGTTTTCTAAATGCAACACTTTTTTGTGGGCGTTCATCTACAAGGAAAGAAAAATGTGCATAACTGAAGGTTGACAAATTTATTGTACAATATTTGACAAGAAATCCTTGTGGAAAATGTGAAAACAGTATGAAAATAAAATACAGGGTGTTCCCATGACACACAAATCCTGCGTCATTGTCAAAATGAAACAAAAATCAATTGCAAGGATTTTTCTTGACCATTTTTGGGTCCAGTTACAGGACCCATTCAAATGCAAAAATGGCTTATACAGTAAAACCTGGTTTAGTGACCACCTGTGTATAAAGACCACCTGGTCACAAAGACTGTTTTTGCTGCCCCCATGGTAACTTTTGTATACCTTTTCTCAAATATATGCAAAATTTCACAATTAAGATTTTCAGAATAAAGCACTTTTAAACAAATATCTCAAATTAAATTTTTATGGTCTTGTTAAAATGTTGTAATCTTCCCAATTTATTGGACCCTGGACCCAAAACTTAGGAGGCAGAAAAATCCCTGAATTGGGTCATAGTGGATGAAAAAATAAAGTCCCCATTGTTAGTAAAAGTCAGTGAAGAAAACTATGAAATATTACTAAAGAATGTGTCATCATTGTACATCTGATTATGGACATATGTAATTACAATGAAACTTATATATAAAAACTAGTCTTTATAGGGAGGTGGTCTCTATATAGAGGTTGATTTGTACACAAATGGTACTATTAGGGTCAGCAAGAAACAGTTTTTATGGCCAGGTGGTCTTTATACACAGGTGGTTGCTAAAGTAAGTTTTACTGTATTACAAGTAATGATACATAAAGAAAATATATATTTATTTCCAAAGAATCAATGACCTCCAAAATTTCCTAATGACCCTCATTTTCAATTCAAAGAGAGTCAATTCGTTCCTTTAATGAAAATTACTGGGGAAAATCCTGTAATACCACATTTTTTGTTTTGTCCACCACAAAAGTCATCTCTTTTTCATAAAAGGCTATTATTCAAACTGATATTCTGATAGGATATTGGATTTACTAGCTGTTATCCATAGCTGGTAAACAGCAATCTCTGAAAATCTTAAACATTTTTATTGCATAGATTAAACCAAGAATTCCTGTTAATTGCATAAAATATCCCCCAAAATGGGGGAAAATATACTGATTACAGTTCTATCTGGAAATACTATTCATATAAATCTACAAATTTTCCACAACATATGTTGTATGTATACAAAATGTAGTTGCAGAAGCAGTATAGATAATGAAACAAACACAAAAGAACAATTAGATACGATTCACTTTAGTACAGATCAGAAAAAAATTACTGCTGACCTAATATCAATTTCCTGGAAGCAATATTTTTGCTTGATTTTATTTTTGCAGGAGCTTCATAGTAATTCTCATTTTCATTTTCATCTTCATCTTCAGAAAAGTAAGACAAGTCATCATTCCCAGGCAAAGAGGTCACACTATTTACCTGAAAAATATCACCACAAAGAGTACACAATAGGTCATGTAGCCTTAGAAAATAAAATGACTGACTTTACTAAATCTTAAGTTTTAAGAAGGAATAGTGAATATAACTACAGTTGAGTCCAACTTATATTAAATCCTAATACAATTCACCCCTGTTAAAATGCCCTCCATTATAATGCTAATGCAATATAAACGCGATTCTCCAGTACAAATGGTCATTTATACATGATAAATCATTCAAACATATTGCCAGACCAGATGAAATAAAAAAGAGTAACCCTGTTAGCCGATGGTAGCTTGTTTACTTTATACTTCAACTACAAAGGGAGATAACTCAAATATTAAGTGTCACAAATTTGTATGAGCGGATGCATGAACAAAGTGTAGAAGTCTGACATGGACCAGTTTAGGAATGTTACTCTTCTTTGAGAGTTCGAAAATATCAACATGTCATGTGTTTACACAGCAATTATCACACATCAAGAAATAATAATGAGTAGATGAGATATAAAAACTTAAAGGCTTTGTATTACCGGCCTGTCAAAGTTATTTTAAACAAAAAATTATGAAAGTTAACATTAGAAATGTTTCCGGAATAATGTTATAAACAGATCTACACATTTTAGACGGTTTAATTTTGGCCATTTTAATAGGGTGTCCAAAATGTCCAAACATTTATAGGCAAAAAATCTGAATTTACGATAGTGAGTTGTGAACAGGATATGATATAAAAGACATGTCATGATGAAAACGACCACACCTTGAAAATAGTAAACCTTGATATGTTGCCAAAATTGTTATACCGTCAAAAATCAGAAAAACTAAAGGTGGCAGTATATCGGGGGTGAACTGTATATTGAAATCCCATCTTCTTTGAAATTGATTTTAATTTACCATCCAAATGGCTTTATTACCACTATAATCCAGTTATTTTGAAACCCCTGTTAATTTCCATATATCTGGATTTGACTGTTTATATATATATAGATGGGTATGCTAACCACCAAGTATAGATTGACTGTTTATATATATATATATAGATGGGTATGCTAACCACCAAGTATAGATTGACTGTTTATATATATATATATATAGATGGGTATGCTAACCACCAAGTATAGATTGACTGTTTATATATATATATAGATGGGTATGCTAACCACCAAGTATAGATTGACTGTTTATATATATATATAGATGGGTATGCTAACCACCAAGTATAGATTGACTGTTTATATATATATATATAGATGGGTATGCTAACCACCAAGTATAGATTGACTGTTTATATATATATATATAGATGGGTATGCTAACCACCAAGTATAGATTGACTGTTTTATATATATATATAGATGGGTATGCTAACCACCAAGTATAGATTGACTGTTTATATATATATATATATAGATGGGTATGCTAACCACCAAGTATAGATTGACTGTTTATATATATATATATATAGATGGGTATGCTAACCACCAAGTATAGATTGACTGTTTATATATATATATATAGATGGGTATGCTAACCACCAAGTATAGATTGACTGTTTATATATATATATATATATATATAGATGGGTATGCTAACCACCAAGTATAGATTGACTGTTTATATATATATATATAGATGGGTATGCTAACCACCAAGTATAGATTGACTGTTTATATATATATATTATATATAGATGGGTATGCTAACCACCAAGTATAGATTGACTTTTTATATATATATATATAGAGATGGGTATGCTAACCACCAAGTATAGATTGACTGTTTATATATATATATATATAGATGGGTATGCTAACCACCAAGTATAGATTGACTGTTTATATATATATATATATAGATGGGTATGCTAACCACCAAGTATAGATTGACTTTTTATATATATATATATAGATGGGTATGCTAACCACCAAGTATAGATTGACTTTTTATATATATATAGATGGGTATGCTAACCACCAAGTATAGATTGACTGTTTATATATATATAGATGGGTATGCTAACCACCAAGTATAGATTGACTGTTTATATATATATATATAGATGGGTATGCTAACCACCAAGTATAGATTGACTGTTTATATATATATATAGATGGGTATGCTAACCACCAAGTATAGATTGACTGTTTATATATATATAGATGGGTATGCTAACCACCAAGTATAGATTGACTGTTTATATATATATATATAGATGGGTATGCTAACCACCAAGTATAGATTGACTGTTTATATATATATATAGAGATGCTAACCACCAAGGTATGCTAACCACCAAGTATAGATTGACTTTTTATATATATATAGATAGATGGGTATGCTAACCACCAAGTATAGATTGACTGTTTTATATATATATATATATAGAGATGGGTATGCTAACCACCAAGTATAGATTGACTTTTTATATATATATATATATATAGAGATGGGTATGCTAACCACCAAGTATAGATTGACTGTTTATATATATATATATATAGATGGGTATGCTAACCACCAAGTATAGATTGACTTTATATATATATATAGATGGGTATATATATAGATGGGTATGCTAACCACCAAGTATAGATTGACTGTTTATATATACATAGATATATAGATGGGTATGATAACCACCAAGTATAGATTGACTGTTTATATATATATATAGATGGGTATGCTAACCACCAAGTATAGATTGACTGTTTTATATATATATATAGATGGGTATGCTAACCACCAAGTATAGATTGACTGTTTATATATATAGATGGGTATATATAGATGGGTATGCTAACCACCAAGTATAGATTGACTGTTTATATATATATATATATAGATGGGTATGCTAACCACCAAGTATAGATTGACTGTTTAGATGATATATATATATAGATGGGTATGCTAACCACCAAGTATAGATTGACTGTTTTTATATATATATAGATGGGTATGCTAACCACCAAGTATAGATTGACTGTTTATATATATATAGATATATGCTAATAGTATATGGGTATGCTAACCACCAAGTATAGATTGACTGTTTATATATATATATATATATATAGATGGGTATGCTAACCACCAAGTATAGATTGACTGTTTATATATATATATATATATAGATGGGTATGCTAACCACCAAGTATAGATTGACTGTTTATATATATATATAGATGGGTATGCTAACCACCAAGTATAGATTGACTGTTTATATATATATATATATATAAGATGGGTATGCTAACCACCAAGTATAGATTGACTGTTTATATATATATATATAGATGGGTATGCTAACCACCAAGTATAGATTGACTGTTTATATATATATATATATATATAGATGGGTATGCTAACCACCAAGTATAGATTGACTGTTTATATATATATATAGATGGGTATGCTAACCACCAAGTATAGATTGACTGTTTATATATATATATATATATATAGATGGGTATGCTAACCACCAAGTATAGATTGACTGTTTATATATATATATATAGATGGGTATGCTAACCACCAAGTATAGATTGACTTTAAAGTACATGTATCACTGCATGGTCTACCCCAAATATAGAATGAAATACATAGGTTTCAGTAGTTCACCCAAAATATCCTAACATGCTGATATACATTGTAATTTGACCTGTGAAATAACAAAATAAATTATATCAAATAAAACACTTACCTCGGATAATACGTCAATATTTTGCTGTAAACATAAAATGTATATGAATGTAATTAGTTAAAAAAAAAAACATAGTTATACAATATATATATATATATATACACACACACATATAAAGTAAAACATGAGACCCTGATATTTTATTCGTTATTTCTGAAATTTCATTTTTATGACTTCGCTATTTTCGCAGTTGGTGTATATATATATATATGTATATATGCAGTCAACTTTGAAAATAGTCTTAAAAATTCTCAAAAATTTCTAGAAATTAATTTTCAACAAAATTCTTGTACAAAAACATTTCTTCACCCAATTAAAAGTAAAACACATTAAATGAATGCATAAAAGTGAATGCAAGGGGAGATAATTGAGGAAATCATGCAAAAATGAAAGAAAATGGCAAAGTCTGAAAAGACTTCAAAATTGCATCAAACATTAATATTCCAATTTCTATGAAATATACAAACTTGAATCATACATCAATGTAGATCACCAGGAACAATTCATGTAACAATTTGGAGAAAAAGATTCTAGAATTTAAATTTTGAAAAAATTCTTGCACAAAAACATTTCTTCACCTAATCACAAGTAAAATACATTAAATGAATACATCAAAAGTAAATACAATGGGAGATAATCAAGGAACTCATGCAAAAATGAATGAATATAACAGTCTGAAAAGACCCCCAAAACACACAAAAAATTTATATTCCACTTTCTATGAAAAATATAAATTTGAATCATACATCCATGTAGATCACTCAGAAACAATCTGTATTTCAATTCATACAGGGGTTCTGGAGAAGAAGATTTTTAGAGAGGGGTACCTTCTGGTATCTACTCTGCCCCAACCTGGATTCACTCTTGAGCCAATCTGGCTGAAAAACGCAAACGGTAAAGGACCTTGAGCACTTGCTTCCTGTCAAGTTGGTTTCAGATAAGAACTCAAAAATATGAAAATTTCACAGACGGATGCCAGACCATGGGCAGGAAGTGATCGCAATAGCTCACTTAAGCCTTCAGCTCAGGTGAGCTAAAAAATCAAAAAAAAGAAAAGTAGGAAAGATAAGAAATAAGTAAATATAAGCAATGAACTGCTGTCAGTTGGCATTCGTGGCTTTATGAATGCCAACTGGACAAAGCAAAGTCATCATGAAGCACTCACACACTTTCTACAATTTTTGGCACATTTAAATATTTTTAGATCCATAGTGGGTATTGAGTTATTTCAATTAGTAATGACATCATTATTTCAGAGAAATGGTCCCAATTGTTTAACAGGGATAAAAATTCCAAAGATAACCAGGTCCCATATCTAAATATAGTCCAGAAGAAGCTGAGCAACACCCTATACATAATTATCAGCATGCTTCCACAAATACCAGCACTTTACATGCTCTGTGAAACAAAATATTTGCAATGAAAGCAATAGATCCATGCCATGTATCATAAATGATCAGTAATATCAAACAATCTTCGTTGATAAACAATGGTGTTTTGGGGGGTCAAATCTACTTTTTCAGACTTTTTTAGCCAATCAGATGCCAGGGTGGCCATCTTGGATTTTTTGATCGCCAAACAAATACAACACTTGTTCAGGACATCATAAGGAACATGTGTACTAATTTTGAAGTCAATTGGTTCATTGGTTCTTAAGAAGAAGTCTTGGCCAATCAGAGGCCAGCCATTCTTGGATTTTGAATCCCCCCAAAAAACAAAACTTGGTCAGGACATCATAAGGAACATATGTACCAAGATTTAAGTCATTTGGTTCAGTGGTTCTGAAGAAGAAGTTTAAAATGTAAATGTTTAACACATGATGGATGATGATGGAGAACAATCACAATAGGTCAGGACATAAAAATGTATGTTATTACTAATTAAGATGCACACTAATTAATGACTAATTAGCAATTAAATCATACTTTTTGTACATTTCTAGTTGCATATGATTATTTAATGCCATTTGTCATCATATCCACAACTTAAGACGTGAATTTCCTTGGGGTTTTGTATTTAAGACGTTGGCATTCCCTACATTTTTTATATGGCCGATTACCAGGAATTTAATCTGGGGCATCTTGCTTGAAAGGTGAAAGCACTACGACTAGACCACTGCAAGCTAATTTAAATTTTTTATATAATCTTAAAAAACCTTGATGACAACAAATGAAATCACTAATACTAATAAATAAAACACTTACTTGGTTGAATTGCTGAATTGCAAAATTATCTGCCTGAAAGCACAAAATATATACAGATTCTTTATTTTAACAATTGATACATTGTCTATTAATAGGATGAGAGAGAGAGAGACATAGAGAGAGAGAGACATAGAGATAGAGAGAGAGAGAGACAGAGAGAGAGAGATTAATTACTATGACCACTGCAAGCTAACTTAATTTTTTTTCATATAACTTAAAATATATATATTTATATAAATAAAACACTTACTTGGTTGAATTGCTGAATTTCAACATTTTCTGTCTGAAAGTACAAAATATATACAGATTCTTTATTTTAACAATTGATACATTGTCTATTGATAGAATGAGAGATAGGATGAGAGGGAGGGAGAGAGAGAGAGAGAGAGAAAGAGAGAGAGATTAATTACTATGACCACTGCAAGCTAACTTAAATTTTTTTCATATAACTTAAAATATATATATATATTTATATAAATAAAACACTTACTTGGTTGAATTGCTGAATTTCAACATTTTCTGTCTGAAAGTACAAAATATATACAGATTCTTTATTTTAACAATTGATACATTGTCTATTGATAGGATGAGAGAGAGAGAGAGAGAGAGAGAGAGAGAGAGAGAGAGAGAGAGAGAGAGAGAGAGAGAGAGAGAGAGAGAGAGAGAGAGAGAGAGTAAGTGAGAGAGTGAGTGAGTAAGTGAGTGAGAGAGAGAGGGAGAGGGAGTGAGGTATTTTGAAAGGGAGAGGGGAGGAGAGAGGGAAAGGGAGAGAGATTTGGATATTATATTTCAAGGTTGTATTTCATATTAAGTTTCTTTATTAATTGTTCATGCAGTTTTTCACATTCATCTGAATCCTCTATTACCATTGCAACTTATTTTAATTTTCTTTTTTTTATTTGAGGTTTTCAATATGTCCCTCATTTTATGCCTTATTTTATTGTTTTATTTAATATTTTTAGTTATCAATATCATTAATTAATCTTCAATACACATTTGTAAAAATAGAAATACCTTTCTCAAAAGCATGTAAAAGAATTATCACAAATTTATTTTTACATATGCTCCTTCAGAAGTCCTATTGACAGCCTATCACTGCTATCAATAATTTTGTTTTTTGCAAATGTCAGGTATTCTAAATCTAACTTTTTATTTCATGTGTTGTCTCACTGTAAGTGATTCCAAGACATCAATTGGGGTTAAAAGATGTAGGTGCCAAAATAACGACAAAAGTTGATGTTTACCAGGTATTGTACACAACAGCAAAGAAGCTGGGGAACAACTCAGCCCCATCTAATGACTGGTATATAAAAGACCTCAGTCCCCTCTAATGACTGGTATACGAAAGACCTCAGCCCCCTCTAATGACTGATATTTAAAATACCTCAGTCTCTCTAATGATTGGTATATAAAAGACCTCAGTCTCTCTAATGACTGGTATATAAAAGACCTCAGTCTCTCTAATGACCGGTATATAAAAGACCTCAGCCCCCTCTAATGGCTGGTATATAAAAGACCTCAGCCCCCTCTAATGACTGGTATATAAAATACATCAGTCTTCTCTAATGGCTGGTATATAAAAGACCTCAGTCTCTCTAATGACTGGCATATAAAATACCTCAGTCTCTCTAATGACTGGTATATAAAACACATCAGTCTTCTCTAATGGCTTGCATATAAAAGACCCCAGCCCCTTCTAATGACCGGTATATAAAAGACTTCAGCCCCTCTAATGACTATTACACTATGTGCAATGTATAAAAGACCAATGTCACCACTAATGAATAGTATATAAAAGACTCAGCCCCCTCTAAAGACTGGTATATAAAAGGCCTCAGTCCCCTCCAATGACTGGTATATTAAAAACATCAGCCCACTCTAATGACTGGTATATAAAAGACCTCAGTCCCCTCTAATGACTGGTATATAAAAGACCTCAATCCCCTCTAATGACTGGTATATAAAAGACCTCAATCCCCTTTAATGACTGGTATATAAAAGACCTCAGTCCCCTCTAATGACTGGTATATAAAAGACCTCAGACTACTCTAATACGGTATATAAAAGACCTCAGCCCCCTCAATGACTGGTATATAAAATACATCAGTCTTCTCTAATGACTGGTATATAAAAGACCTCAGCTACTCTAATGACTATTATACTATGTACAATGTATAAAAAACCAAAGTCACCACTAATGAATGGTATATAAAAGACCCAGCCCACTTTAATGACTGGTATATAAAAGACTTCAGCCCACTTTAATGACTGGTATATAAAAGACTTCAGCCCCCTTTAATGACTGGTATATAAAAGACTTCAGCCCCCTTTAATGACTGGTATATAAAAGACCTCACCCCCCTCTAAAGACTGGTATATAAAAAGACATCAACACCCTCTAAAGACTGGTATTTAAAAGCCCTCATACCCTTTTAATGACTGGTATGTAAAAGACCTCAGCCACCTCTAATGACTGGTATATAAAAGACCTCAATCCCCTCTAATGACTGGTATATAAAAGACCTCAATCCTCTCTAATGACTGGTATATAAAAGACCTCAGCCACCTCTAATGACTGGTATATTAAAAACATCAGCCTACTCTAATGACTGGTATATAAAAGACCTCAGCCACCTCTAATCACTGGTATATTAAAAACATCAGCCCATTCTAATGACTGGTATATAAAAAACCTCAGCCACCTCTAATGACTGGTATATAAAAAACCTCAGCCCCCTCTAATGACTATTGTAAAAGACCTCAGTCCCATCTTATGACTGGTATGTAAAAAGTAAGAACTCAGTGCTCTTGTATTATGAGTGGCATGTAAAGATTTAAAATTTCGGTAATTATTCACAAGACAAGTTGACTAGAATTTTTGCTCTGCATGTAAACATTGCTTTATTAATTGCCATTTCACTTTAAAATGACAGCAAACTGTCATCATAAATGTAAAAATAATATTAAGTCAGTTAAGACAAAGACCATGACATTACAATACTGAAGATAAAGAAAAAAAACATTTGATGTACTTTCAGTTAAATAACCTTATACTATTTTTTTTATTTGGATTATTTCTTACCATATTACTTTCATCTAATTCAAGAAAGTCATTTAAATCCTGCACATTTGCCACTTTCTTTGCAGGAAAACGTTGAGCTTTACTTTTCTTCATCTTGATTCTCTGAAATTTAATCATAATTTTGGAGTTACAAAATGTTACATTACATGTAGAGGATATATAACGGTCATATACAAGGAATTAACACATTGTCTCACTGGCATATTGCCAAGATATAAATATTGACAAAATTACACTGTCTTCTTAAAAAGATGACAATATGTATCCATTATGACCATCATAGGTAAAGAAATGACTTAAATATAGCTTGGACAAATAATGACCATGTTGAATAAAAATAATAATAATATATGGAGAAGTACATTTAGAAAATGTATTAGATTTCCATGTTTGCACACAATTTTTCTGAATACAACATAAATTCAGGTTAAAATTCCCAATTGTGTTGGCAATGGCATTTTCCCAAAATTGAAAGAAGACCTGGAATAACTATGAAATTTTGTATCATAATTAATAAATCACTTTTAGATATGATTTAATCTGATAAGTCTTGGGTGGAAAATACAAAACAAACTGTGAATTTAGCCAATTTTATAAACCTAACCTGAATGTGGAAATTGACTACAGGAGGACATAGTCTCAGTAATTTGAGAAGTTGAACCACAGGAGATTGAAAATTATGTCTGTATGTTGATAAATAAGTTATTTACATACCCTGTTCTTATTACAAAGGACAGGCTATATTCAAATGACTTTTTTATCAACAAAAAAATATGGACAGAATTTCAGGCTCCTCCCTGCTATTGCTTGATTTAAATATTTGGATAAAACCTTAATTTTCAATCGAAAATAGATACTGTAGTAATGCATACATACCACAGGAGTCTGAAACACCTGATGTAGTACTAACGAGAATAAAAAATAGATGGTCGTGAAGGCAGACCATATAGCTTGCCTGTTTTATGCTAGTGAAACAGTCATGGATATAGGCAGATTGACTGTCTAGTCCATCAGCTAGCTTTTGTGGCTGAATGGTTAGCATTTATATTCTTGTACTAAAGTTAAGCAACGGCGAGCACAGTCAGCATCTGAATGGGTGACAATCTGATGTGATGTGCTTGACACATTACACTTGTTATAATTTGGGTCAAAATTAGGCCACAGCAACCAGCATCCCCCTGCATTGTTGTGTAATGATCATAGATAATGTGCATGTGAAGTTTCATGGCTGTAGCTGCAGTACTTTGCCCACAATGGACTTAAACAAAAAGCTTAACACAGAAAAAGGACGATGCCAATGACACAGCAGTGACAGCAATAGCTCTTCTGTTCTTTGAACAGTCGAGCTAAAAAGAACAGGAATGCAATGCTTTTTCACTCAAGTACTAACCTTCCCATCGTTGACCTTAGACTTTTTTTATTAAGTCTCTGCATTTCTTGGCATCATGCAGGCATTATCAGTTTGAGGATTGCTTAATCTTGATGGTTTCAACTTAATCTTCACTTACCCCATCGATCTGCGGTAGCATGCTGTCAAGATTTACAAATATTTGCAAAGACCACCAGCCACCCTGTCCATCGTACCGGAAGTTGGCGTTACAACCTCCATGGTAATTTGTAATGAATTAACCCTGGATTACATATTTGCAGTGGAGAAGGAAATTGAGAAAAGATGTAGTAAAGCTAAACACCATTGTTGTTAGATTGTACAGGCTTAGAACAAATAAGATTGTTATCAAATAGCATTGACATTGGACACACCCTTTATAATTCCTAAATATAAATAAGGTTTTATCATTTATCCATACCACAGCATTCTCACCAAAGGTCTCTCCCCTAAATTGTGGACAACAGTATTTCTCTGATTTTCATCGTATTTGAATTTCAACTCCCTATAGATCTGCCCAATGATATATACACATCAATAAATGGTATTTAATATTAGAATAAAAACTTTCAGGAAATGCATCATATTTTCAGAATGTGTTAAGCGGTGGTGGAGTAAATGAGGAAATAGTGAAGGAAAAGAGTCATACTTATTTTATCACCAGATTAACTTGTTAATGTTGGGCAATTTTGGACTAATATAGCAATTCCATCCTGCCACAAAACTTTTGCCATTTAAACCATGTATGATTTACCATTATACATCACAGATCAAAAGTGGGATTGCTGTTTTAGATCATAAACAAACTATATACATTGTAAATAGTAAACATTTGTACAAAATTATGTCACAGTGAAGAGTAATATGATCATAAACAAACTATATACACTGTAAATAGTAAACATTTGTACAAAATTATGTCACAGTGAAGAGAAATGTGATCATAAACAAACTATATACATTGTTAATAGTAAACATTTGTACAAAATTATGTCACAGTGAAGAGTAATATGATCATAAACAAACTATATACATTGTAAATAGTAAACATTTGTACAAAATTATGTCACAGTGAAGAGAAATGTGATCATAAACAAACTATATACATTATTAATAGTAAACATTTGTACAAAATTATGTCACAGTGAAGAGTAATGTGATCATAAACAAACTATATACATTGTAAATAGTAAACTACAAAATTATGTCACAGTGAAGAGTAATGTGCCTAACATTGTAAATAGTAAAATTTGTACCAAAATTATGTTATGGATCATAAACAAACCCTATACATTGTAAATAGTCTATTTGTACAAAATTATGTCACAGTGAAGAGTAATGTGATCATAAACAAACTATATACATTGTAAATAGTAAACATTTGTACAAAATTATGTCACAGTGAAGAGTAATGTGATCATAAACAAACTATATACATTGTAAATAGTAAACATTTGTACAAAATTATGTCACAGTGAAGAGTAATATGATCATAAACAAACTATATACATTGTATAAACATTTGTACAAAATTATGTCACAGTGAAGAGTAATATGTTTATAAACATTGTTAATAGTAAACTGTACAAAATTATGTCACGACCATAAACAATTAATGGCATGTAAATCTACATTTGTACAAAATTATGTCACAGTGAAGAGAAAATGTGATCCAACTAATACATGTAAACATTACTATGTTCAGTGAAGAGTAATATGAAACAAACTATATACATTGTTAATAGTAAACATTGTACAAAATTATGTCACAGTGAGTAATGATCATAAACAAACTATATACATGTTAATGTAAACATTTGTTACAAAATTACACATGAAACTGATAACATTGTTAATAGTAAACATTTGTACAAAATTATGTCACGATGAAGGATGTGATGTAAATAGTAAACATTTGTACAAAATTATGTCACAGTGAAGAGCATATGATCATAAACAAACTATATACACTAAATAGTAAACATTTGTTTATTCACGAAGAGTGTGATCATAAACCTATATATCATTTTTAATAGTAAACATTTGTACAAAATTATGTCACAATGAAGAGTAATATGATCATAAACAAACTATATACACTGTAAATAGTAAACATTTGTACAAAATTATGTCACAGTGAAGAGTAATGTGATCATAAACAAACTATATACATTTTTAATAGTAAACATTTGTACAAAATCATGTCACAATGAAGAGTAATGTTCACAACTTTGAATCTACTTTGTTTACTTAAGTTCATGACATACTACAAACATCAGGCCAACATAAAACCAATGTTATGGCCCCTATCTTTCTATGATATATAGTACACATTTAAATCAGACACTGGGCCTCATTTGTGCCAATTAACTTTGTATATGTACAAAACTATGTTTAAAAAGTCTGTGAATACGACCATTAATGGCATTATCTAACGTTAGCCCAACATAACCATGCATTCTATTCTGGGAAACCATCAAGATAAATCATTTCTTGAACTGATAATGCTGGAATGATGCTGAAAAACACAGAAACTGAAAAATGTTAAGGTCAGCGATGGGATGATGAGTGCTTGAGTGCGAAAGCATTGCATTCCTGTTCTTTTTACGCGTTGATATTCCATCAACTGAGTAATGTTATGGTAAGTTGTTTATTGGGATCAAGGCAAAGCACATTTTGCAGTATGGGGTTAATAACACATTGACAGGAAATTACAAATGAATGTGCATTTCAGCAACATAAACTCAACTTCAAGATTGAAATTTCCAAATTAACACTTTTATACATTAATTTTGGCTTTTGAAATTGATGAAAACAAAGTAACAATTTGCTGAGAAATATAGATCTAGAAGGCTTGTTGAAATATGTGTTATCAAAAGTCAGTTCAGCATCCCTTATGAGCTTTAAGATATCATAAATTTGCTTTAGAATGTTAATTACTTTTCAATTATTTTTTAATATTTAATACACTTATTACAAATTTGACGTTAAAAGGGATTGACTTGACTATTTACGATTAATATGCAAATGAGTTTTTGGTCCAGTTGTGTACTTTTCCCTTACTCATGCAGTTACTGTGTATTGGCAAGTTTTGGCTGTGAAGTTGGACACAGAAATTGTGTCATTCATGTGATCTTAATTGATGAGAAACTCACGAGAGTCTTTGAAGTTGGGAAAATGTTTTACATGCACACCTATTGACCTCATTAGATTTAAGGTTACAGATGGGAAGTATAGTGTAAGGGTACAATATTGTCTTATCAAATATAAATATTTGATATCGATGAAACAATGTTTTATAAGCACAAGGTTTTATAATCATATTGCCTATCTATGTATAGTTTGTTGCATGATAAATGTAAGCCATCAGTAACTCATGTTAGGCCGAATTAATGTCTGCCCTAATTTCAAGTTATGTTTTTAGTAAAACCAAATTTACCAAAATAAAAAGTAACTTAAAATTCTTGTAGAACTTCGGCCTATACTCACATGATATAAATGGAAAAAGATGTGAAAAAAGTTTTTATTTTTTCATTGTCATTATTGTTCTTATTCCAAATAAAACTAGGCAATTCACACAGGTTATTGCTAATTTGAAAATTCTGGAAATAATATGCATTGTCACAGTAAAAGGGCTGTGCCAGTAAATTCAAAATTTACAATGATGATCATGCTAGTGATACCCTTTATTGTATATTTGTTTAGTGTACTGTGTGTATTATACATCTTTAATTAGAACATAATGATTATCATCAACTCGTATCAGTACTTTCAGTGAATTATACTTGTTAGCGTAGTAGTACTACGATGGTTTGTTGTAATTGTGCACACCTAAGATGAATTTGGTCAAGCAGTCGCTATCAATAAACATTTTGAATAGGTTCAAAACATTGATTGAATATATCAAACATCAGGCAAAACAGTAACAATAACAAAACATTCTATTCAATAATCAATAAACCATAGCAAGATAAAAAAATTGACTCACACCTGTGTTCAGTGAGTGTTCACCATCTTGTTGTAATTGTGCGCATGCTCAACTATAGGTCTTTTCCCATCTCTATTTTTCATCATGTTTGTGTGTTAAGCATTGTTTAGACAGTCTATGTGCTTTACAAAGGGCTCAATCATAGGTTATGAGATATTTTTATTGTGATTGACAGTAGGCAAAGTTCATCTTGCAGATGTGTGCCTCTGTTGGCAATATGATAGACGGCGAAGCCCTCATATATGTAGAGAAGCTTACTTTTTTATTCCTACTACATTCAGAGACCCGTACTTCTAATTGTAAAAATTCTGCTAAATAGGAAAATTAGAGTCTAGTTTTAGAACAGTCAGCCACTCAATATTTTATTTAGAACAATGTGTGAATGGCCGGGACATTACCTGATAAAATTAAAAACACTGAACATTACTGTAATCCCTTTGGGGATTTTGTTGTGTTGCCCCCACCAAATCTGTCAATGAATGCTTTCGCCCTCTCCATAGGTTTATCAATGTATTATTATTTATATAATAATATATATTGTGGGAATCTGGGGGCAATGGCTTAATTTTATTGATTTTAGCATGGAAATATTTACTTTCAACTGATTTCAAAAGGATTTACTTTTTCTGACCCTTGAATACACAAAATCTTAACTTTGTTAGAAGCTTAGATGATGCTTTCTTTACAGAAATGACCTAATTTCTACAGTGCGCACAATTACAACATGCGCACAATTACAAAAAGCGGCTGTACACCGGGCGTTTCAGACTCCTGACGTACCACTATCGTCGGTATCAAAACCACTATCACTAGTATCAGATCAAAGCCCGACATAAAGAGCTTGTTTGTTACAAATACCTGTAATTACTGAAAAATTCAACCGTTCATTCCGTTTCAAATAGATCTAATGTGTAAAGACTGGCAGTCATTACATGCAGTCATGTGGAATGTTCTCGTCAAAGTTTTACGTTGTTTTTCATGTTGGCAAGTCAGCCATTTATAAACGTTACCACAAACCGATCGTGTAAAACATTTTACGACTTTTAAAAGCAATCAAAATTAATTGAAAATTACTTAATTATATTAATGCGATCGTATATCTTAATTTTCAATACAAATTCTACTATATGATATTGCCCAGATATAATTATAGTCGTTGAAATAGTCGTAAAACTAGAAGGTTTAGACCCGTTGATGGTATTTATTTAACCAGACATAAAAAGCAGAACTGATCGGGAGAAGGCACGTGTAGTGTTATGGCTATTGACGGAAAAGAATCACTGGAGTTTCTTGACACTTTATACGATTTAGCCAACACAGAACATGAACAAGACAAAGAGACATCAAAACGACCTACCTGTCCAAGATGTGGGTTGGTATAAGAATAAAGTGAAGTGCCTATTCTACTTTACTTCAAATTTTGTTTTGATTTTACGCCATACTCAACAATCTTTCAGTCATATGATGGTGTCCAGATTTTATTGGTGGAGAAGAAACCCCGCTTACCCGGGTAAAGACCACCGACCTTCCGCAAGAAAACTGGCAAACTTTCCCACTTAATTCGAAATGACCCTAGCGGGATTCGAACCAGAGGTGAGAGGCCTTGACTTTACTTAAATAAAATCTGTCTATATCAGTATATGATGTGTCAGGCTGTAGATATAATAAGATAATTTGTAATGATCATACATTTATTTAATTCTGAGCAGTTTTACGCCACGCTCAACGATTGTTCACTTATATGGTGGCAGCCAGTTTTTAATGGTAGTCTAGACCAAACTTTCTGTCCCAATTTTAAGCGATTGTTTTTGGTAAATCAGGGGCAGAAGTTCTCCCATATACTTTCTACGTAGCAAGATGCTGTGACATTTTCAAAGCAGTTTAGCGATCATTTTAACTGTCTATTTTTTTATCGCTGATGTCTGATATTTGTTGATACAGTACAAACGTGGTGTTTATTCAGTCAAACACTCTACACTGAAAATGATGACAAAAAACACCAATAAACATTGTGATTCTTTTTCTAACTGTAGTGTAATCATATGCAAAATTTCAGTCTACACTATGGCGGCATATTTCTTTGACATCGAGAAACTTCATGTGACACCTTTGGCTGAAGTGTTTTGGATTTAACTTCTCCATGGGGTGCTTAGATTAATTAACTATCGCTATAGCCTCGCACCTTACAGGTAATAACAAGATGTAATCCATGTCTTGTTTGACAGGGAATATCACAGTCACTTCGATGATGTCATGTTCAGTTGTACCCATTCATATAAATAAAATCTGCCCTCACTTATCATTGTTATTTGTAGTACTACTAAATTTATGACATGAAACATTACAACAACCTCCCCCTTTCCCCCCAGAACATTGAAATTTATTTGCTAAATTATCCCAAGCAGACCAAGGACACTAGATGTGCCGATCAACGTTGGCTGCATGCGAAACTTTGACCTTGATAGTAACTGTTGATCTGTCTTGAAATAAAACTTGTCAGATTAACTTCACTTGACTGAAATGTGAAGTTAATCTGACAAGTTTTATTTCAAGACAGATATCTCTCTCTCTCTCACACACACACATACAAAATTGAAAATGTTGACAAATATCTTGATATTTTTAACTGTTAACTTCAACTAGATTTTACATTGTTTATTTCATTCAAAATATGACTGACAGAAACATGACTCTAAAACTTTTAGTGCTCACCTGAAATTGACACCAGTCCAGTATGACCTGTACATGTAATAAATTGTTTTAAAAAGTAATACAGTCCGGCATTTCAGACCTACTATTTTATCAAACATTAAAAAGAAATAGTAACATTGTATAATTGTGATGATAGTTGATTCACATACATGTGTATCTTCGAGTCTGTGGCTAAATACACAAGTGCAAAAGAAGTATACAAGTTATCTCCCTCAATTTCATAAGAGGGATATAAAGATCAGGTGTGAAATGTTGCATCTCTTTTTAAATAGATTTTTTTTAATTTATGTAACCACATCAATAAAGATGCATATCTGCCCTTATTTTTATTTTCAAAAATCAATAATTTTTAAGTAAATGATTTTAAGACATTTGCAAATAACAAAAAATGGAACTGACATGGATCACCTTTAAATTGTGTCTGTGTTATTCAACTGGTTGTCGATGTGTCTCCGTCAAATCATTTATGATTAAAGAATACATGTACTACTGGCTTGCTATTATGATATGGACATTTAGAAATGGCATATTTTATGTTTGCCTATTACATGATTAGTTTTTTGGATTTCCTTATTACTTACCCAGGAAAGTACTAGTAGGCATAGGCCTACTTAATTTTCCATTATGGAATTTGTTTACTATTTAATTCACACTTAGACTGTACTAGTAATATATTTCTTGATTGTTATACAATATACATGTAGCGATAAATTTTTCGTTTCAGTCAATTTTTACAGACTCTCAAAATAATTAATTTACTATTTATACTTTATATACATGTAGAACAAATGTTGATGTACTATTGCCAGTAACTTGATCCCGGATGAACTGGCGATATATTACGCTTACCGTAATATATCAGAAAGAAATTTCAGTTTAAGTCTCATTTTGTCTGATCAAATTCCTCAATAAATAAATTGTTATTTTTATCTTTAAAATATAACTTTTGTGTTTGACTTAAACGTAAATACCAGCACTGCTCTTTAAAAACAGAATGTCCATAAAAGTTAACACTCAGGAGATTAACTGCCCAGGTAAGCTTGCTATGCACGGATGATTTTTATTGCATGTTGAAGTGTCAAGTCATTATTTTGAGAGATAATCTATTACACTATCTTTCACAGAGTGATAGTGTTTTTCACTTTGCACACCAAAAATCACCATACCGTACTATGTTTCACTCTACACCAAGTAGAGTATTTGGCAGAATAAATACCACGTTTGTACTGTATGCTTACCTGATCTTTTAGATTTATAAATCCACGTCACTAAGTTATGACATGACATAATTCCATATCTATGAGTCGTTTTTTCTAGCTACCCATCATATTTTGAATTCACGTTGTCTGTCTCCATCTTGAACATAAGAAAATGTAATATGTTTGTTGATTGGATGATTATAATACAACAATGAATATGTATCTATGATCGTCCAATCAGCGAACATCTTACATTTTTTTAATAGTGATATAGCTTCTTTAGCATTCAAATTCCCTGTCCTTCGGATGAGACAGTAAAAACCGAGTTCCCGTGTCACAGTTCGTGTCGACACATTAAAGAATCCCCACTGCTCAATGACCGTTAGTGCAGAGCATAAGCCAAAACTTGAAGCCCTTCACCGGCATTTGGTGACGTCTCCATATGTGTGAAAGATTCTTGAGTTGAGCGTTAAACAACAATACAACAACACATGCAACAACAGCAGTCAAATTCCAACAACAGAAGTAGGAATAGGATATTGTGTAATTTGTGTAGAAATATGACTATTGTCAGAATTTACGGAGGAGGACTATATACATGTACATGTATGAACAAATAAATAGTACCTTGAAACCTGTCTTGAAAGGCCTCCCCTTTTCCCATTGAAATATGGTCTCTCGAAAAAAAGTTTGATTTAAAGAATCACTGTATTTGACCCATGAAGCACCCATTTCCTTATGAGTGCCATGATAAGGAGATGTGGACCAGAAAAACAAAGTTTATCTGTAGCCTCCAAGCAACAGAATTATGTTGATTGGTGTCCTCAGTAATGACTACAACAACTTTACCACAGTGCCTTATAAAAATTTACTGTTTTGCATCAATTTGAATATTAATTGGTCCCATTGAGTGCCCATCCCTTTTTCCTGATTTTTGTAGCACCCTGGGCAGAGGTCTCATAAGACATAGTTTTTTTATGACAGTGGTCTCAAGACAGGTGCCAATGTAAAAGATAGATAAAGAAAATGAGTAATTACTAATTAGTGTTTTATTTTATTTCTTCAGTCAGTTATGTACCAGAGTTTATATTTATGTGAATGTAAATATTTCATTTGACAATTTGATATCTTTATTATATCTATATTTATATACATGTACATCTTCATACTTCAGACGTCCTGTGACAGTATGTTGGTGTCCGTATCTGCCAAAAGAACCAGTGGACGTGATGACAGTGGTATATATTTTGCAGCATCCTTTTGAGGTAAGTTACAATTTTTTTTATTCTAGTCCAAGAGATTTAAGACTTTTATCTCTTATGTAAAGCACTGGGTGAAGGAACAGTTACTGTCTGTGATAGGTCAGACTCAGTACTGGGTAAAGGGACAGTTACTCTCTGTGATAGGTCAGACTCAGTACTGGGTGAAGGGACAGTTAGTGTCTGTGATAGGTCAGACCCAGCACTGGGTGAAGGGACAGTTAGTGTCTGTGATAGGTCAGACCCAGCACTGGGTGAAGGGACAGTTAGTGTCTGTGATAGGTCAGACCCAGCACTGGGTGAAGGGACAGTACTGGGTGAAGGGACAGTTACTGTCCATGATAGGTCAGACCCAGTACTGGGTGAAGGGACAGTTACTGTCTGTGATAGGTCAGACTCAGTACTGGGTGAAGGGACAGTTACTGTCTATGATAGGTCAGACCCAGTACTGGGTGAAGGGACAGTTACTGTCTGTGATAGGTCAGACCCAGTACTGGGTGAAGGAACAGTTACTGTCTGTGATAGGTCAGACCCAGTACTGGGTGAAGGAACAGTTACTGTCTGTGATAGGTCAGACTCAGTACTGGGTAAAGGGACAGTTACTCTCTGTGATAGGTCAGACTCAGTACTGGGTGAAGGGACAGTTACTGTCTGTGATAGGTCAGACTCAGTACTGGGTGAAGGAACAGTTACTCTCTGTGATAGGTCAGACTCAGTACTGGGTAAAGGGACAGTTACTCTCTGTGATAGGTCAGACTCAGTACTGGGTGAAGGAACAGTTACTATCTGTGATAGGTCAGACTCAGTACTGGGTGAAGGAACAGTTACTGTCTGTGATAGGTCAGACCCAGTACTGGGTGAAGGGACAGTTACTGTCTGTGATAGGTCAGACTCAGTACTGGGTGAAGGGACAGTTAGTGTCTGTGATAGGTCAGACCCAGTACTGGGTGGAGGGACAGTTAGTGTCTGTGATAGGTCAGACCCAGTACTGGGTGAAGGGACAGTTACTGTCTGTGATAGGTCTGTGATAGGTCAGACCCAGTACTGGGTGAAGGGACAGTTACTGTCCATGATAGGTCAGACCCAGTACTGGGTGAAGGGACAGTTACTGTCTGTGATAGGTCAGACTCAGTACAGGGTGAAGGGACAGTTACTGTCCATGATAGGTCAGACCCAGTACTGGGTGAAGGGACAGTTATTGTCTGTGATAGGTCAGACCCAGTACTGGGTGAAGGAACAGTTACTCTCTGTGATAGGTCAGACCCAGTACTGGGTGAAGGAACAGTTACTGTCTGTGATAGGTCAGACTCAGTACTGGGTAAAGGGACAGTTACTCTCTGTGATAGGTCAGACTCAGTACTGGGTGAAGGGACAGTTACTGTCTGTGATAGGTCAGACTCAGTACTGGGTGAAGGAACAGTTACTCTCTGTGATAGGTCAGACTCAGTACTGGGTGAAGGGACAGTTACTCTCTGTGATAGGTCAGACTCAGTACTAGGTGAAGGGACAGTTACTGTCTGTGATAGGTCAGACTCAGTACTGGGTGAAGGAACAGTTACTGTCTGTGATAGGTCAGACCCAGTACTGGGTGAAGGGACAGTTACTGTCTGTGATAGGTCAGACTCAGTACTGGGTGAAGGGACAGTTATTGTCTGTGATAGGTCAGACTAAGTACTGGGTGGAGGGACAGTTACTGTCTGTGATAGGTCAGACTAAGTACTGGGTGAAGGGACAGTTACTATCTGTGATAGGTCAGACCCAGTACTGGGTGAAGGGACAGTTACTGTCTGTGATAGGTCAGACTCAGTACTGGGTGAAGGAACAGTTATTGTCTGTGATAGGTCAGACTAAGTACTGGGTAAAGGGACAGTTACTCTCTGTGATAGGTCAGACTCAGTACTGGGTGAAGGAACAGTTACTGTCTGTGATAGGTTAGACTCAGTACTGGGTGAAGGAACAGTTATTGTCTGTGATAGGTCAGACTAAGTACTGGGTGAAGGAACAGTTACTATCTGTGATAGGTCAGACCCAGTACTGGGTGAAGGGACAGTTACTGTCAGTTATAGGTCAGACTCAGTACTGGGTGAAGGAACAGTTATTGTCTGTGATAGGTCAGACTCAGTACTGGGTGAAGGAACAGTTACTATCTGTGATAGGTCAGACTCAGTACTGGGTGAAGGAACAGTTACTGTCTGTGATAGGTCAGACCCAGTACTGGGTGGAGGGACAGTTAGTGTCTGTGATAGGTCAGACCCAGTACTGGGTGAAGGAACAGTTACTGTCTGTGATAGGTCAGACCCAGTACTGGGTGGAGGGACAGTTACTGTCTGTGATAGGTCAGACTCAGTACTGGGTGGAGGGACAGTTACTGTCTGTGATAGGTCAGACTCAGTACTGGGTGAAGGGACAGTTACTGTCTGTGATAGGTCAGACTAAGTACTGGGTAAAGGGACAGTTACTGTCTGTGATAGGTCAGACTCAGTACTGGGTGAAGGAACAGTTACTGTCTGTGATAGGTCAGACTCAGTACTGGGTGAAGGAACAGTTATTGTCTGTGATAGGTCAGACTAAGTACTGGGTAAAGGGACAGTTACTCTCTGTGATAGGTCAGACTCAGTACTGGGTGAAGGGACAGTTACTGTCTGTGATAGGTCAGACTAAGTACTGGGTAAAGGGACAGTTACTGTCTGTGATAGGTCAGACTCAGTACTGGGTGAAGGAACAGTTACTGTCTGTGATAGGTCAGACTCAGTACTGGGTGAAGGAACAGTTACTGTCTGTGATAGGTCAGACTCAGTACTGGGTGAAGGAACAGTTATTGTCTGTGATAGGTCAGACTAAGTACTGGGTAAAGGGACAGTTACTCTCTGTGATAGGTCAGACTCAGTACTGGATGAAGGAACAGTTACTGTCTGTGATAGGTCAGACTCAGTACTGGGTGAAGGAACAGTTATTGTCTGTGATAGGTCAGACTAAGTACTGTGTGTGAAGGAACACAGTACTTACTATCTGTGATAGGTCAGACCCAGTACTGGGTGAAGGGACAGTTACTGTCTGTGATAGGTCAGACTCAGTACTAGGTGAAGGAACAGTTATTGTCTGTGATAGGTCAGACTAAGTACTGGGTAAAGGGACAGTTACTCTCTGTGATAGGTCAGACTCATTACTGGGTGAAGGAACAGTTACTGTCTGTGATAGGTCAGACTCAGTACTGGGTGAAGGAACAGTTATTGTCTGTAATAGGTCAGACTCAGTACTGGGTGAAGGAACAGTTACTGTCTGTGATAGGTCAGACTCAGTACTGGGTGAAGGGAACAGTTACTCTCTGTGATAGGTCAGACCCAGTACTGGGTGAAGGAACAGTTACTGTCTGTGATAGGTCAGACCCAGTACTGGGTGGAGGGACAGTTAGTGTCTGTGATAGGTCAGACCCAGTACTGGGTGAAGGAACAGTTACTATCTGTGATAGGTCAGACTTAGTACTGGGTGGAGGGACAGTTACTGTCTGTGATAGGTCAGACTCAGTACTGGGTGAAGGGACAGTTACTGTCTGTGATAGGTCAGACTCAGTACTGGGTGGAGGGACAGTTACTGTCTGTGATAGGTCAGACTCAGTACTGGGTGAAGGAACAGTTACTCTCTGTGATAGGTCAGACCCAGTACTGGGTGGAGGGACAGTTAGTGTCTGTGATAGGTCAGACTCAGTACTGGGTGAAGGGACAGTTAGTGTCTGTGATAGGTCAGACTCAGTACTGGGTGAAGGAACAGTTACTGTCTGTGATAGGTCAGACTCAGTACTGGGTGAAGGAACAGTTATTGTCTGTGATAGGTCAGACTCAGTACTGGGTGAAGGAACAGTTATTGTCTGTGATAGGTCAGACTCAGTACTGGGTGAAGGAACAGTTACTGTCTGTGATAGGTCAGACCCAGTACTGGGTGAAGGAACAGTTACTGTCTGTGATAGGTCAGACTCAGTACTGGGTGAAGGGACAGTTACTGTCCATGATAGGTCAGACCCAGTACTGGGTGACCCAGGGGTGACAGTTACTGTCTGTGATAGGTCAGACCCAGTACTGGGTGAAGGGACAGTTACTGTCTGTGATAGGTCAGACTCAGTACAGACTCAGGTGAAGGAACAGTTATTGTCTGTGATAGGTCAGACTAAGTACTGGGTAAAGGGACAGTTACTCTCTGTGATAGGTCAGACTCATTACTGGGTGAAGGAACAGTTACTGTCTGTGATAGGTCAGACTCAGTACTGGGTGAAGGAACAGTTATTGTCTGTAATAGGTCAGACTCAGTACTGGGTGAAGGAACAGTTACTGTCTGTGATAGGTCAGACTCAGTACTGGGTGAAGGAACAGTTACTCTCTGTGATAGGTCAGACCCAGTACTGGGTGAAGGAACAGTTACTGTCTGTGATAGGTCAGACCCAGTACTGGGTGGAGGGACAGTTAGTGTCTGTGATAGGTCAGACCCAGTACTGGGTGAAGGAACAGTTACTATCTGTGATAGGTCAGACTTAGTACTGGGTGGAGGGACAGTTACTGTCTGTGATAGGTCAGACTCAGTTACTGGGTGAAGGGACAGTTACTGTCTGTGATAGGTCAGACTCAGTACTGGGGAAGTGGAGGGACAGTTTACTGTCTGTGATAGGTCAGACTCAGTACTGGGTGAAGGAACAGTTACTCTCTGTGATAGGTCAGACCCAGTACTGGGTGGAGGGACAGTTAGTGTCTGTGATAGGTCAGACTCAGTACTGGGTGAAGGGACAGTTAGTGTCTGTGATAGGTCAGACTCAGTACTGGGTGGAGGGACAGTTAGTGTCTGTGATAGGTCAGACTCAGTACTGGGTGGAGGGACAGTTACTGTCTGTGATAGGTCAGACTCAGTACTGGGTGGAGGGACAGTTACTGTCCATGATAGGTCAGACTCAGTACAGGGTGAAGGGACAGTTACTGTCCATGATAGGTCAGCACAGATTTTCCACCATATTACATGTATACAGGGCTGAAATAAGGCCCCATTCCCATTGAAAAAACAATGCATTTCCCCCACCTGCAGTCAAATGACAATGATTATAGTTTTTCTTGCGTTTTCACATAGTTTTGTATGTTTATTGATTTCCAAATTTCAATAAATATTGCTAAAATTCCTTTGTTAATGTTCTATGGTAAATCATTATTACGATAATTTCCTGTATGAGATCATACAAAACAATGTATGTAAGCATATGTAACAAATTAAAGCCAGGCATTGATCCTGGAATTTCAATCGACATCGACATGTGTGATGGTTTTGCGTCTTTTATTTGTAGGAAAGCAGGAATTTGAAAACAGCTCCAATGCTCTATGAAAGTCTGTCAGCTGGAAAATGTCGCATTATCAAAGGAAAAAAATTCTTGCCCCACAGGTAAATTTCATCTTGTCATTAGTCCTCTACATTTTGAAATGGTAAGAACCAAAAGATTCCTTCTTGTCAGTACCTTCTTTCAGTTACTGTAGATTACTTTTATTTCATGTGAATTTTAATTTCCAGTTAATCCGTGAGACACTTCCAAGGCAAAATTAAATTCATCACAATTATTGCCTAATTTTCACAAATAAGATGTAAACAGGCATATATGTTGCTTCTACTGCGTACATGTTTTAATCGTCCATTACCGGCCCCTCCCATTCTTTTATCCATCCATGACTTTTTTTATCCACCCATGTCTTTGTTTTAGTTTCTTACGATTTCAAAGAATGCATTTAATGATCAAAGGATATCTCGCTGATATCACTGTTCGTGAGGACGATGGTTTACTTTATTTCTTTTCTGCAGAGTCCATGCTGGATTGTAGATCTAATCGTAAGTCTGTAATGCAGTGATGGTCAGTGCGCATATCCAGATATTTGAGATTGACTATAATTGCATAACGGCTTTATGACTAGATCTTACTACCCGTGGACTTTTCAGAAGAAAAACAAAGTACCGTATTTTATGGCCTATAGGTCGATATTTTTTTTCTCCAAAGTTGTGACCTCGACCTATTCACCGCATCGACTTATCTTAAAAAAAATAGTGAAATATTTAACTTGTATCTGCAATTCCTCATTTTAACATCGTAATTCAACATTTTCCACGGGATAATCTAGGGGTGAAGGGACAGTACTCCAAACACCCATTTGTATTTACACTTAATAGGACTATTAAATGTGACCTAGTGTGTGCGTAATGCACTGTGTTCATAATCAAGTGACAAAATAATGATCTTTCACGTTACAATATCATTGGGATTCAAGACTGTGTCAGAAACTGCGTAATAAAAATACATCGTTTACATTATATTTATACCGGACAGTTTATACTTTTGAATGATTCCCTTATCTCGGCACCCCACTGTGAAGTTGAAGTTCTCATTCAGACTTTCAGGACACTGCAAGCTGTGTTCACTGGAACGTGACCTTCAACTGATAAGGATCGCGCGGCAGTCTTTGAAGTTGGGAAAGTTTTGGAAATTAATTGACACTAAACCCTGAGTATTTAATTGTTTGACAATTGCAGCAGCATAATAATTTAGGCCAATGTAAGGATAAGACAAGGATTGAGGTCGCTTGTGTAAACAGCATAAAGAATTTAATGATGATTTGACAGGTAACATAATGGCGATGTTTGTATACATAATCAGTACATACGAGTAATATAAGTGATGTGAAATAACACAGATGATAAAATGCAACTTCTATGCTTTTTAATCACTCCTATTTAATAATGTACCGTAAAATAGGCCTATCACTCTGATAATTTTAGTAGGCTACCATCGTGTTAGCACCAGTTATTAAACATAAACGATGTATTTTTGTGTTCTCCCATTCATGTTTCCATCTCTGCCGACATCGACCTGTCCTCCACTTCGACTTATCTAATACTTAAACATGGATTTTTGCCAAAAATCGGCCATTCGACCTATCCCCAACATCGACCTATAGGCCATAAAATATGGTAAATCATCATCCTCACGGTCATTGACATTGTAAATCACCTATCTATATATAAACAGTATATCGTAAAATAAAACAATGCAAAACATTGAAGGGACATAAAACAATGCAAACATCAAAGGAGCATAAAACAATGCAAACATCAAAGGGACATAACTCCCTAAAAAAACTTGCAATTGCACTTGTAATGCAATTGGCACGTTACATTCATAGAGGTCGTGAATTTAAATGTTTTTCTTGTTTATAATATTCTCAAAAAGACAAAGAAAGATGACCTCGTGAAATGTGGTATACACAAAATAAAAGTAATCTACAGTATCTAGAATATTTGTAGTATTCCGACAATATTGTGTATATTATACATATATTCCAGCAGGAGAAATTGTTTCAGCAGGAGAAAAATTATCGCGATTTTCAGGGTCCGTTGACTTTCTCCTGTAACGTTTGTTGCCAGGGGTATTTTGCATATCAGGTGTTATGAAGGAAGGACAGGGACTCAGGTGACTTTAGAAGACCTGTTGCAAGGGATGTATTGGGTATCAGGTATTATGAAGGTAGAACAGGGACTCAGGTGACTTTAGAAGACCTGTTGCAAGGGATGTATTGGGTATCAGGTATTATGAAGGTAGAACAGGGACTCAGGTGACTTTAGATGACCTGTTCCAAGGTGTGTATTGGGTATCATATGTTATGTAGGTAGGACATGGACTCATGATCAGGTAATCTAAGGTTAATTGACCTGTTACCAGGGGTGTATTGTTTATCAGGCATCTGTAGATAGGACAGGGATTTGAATGACCTTATGTGACCTGTTGCCAGGGGTGTATTGTGTATCAGGAGAACTATCTGTAGGACAGGGATTCTGACCATCTCATTTGACCTGTTGCCAGGGGTGTATTGTGTATCAGGAGAACTGTATGTACATTGTAGGACAGGGATTCTGATCATCTCATTTGACCTGTTGCCAGGGGTGTATTGTGTATCAGGAGAACTGTATGTACATTGTAGGACAGGGATTCTGATCATCTCATTTGACCTGTTGCCAGGAGTGTATTGTGTATCAGGAGAACTATCTGTAGGACAGGGAATCTGATCATCTCATTTGACCTGTTGCCAGGAGTGTATTGTGTATCAGGAGAACTGTCTGTAGGACAGGGACTCTGATCATCTCATTTGACCTGTTGCCAGGGGTGTATTGTGTATCAGGAGAACTATCTGTAGGACAGGGATTCTGACCATCTCATTTGACCTGTTGCCTTAGTTGTATTGTGTATCTGGGGCTCTATATATGGGACATGGACTCAGGTTACCATATGTGACCTGTTGTCAGATGTGTATGAATGTATCTGAGGAATATTGTCAGAATCTTTCTTTAATTTACTGTTAGAATCGTTCACAGCTTGTAAGAGTTACATCCCTTTGATCCACATCCTTTCTTGTACCACACTTTCATAGTAGAGATATAGGCCTACCAAGATGAATCGGAACATATTTACCAATACAACAACTGAACAAGTCTAACTTAGATCATTACAGGCATGCCAGATTGCTTGTCAGCATTAAAATATTAGAACTACAGTATAAATGCATGGATTTAGAGCAAAATGTGTTACCTGTACATTATGATGTAAATAGACTGTACTGTTTTTGGTTTATTAAATAACCCAAATGTACCAATTTATTTTAGTGGACCAATACTTGAACTGTACATTATACAGTAGAATCTGTCTTGAGAGACCACCCCCATCTGCCACTGAATTATGGTCTTACAAGACAGATGGTCTGGTCTCTTTTAAGGATTATTGTTTTCAGAATGTGGTATCATAAGACAGGTGGTCTTTCATAAGAGTTGTCTTTTGAGACAGGTTCCACTGTACTTTGACATCTAACCTAGACAATTATCTCTGATTGCCACAGACTGCACATTATTTAATTTTCAAAATGAGTAGTCGTGCTGGAACCAAAGCTGATTTTGTGAGAAAGTTTGCTAGTTAATTAGAGGAAGGCCTGTGATGTCTTCCCTATACATTATAACTGTACATGTGTTCTCTCTTTCACCATTAAAAACTGGCTATTACCACAGGGTGAGAAAAAAATTTGCTTATTCCCATTTTTTATAATCTTTTATGGAACCATTAAGACCAACTATTTCTCTGATATAGGAGTTATAATCAATAAAAATGGCAGCAAAGGATTTTGAAATGTTATAGAGTGTAAAAAGTGATATGTTATACATCAGGAAGAAAAATTGCTTATAACTGAAGACGATTACGTACTTTACCCACTCCTAACTACTTATTCCCAAGTCATTATCACTTTCTAGTACATTTCTCTTGCCCTGCACCATATACATCATATTAATGAAAATTGTTGAGTATGGTGTAAAACAACATTTAAACAAACAAAACATGAGGTCAATATTGATAAACAAATAAAACATGAGGTCAATATTGATAAACAAACAAAACATGAGGTCAGTATTGATAAACAAACAACATAAGGTCAGTATTGATAAACAAACAAAACATGGGTCAATATTGATAAACAATCAAAACATGAGGTCAGTATTGATAAACAAACAAAACACGAGGTCAATATTGATAAACAATCAAAACATGAGGTCAGTATTGATAAACAAACAAAACTTGAGGTCAGTATTGATAAACAAACAAAACATGAGGTCAGTATTGATAAACAAACAACATAAGGTCAGTATTGATAAATAAAACATGAGGTCAATATTGATAAACAATCAAAACATGAGGTCAGTATTGATAAATCAAAAACATGAGGTCAGTATATTGATAAACAAACAAAACATGAGGTCAGTATTGATAAACAAACAAAACATGAGGTCAGTATTGATAAACAAAACATAAGGTCAGTATTGATAAACAAAGAACATAAGGTCAGTATTAATAAACAATCAAAACATAAGGTCAGTGTTGATAAACAAACAAGACATAAGGTCAGTATTGATAAACAAACAAAACCTTAGGTCAGTATTGATAAACAAACAAAACATGAGGTCAATATTGATAAACAAAACATGAGGTCAGTATTGATAAACAAACAAGACATAAGGTCAGTATTGATAAACAAACAAAACCTTAGGTCAGTATTGATAAACAAACAAAAACATGATCAAACAAACAAAACATAAGGTCAGTATTGATAAACAAACAAAACATTAGGTCAGTATTGATAAACAAACAAAACATAAGGTCAATATTTATAAACAAACAAAACATAAGGTCAGTATTGATAAACAAAGAAAAAAAGGTGAGTATTAATGAACAAACAAAACATAAGGTCAGTGTTGATAAACAAACATGACATAAGGTCAGTATTGATTTGATAAACAAATAAAACCTTAGGTCAGTATTGATAAACAAACAAAACATAAGGTCAGTATTGATAAACAAACAAAACATGAGGTCAATATTGATAAACAAACAAAACATGAGGTCACTATTGATAATGTAGGTATGAGAAAGTAATTATCTTTTGTTATACATGTATAAGGTATTATTAGTTAACTATACATTGTAGTAATATTGACCTGATACAGAATTTTCTGCCCAAATAAAATGAGATTCAAATCTGAGTCAAAAAAAAATTACATCAAAATTGAAAAACTCAGCCAGTATTGAAATTACATGATCAAATGGAAATTCAAGTTAGAGCTCGTCGCCAGTTGTTTTTTAAATCGAACCATACATGCTTTTATTTATCGAAGCAATGGCCTAGTTGGATTTCATATTGGCCTAATTACGGTAATTAGAAATATGCTCATTAATCAGTGATTTTCATATGGGCCTAGTTTTTGTGCCGTGTATTGACCTTCATCTTCACCTCAGGTCAATAACACAGACCTCAATAACTACTTGGTCAGTATGGAAATCACTGGTTATTAACCCTATAATAATGTTTATTTTATACATGTAGAAGATTGATTTTACAGTTACTTAAATCAGTTAATCATTGTTTATTATGATTACATGTATTCTTCACCCAGATACCCAGAAGTGAGTGACCTACTTCAGGACCCTGATACTATTCTATTGTATCCTGAGAATGATGCCATAGATATTCGTGAACTGCCACCTTGTGGAAAAAATCAAAAATACAACCTGGTATTGCTTGATGGTACCTGGGCACAAGCAAAAACTATGTATCTGAGTAATCCTACATTCACATGGCCAAGAAAGGTAAACATTTGCAAACACAAATAAATCTATACACTCCTTACTGGAACCTGGGAATTTGGGCCCCTTGTTATATTCATCCTTTTATGATGTCTTAAATCTGCCCTTGATCACCATAGTTTCATGGATTCTATATATGTCTGTACTTCAAAAATTTGCTTTCATTTCTTTGTCCAGCCTCTCATCTAAGGGCCAAAAAAGCAAAAATTAAACAGGGCAAACTTTTCAAGTATACTGTATTTTTAAAAATACAATGTCACATGTTTACACAGAGAAGAAAAATCATTTACTGTGGAAATATCCCAGACAAATAAATCTAATTTCACAAGTTAACATGGCTGAGGAGTACTTTAAAATAATAATTTTTTCTTTAAAATTTAATGTCATTATTTTCATATGTAACTAAAATCATAGAAAATAAATCCAAGACGAAACGTCAGGCTGCAGTGACACAAGAATTTTCTGTAACTTTTTATGCCCCAGGCTTGAAAGGTCGACCGGGGGCATATAGTGTTTGTATCGTCCGTCTGCCTGTTTGTGTGTCTGTTTGAGTGTCTGTCTGTGATTCTGTCCCGTTAGAAATTTGTTGGGACCAGGGGCATTTGTGTTTCACAAAGACATCTTGTTCATGGAAGGTTATCAATATATACACTGTATCCCCTAAAAAATGTACAAAATTTTGACACTTTCTTACTCATTAATCTCAATATTTCAAACTATTGACAAAGTACCGAATATAATTTTGTTATTTAATACTATCTATAAACATTTTATAATTCAAACTTTAATAAGTTGAATTTCTCATTGTTTCAAATAAATGTTTGGGCCATTTCTATAAAAACAACAAAAATTCCCCCAAATAATTTGAAGTCAAAATTTACATGTATACGAATTCACCCTGTGTCAGTTCTCCTTCTCATAAACACTCGAATCAGTGTTTTAATTTCACTAAAATTATTTAATTTTATCGCTTTTTATTATCATGACTGTCTTTGTCTTAAATGGTTCCAAAGCAGTCAAATACACCTTATAGAACCCTGACACTAAATGTCATATGATTTCAGAGCAGTCAAATACACCTTATAGAACCCTGACACTAAATGTCATATGATTTCAGAGCAGTCAAATACACCTTATAGAACCCTGACACTAAATGTCATATGATTTCAGAGCAGTCAAATACACCTTATAGAACCCTGACACTAAATGTCATATGATTTCAGAGCAGTTAAATACACCTTATAGAACCCTGACACTAAATGTCATATGATTTCAGAGCAGTCAAATACACCTTATAGAACCCTGACACTAAATGTCATATGATTTCAGAGCAGTTAAATACACCTTATAGAACCCTGACACTAAATGTCATATGATTTCAGAGCAGTCAAATACACCTTATAGAACCCTGACACTAAATGTCATATGATTTCAGAGCAGTCAAATACACCTTATAGAACCCTGACACTAAATGTCATATGATTTCAGAGCAGTCAAATACACCTTATAGAACCCTGACACTAAATGTCATATGATTTCAGAGCAGTCAAATACACCTTATAGAACCCTGACACTAAATGTCATATGATTTCAGAGCAGTCAAATACACCTTATAGAACCCTGACACTAAATGTCATATGATTTCAGAGCAGTCAAATACACCTTATAGAACCCTGACACTAAATGTCATATGATTTTGTGTCACTATTCATGAGTCAAAGTCCCAATGTTTCAAAATTATTCCATGAACTTCAACTGATCAAAGTTTTACTGTATTTTAAAATTTGAATCATTTATCTTTTTTTTCTAATTATTCAATATTTCTTGTCATGTAAAGTGTGAGTTTAATGTTATGGTGACACCCTGTAAATTGGTACATGTTTTGTTCAGCACTAGATATTGCATGACAAATTGATTTTCTTGTTGTAGGTTAAAGTCAATCATAGTGCCAAAAGCAAGTATGTGATTCGAACACAGCCAAACGATTCCTTCCTTTCAACACTGGAATGTGCTGCAGTTGCATTATCTATTCTTGAACAAAGAGAGGAAATTGTTGATGTAAGTATTCATAGTTACCTGTTGGGCAATTACCTGAGTATTAATTCATGTATTTCTTTCTTGCAGATCCTGACCAAACCAATAGAGATATGTATGTGTATTTCTGTCTTGTAGAAACTGACCATCCAATAGAGGCTCTATATGTATTTCTATCTTATCTTGCAGATTCTGACCAAACTATTAGAGGCTCTATATGTACATATATTTCTGTCTTGTAGAACCTGACCAAACCACTAGAGGCTCTATATGTACATGTATTTCTGTCTTGTAGAACCTGACCAAACCACTAGAGGCCCTCTATGTACATATATTTCTGTTTTGTAGAACCTGACTTAACCATTAGAGGCTCTATACGTACATGTATTTCTGTCTTGTAGAACCTGACCAAACCACTAGAGGCCCTATATGTACATGTATTTCTGTCTTGTAGATCCTGACCAAACCACTAGAGACTATGTATGTATTTCTATCTTATCTTGCTGGTCCTGACCAAACCATTACAGGCTGTATATAGATGTCTAATCTGTGTTACAGGGATTAATCTGGGTTTTAGGGGAAAGTACCCTTTATGAAGAGTAGTAGAAATAATTATTTCTAAATTGAGGGTGAAGCCAGAGAAGGTCTGCAAAGTGGGCGCATGCCCCCATGAGTCTTCTAGATGAGGGCATTCTAGGGGGCATGCCCCACATGAAAATGTTTTGATAAAAATAGATTGCAGACATTGACATTTATGCATTCTATCTGTACATGTACTATTTTGCATAGTTGAATATGTTATCTGAAACACAGAGTTCATGAGTGTTTATAAATGAATTTTGTCATAAAACAAAAAGGGTAAAGTGTTGTTAAACAGCAGCAAAACAAATTGCTTATCTTGCACATCAGACATTTATGATTTTTTTTATTCATGATCTGTACAGATGTAAACTAGCTTATGTTGCCTGACCAAACCATTAGAGGTTCTATATGTAATTTCCATTTTGTGTACTAAACTGCAAACGACTATCTTGGATCCTGACTTCAACAGGTATATGAATTTCTATCTTTTTATACTAAGGGGAATTTGTAGTCACTAAACCATTTACAAAGTATGTGTATTTCTATTTGGATACTGACCAAACCATCCTATATGTATGTGTTTTAGCTTTTTGCTATGAGGGTGAAATCACTTTGCGTGTTTAACTCACTTTCAAAAATCTTCTCCTCTGAGCCACTGGGCAAATTGAACGGTCGTCACTAGATTGTTTCCAGTTGTTATTTTCTATGCAGATCTTGACCAAAACATAGAGAGGTTTTGGCCAATAACTATTATGTATGTGGTATTGATCAGCTTGATGAGATCTACCTGTAGAATCCTGAAGAAAATCAAACCATTTCGGAGAGGTTCTATTTTTGTAAAATTTTATGTGTTTTTAATTATTTCAAAAAATTGAGGTAAGATCCTGACTAAACCCATGAGAGACAATCCAAAAACCTGTGTAGGAGTCTATAATGTATTTTTTCTAATCCAAAACTATGAAAGATAGAGGTCGAATCCATGATGTGGCGACAAAACCATTAGAGGTTCTATATGTAACATGTGTGATTTCCATTTTGTAAATAGATCGACTGACCGTTGTTGAAAAATTGTTCCTTGACCGCCATTTTAGACCTGGTTCTATATGTCAACAAACATGTGCTATTTCTTTATCTTGTATAGGAAAATCCTGACTAAACCATTACAGGTTCTATATGTATGTGTATTTCTATCTTGTAGATAGGGCTGACTATATACCAAAAGAAGACTACAGGTTTTCTTATATTCATTCATGAATGTACTTTCTATCTTGGGAAGATACTGATCTAAACCATATAACAGGTTCCTTTATAAAGATTGCTATGTGTTCCGATTTGGGCTATCCCTTGTAGAAATACTGACCAAAAACCATTTACAGCTTGGTTCTATATGTATGTGTTTTTCTATCTTGCAGATCCTGACTAAACCATGAGAGGTTCTATATGTATTTCTATCTTGTAGATACTGACCAAACCATTAGAGGTTCTATATGTATGTGTATTTCCATTTTGTAGATCCTGACCAAACCATTAGAGGTTCTATATGTATGTGTATTTCTATCTTGTAGATCCTGACTAAACCATGTGAGGTTCTATATGTATGTGTATTTCTATCTTGTAGATCCTGACCAAACCATTAGAGGCTTTATGCGATTTTCAGTTACAACATGGGGCATGTAAACATGACAGCAAAGCATATAAAATTGAAAACGGACTTTGGGAAAAACCTTTGCCACACAAATTAATCAAAAGGATGGAAAAGCAACGACTGGAAGAACAGAAAGAAAAATCATCAACTGAAGAAAGCTGACACAAGATAGTGTTTTAGTTTTCATATGTCTAGTTTTACATGTGACTAATCCAACACTTGGCAATTCTGACATTTTATTTATTGAAATAAACTGTAGAAATCTGATAAGTCAGAATTTAGAATTGAAAGTGCTTAAAAACAAAAATATCTTTGAAAAGTGCTTGAATTTAATGATATATGCTGGATTTCTTTGTCAGGGTTCTGAGGTATATTAACATATACATTGTATATGAGGTCCTCTGTGGATAAACAGTTAGAGCATTGCACTTTGAACCATGAAGTCTTCAATTCTGGTCAGTGCAGGTTTGAGCCCTACTGGACCCTAAGCTGATTTTGTGAGAAAATTTGCTAGTTAACTTGTGGAAGGCCAGTGGTCACTTCCCGGGTACATTGTAACCAGGTTCTCTCCTCCACCATATAACTGAAAAATTGTTGAGTGTGGCATAAAACAACATTCAAAATCAAATATCTGGTGATAATAGTCTCTTGGTATATATTACTTAAATGAACACATAGCTGCAGCACTAACATCCTTTACTAATTCTATCAAATCAAAATGGTACCAACAATCACAGGCGCTCATGGCATTGGATGTTGTCTACCGTAATAAAAATAAAAATTAATATGAATTCATCTATGAATTTCCGTCTATTCTTACTTTTATATGTGATGGCACATTATTAAAACTGGGGCAAATCTTGCAAAAATTGCTCAAAGTGGAGTGCAGTGTGCAAGAACCGTATCTCTTGCTTCCTATTTTACAGAGTTATTCCCCTTTGTGAAAAAAAAATTATTTTTCCCTTGTCCAGAGCATAACTCTCAAACCATGCATGACAATTTCATCAAACTTCATACAAGTCAAGTCCACAACGAGGCAGAGTGTAGTTTGCAAGAACAGTAACTCTTGCTTCCGTTTTTACAGAGTTATTCCCCTTTGGTAAAAAAATAATTAATTTTACTGTTGTCTGGAGCATAACTCTCAAACCATGCATGATAATTTCATCAAACTTCATACATGTTAAGACCACAAGCCCATTTGAGTACCAATTTGGAGTTAATAAACAGATCACATTCCACTTGTGTCGGCCAGTTCAATTCATAATTCACGTTCATCATCATAATTTTGCCACAAGGGGATTTGTATTGTCTGCGATGCCTTTTTTTTTTTCTCACTTGTATAAATAAGACTAGCACAAAATTTGGTATTGTCTAAGCAACACTTAAAGCCTTTGGCAAAATCCACAAAGTGATGGCATACTTTGCATTGACATCATAGCATGATTTGTTCAACTCTACATGTACAGTGAGATAAGGAAGTTTCATACAGGAAAGGCACAGGTATGAGAAATTGTATTTATTGAGATTCTCAGACAACATGTAAACCTCACTGGACAAAAGTGTAAAATGGTAAGCGCTGGCTTATGATGAGCAACACTGATTACTAGTACATCTCCAAATTGTTTGGCGTATGTTCTCAAAAAGATAATTTACTGGAAGGTAATTATGTATTGCAACTATGTAGGCCTATGGGTAAGACATAGTCCAAACAAGTCCTCACATTGTCTGTGGGTGAAGATGGACGCATTATGAATTTAAAGTTCCAGATCATCACATACTTTTAAGCAATGGTATATGGAAGTTGCTGTAGAATAGCTAACTCGTTATGAGGTCCTAGCTAACTTGTTATAATTACTTAGCCAACTCATTTTAATGACTTAATTAACTTGTTATAATTACTTAACCAACTCATTATAATGACTTAACTAACTTGTTATAATTACTTAGCCAACTCATTTTAATGACTTATTTAACTTGTTATAATTACTTAACCAACTCATAATGACTTAACTCATAATGACTTAACTAACTTGTTATAATGACTTAGCCAACTCATTATAATGACTTAATTAACTTGTTATAATTACTTAGCCAACTCATTATAATGACTTAACTAACTTGTTATAATTACTAAGCCAACTCATAATGACTTAACTAACTTGTTATAATTTCTTAGCCAACTCATTATGACTTATTTAACTTGTTATAATAATGACTTAGCCCAATTCTAACTTATAATGACAACTTAACTAAATTGTTATATAATGACTTACTTAGCCAACTCATTATAATGACTTAACTAACTTGTTATAATTACTTAGCCAACTCATTATAATGACTTAACTAACTTGTTATAATTACTTAGCCAACTCATTATAATGACTTCATTATCTTGTTATAATTACTTAACCAACTCATTATAATGACTTAATTAATTTCCAACTCTTTTCTTGGCTTCTCCAACCTTTTTCTTGGAATTTCCAAAAAAAAATTCTGGTGCCAACTTTAAGTTGGCTTTTCCAACTTTTTTCGTGGAATTTCCAACTTTTTTCTTCGGCTTTTTCAACTTTTTTCTTGGCTTTTCCAACATTAACTTTAAAGTTGGCTTTTTCAATTTTTTCCTTGGAATTTCAAACTTTTTGATATCGTTTTGCCAACTTTAAAGTTGGCTTTTTCAACTTTATTTTTGGAATTTCCAACTTTTTCTTGGCTTTTCCAACTTTTCTTGGAATTTTCAACTTTAAAGTTTGCTTTTCCAACTTTATTCTTAGCTTTTCCAACTTTGTACTAGTAAAATCTTAGGCATTCCTATCAATAACCAATATGTATCTGTATGCATTACATAAAGAAAGATGGAATATTCAGCTTATGTCTGCTGAATTTCTCTTTCTTTTCAGAGTTAATTAGTTTGACAATGGAATATTTTTGAAGAATAAAGATGCCACAATTTAGTGTCTGCAAGTCAAAAATAACCTTTTAATGCTTTGTACAATCATAATAAAAAGATTCCGGGGGGGGGGGGGAGGGGATACCCCCTAACATTTATTTCATATGTATTATATTTGCTGAGATAATCTTTCTTGAGATGTATAATCACTATGACATATTAGCAGTTGGACACTTAGTTTCATTTCTGGGTGCTGATAAAACCACTAAAAGATACGTGTTAATTAATCTAATGTGCAGTAACCAGTTTTGAGTTAATATAAATATATGTTAATCATTTGAACATGTCTAGATCTGCCACTACGTTATACTACAATCTTGATCACAAAGGCAAGGAAACTAAAAAAGTTGTCCCTAAAAAGATTAAAAATAAATATTCTGTCTTGTGACATACTGAAAATAAATAATTTGACTTGACAAAATTTGCAATGCTGTCCCAAAAAAGTAGTCCCCTGGAGTTATATTAGGCTTTGAGCAATATAAAATAGATAAATATTAAATCCTAAGAATCCTATCGAAAAGAAACTTAAAATGCATCCATTTAATAAACTACGTGTTAGATAATTCACTTTGTTCCGAATGTTTAATTCATTTGTATCGATGCTACATTTCGCCGAATATGTGCACAATTTCTGGTAATATGAGTCACTACCATAGCCTCTCAGGGTAGTTTCGATGTAGATGTATCATCATTTCCCTTTTAACTCCACCATTATAGCGAAGAATTGCCTGATTACTAATCAGTAATTTACCGTTTCGTGATATTTCATACGGTATCTTATACATTATAGGTGTTCAAATTCATTCCATACACACTGTCCGAATGCCTGTTTATAAATGTAAGCCATATTTATATTGATCTTGACAAGTCCAGAAAAAGTTGGAAAAGCCAAGAAAAAGGTTGGAAAGGCCAACTTTAATGTTGGAAATCCCAAGAAGCCAACTTTCAAGTTGGCAAAATGAGAAAAAAAAAAGTTGGAAATTCCAACAAAACAGTTGGAAAAGCCAACTGTAAAGTTGGCAAAACGAGAAATAAAAAAATAAGGTGGCCCAAATAGGCTTCCGTATCATTGGGTTAATCTTGCTCGGGGCAATTATAATAGTCGTAAGATTTTTCCTCCATCTGTTGTCAGAAAGTGGCCAGAAAATTACGTCATTCTATTTTTTCTAGGTTTAGCGTCCACCCACAAACCAAAAACCTATTATTTCTATCAGTCTCTCTCAAAAAAAAAATAATTTTAGGAGAATAAATGCAATTTAATGCACATTTGTTTTTTACTGATGTGTTACCAAAGAAAAACGGATCGAATTAAACTTAAAAGAAAACATCTCTTTGTCACAAACGTATAAATAACCTATGAAATATTAGATTTAACATTGATGAAAGCAGATGTTCGTTTGAGAGCTGTTCTATATTGTGTCCTAAATGTTCGTGATTTTTCTCTGCTTCGTGATATCAAAACCTGCTAGATTTAGAAACCGGAATGAATTAGCAAACTTTGTAGATATTTACTTGGTAATCATGCATACAAAATTTGAAAGACCTCTGATCTCTGGTTCTTCAGAAGACGATATTGAGATGTGTATCAACACAAGTTTTTCGACTTTGGAGGTCCAAGCGAGGTCAATGCATGATATCCGTTTAGATTCTTCTTGTCCTTAAAATATAGGGGGCAGTTTTTCTATGAGGGTCACCTTTTCATGGGACGACTAACACAAATGTTGAAGCGGGTAATTTTTCTACAGCTATTTTTTCCGGGTAAAATAGTGACCCCGGGTAGCATTTCTACGGGGTGTCAATTTTTCATTTTACAGCGGCAAACGAACGTATTTTTGCTTCCTTCCTTTTTGAACTAAGTGGAAATAACGAATTAGCATACTTGTTATAACGAATTAGGAAAGTCGTTAAAACGAGATAAGTCGTTATAACGAGTTAGTTAAGTCAATATAATGAGTTAATAAGTTGTTATAACGAGTTAAGTCATTATAACGAGTTAGTTAAATCGTTATAACGAGTTAGCTAAGTCGTTACAACGAGTTGAGGCACTATAACGAGTTAGCTAAGTCATTATAACGAGTTTATTAGTTGTTAAGCCGTTATAACGAGTTAGCTTAATCGTTATAACAAGTTAATTTGTCGTTATAACGACTTAGCTAAGTCGTCATAACGAGTTAATTAAGTTGTTATAACGAGTTTTAAAAATTCTCCCTGATACTAACCGGTTTCTATACGACACCTTTTTCATAATAGACGATATCACATTTTATCGAGACAGAAATATATAACACTGTCTCTGATTGAGTTCAACACTTAACGTTTGTTAAGTTAAGCACTTCTGTCAAATCCATTGGAGGACTACTTCGGTTTGGTAGTCACGTGACACATATTTTGGATAATGATTGTTTTGACATCAAATCATTCAAAGACGACTGGAACAAATTAACCCTCCCTCGATTGTGACATGCTCCCTGTGACCTTAAGCTTCATATAAGAAATTTTGGGGACGTATATAACACATCTAAATATCTGAAACTTTTATGTAAATGTTTTATATCAATATTAAGGATTTCCATTTTGCAGATATGTGACAGTAAACCTAGCGATGCGTGTCATAAATTATGATATGATGAGAAACGGACAATTAAAGGAAATCTAATTGTGGATCTGTTTACTGCATTCTTCAATTACTGATAAAAAGATAACATTTTAAAAAGAAATTTACATTGAATTCGTGAAACACCGTACCATAAAGCATTATTCTGTGTAAAACATGCAGACAATGTTAACTGAAATTTAAATTCTAACATGTCAAATTATGTTCAATTTAACAAAATCAGAAACGATCCTTTGGCACGTATATATGGTCACAATTTTAATACTGGGTATTAAAATATCAAAAATAGATGTCGAGTTATGTTTGAATGAGAGATTGTGAAATATCTGTAAATATATAATTACTGTAACATTATGTATTAGATGTGTTGGAGATAGTCTTTCTTGGGTTTAGTGACGACGAATTAAGTTTGATTTTTAAATTTCAATTGAATAGTATTCTGTTGTTGCGGCCAGTTTTAATGGCGAAGGAGAGATACAAATTTCATAGCCGGCACTTGTAGAAAATTGACCCATACCTGTAGCAAAATGACCCGGGTTCCGGGTCAATTTTCTAAGGATTTAGAAAAGTGCACAACGAAGTTAATATGATTGATGAGAGTATTTGACATACAAATACCACGTGATTTTTTAGTCATAAGATAGGATAAGATTTCTATCGTAGTGAAGTGACCTCGGGTAGCACTTCTAGATCATAGCTAGACCAAGTATACGATATTTATGTTGATGTTTCTTTTCTTTAAAATGTACACATTTTATCGAGTCGACATAAAAATCAGAGAATTCGACATAATTATCGACGAAATCGAACAAATAGACGTAATTATCTACAAAGTCGGCATAATTTTCTTGACATATTCATTTATTAAGTCGACTTTTACATAATCTGACGAATCGACTTCAGTATCTTCCAAGCTGACATAATCTGACGAGTCGATATAATTATCTACCAAGTCGACATTATAACCTGGCAAGTGCCATTATCATCTACCAAGTCAGTATTTTATTATCTTACGAGTCGACATAAGTATCTACCAGGCCGATATATGAATCTGACGAGTCGACATAATTATCTACCAAGTCGATATTGTAATCTGACAAGTGTCATTATTATCTACCAAGTCAGTATTTATTTATGTTACGAGTCGACATAAGTATCATCCAGACCGACATATGAATCTGACGAGTCGACATAATTATAGGCCTTTACCAAGTAGACATAATCTGACGAGCCGATAACAGTAAAAACCTAGGTCCCGTGTCACAGTAGGTGTCAGTCAGCACGTTAAAGAACCCTCACTGCTCAATGGCTGTAAGTGCCGAGCATACGCCAAAATTTGAAGCCCTTCACCGGCATTTGGTGACGTCTCCATATGAGTGAAAGATTCTTGAGTTGGACATTAAGTAGTAATACAACAAAACGAATCGCTTTAACCATACATTTTAAATGGCGAATCGCCATTGTCTGACAGATCGCTAAATTGTATGACAGATAAAAAAAAAGACATCTATTACAAGACGTCAACGTTACCTCACAAATCCATATAATTGTTTGAGAAACCGACGTTACGTCATATAATGATCTGACGATGTAATTCTCTCTCTCTCTCTCTCTCTCTCTCTCTCTCTCTCTCTCTCTCTCTCTCTCTCTCTCTCTCTCTCTCTCTCTCTCTCTCTCTCTCTCTCTCTCATACACTGCATTAGTTTCAAGACCTATGCTTGAAGATTTATAAAATAAATTCATGTACATGTACTTGTAAATGTCAAATAGAGGTTTATTGCTCTATTATTCTTTTATTACGTCTATTTTGTGCCTACAAAAATATTTGTACAACGGCTCGCGTAGCAGTTATAGAAAATAATCAATGTCACTGTTTACTAAAGGGATAT